>CM065597.1:61000641-61305641 GCA_033119425.1 Bufotes viridis | reverse complement strand
GGCTAAACAAGCAATGATATAGCAAAACATATAGGGGGTCATTTATCAAACTGGTGTAAAGTAGAACTAGCTTAGTTGCCCATAGCAACCAATCAGATTTCACCTTTCATTTATCACAGCTTCTTTGAAAAATGAAAGGTGGAATCTGATTGGTTGCTATAGGTAACTAAGGCAGTTCTACTTTACACCAGTTTGATAAATCTTCCCCATAATATCCACTGAAAGGTAAAATGGTCATTTCTAGAAATGGACAAATATACAATGATGCTGATAACGGCTCAAAAGTATTAACAGGATAATGCAGCACCAGTGCTCCGTTCATTCTCATTACAAGACTTCATGAGAAATATACTGTTCAAACTGTACATAATAATCCTCAAAGCGAAGTCAGTAATCAGTTCCTCTATAAAATTCAACCTTATAAATATTTCTGTGCAATGTTTTCTTCAATGTCAGACACCAATGTCAGATTCTAATTACATAGAAGAATTCTCATATTCTTCCATATACCAACATCATTCATTTTCAATCAACGTGGAGGCATTTCCATTTTGTGAAGATCAGATATTGTGCAGAATCAGATAGCACATGCATGCTTATCAGGACTCTAGTAATATTTTATCGCCCTAAATTACAGAAGTGATTTGATCATTCTAAATGCAAATATTTAAAATTAAAGAGCGACAACTCTTTGGTAGCGGCTCCTCATTCCAACTACAGTAATAGCAGGGGTCCAAATAAGCCTTCAGAGGACATATGAAAAGTAGAAAAGAAAGATCGGCTCCAGCACCAGCCTTCGATTTAAAATCAGCTTCCTCTTTATTAAGACGTGTTCACAAGTAGATACAATCCATTCAGTATGCGATAATTGTTGACGCGTTTCGGAGAAAACGTCTTTAGTCGTAACCAACTTATCTACTTGTGAATACGTAGAAAGAGCCGATCTTTCTTTTCTACTTATGCATTGAGGGAACTCAACCCAGGCTTGCGGCATACAGGGAACATTACCGGGTGAGGTGAGCTGGACTACAATTATATATAGACATATGAAGAGGTTGTCTTTGTAAAGCCGACATCCTGCAAAGGTTGTTTCAACGCAAAGGTTAAAAGCAGAAGATGCGCTATGGACCCAGCAGCAATGCCATTACAAAAACCAGCGCATTTTGGGCTTTTCTTGCAGTGGCTTTTATCAGACCAATCGGACATACTTGAACTAAACCACTTAATTAATTTAACCCCTTAAGGACGAAGGGCGTACATGTACGCCCTTGAGTCCTGGTACTTAAGGACCAAGGGCGTACATGTACGCCCTGTGAATTTCCGATCACCGCTGCGCACGTGGCGGTGATCGGAACAAGATGCCTGCTGAAATCAATCAGCAGGCACCTTGGCACAATGCCCAGGGGGGTCCTGTGACCCCCCCCCCATGTCAGCGATCGCAGCAAACCGCAGGTCAATTCAGACCTGCGGTTTGCTGCACTATCTGTAGTCTCTGATCCCCGCGGTCTGTGACCGCGGGGATCAGAGACTAAAATATGCCCCAAACGTGAAAATATTAACCACCCCCCTGCACCTCGTCATTTTGTGTCCCCCGGGTGGTGCAGGGGGGAGGATTGCGGGTGGGCGGTTTACGCCAACATATGGGGTGTTTCTGAAAACTACAGAATCGAGGCAATAAAATTGAGTTTTGTTTGGCTGTTAACCCTTGCTTTGTTACTGGAAAAAATGGATTCAAACGGAAAATTTTCCCAAAAATCGAAATTCTGAAATTTTATCTTCATTTGCCATTAACTCTTGTGGAAAACCTAAAGGGTTAATGACGTTTGTAAAATCAGTTTTGAATACCTTGAGGGGTGTAGTTTCTAGAATAGGGTCATTTTTGGATGGTTTCTATTATGTAAGCCTCACAAAGTGACTTCAGACCTGAACTGGTCCCTAAAAAGTGGGTTTTTGAAAATTTCTGAAAAATTTCAAGATTTGCTTCTAAACTTCTAAGCCTTGTAACGTCCCCAAAAAATAAAATGGCATTCCCAAAATGATTGATACATGAAGTAGACATATGGGGAATGTAAATCAATAACTTTTTTGGGTGGTATTACTATGTATTATAGAAGTAGAGAAATTGAAACTTGGAAAATTGCAAATTTTTCCAATTTTTGGGTAAATTTGATATTTTTTTTTATAAATAAAAATGAAATTTTTCGACTTAATTTTACCAGTGTCATGAAGTACAATATGTGACGAAAAATGGCCTGGATAAGAAAAAGCGTTTTAAAGTTATCACCACATAAAGTGACACTGGTCTGATTTGCAAAAAATGGCCTGGTCCTAAGGTGAAAATGAGCCCGGTCCTTAAGGGGTTAAAGCCCATAAACCTCTAGATCAGGGGTGCACAACACATGCAGCCCTCAGAGCCAGGGTTTGCGGCCCCGTCCTGCTCGGCAGAAATATAGCTGACCATGCTAACATGTGGGTAGTGCTGTACTGAGCTAGATTACAGCTCCTGCAGTCTAGCAGGAGTAGGTCAGGTCACCAGCTGTCATTGACAGCAGGGTATCCCGAGGAGAAGACAGAAGCAATTTATCATTGCTTCTGCCTTCTCCTCAGATAGGTGAGTAATATGCAGATTGGATCTAACGATCATGTGATCGCCAGGTGTCTCGAGGGCAGAGGAGTGCAGAGCTGCAGGGTCAGTAAACCTTGATTAACTCTGACTTGTACAAAGCCCGCACAGGAGTCTGATTTCCCCTGTAACTGGGGTTTCTTTGGATGCTCTTTACAGTGGAAATAGTGCTAAATTAAAAAAAAAAAGTCTCATTGTCTCCCAAAGGTCTTTCAATGACCTCTTGGGGACAAAGTATGTCTCAAAAATATATTTTAAAAAGGTTTAAAAATTATATTTAAAAAATAAAAAGGAAAAAGAAAAAAAGGAAAAAGACAGTGTCCCCTAGAGGTCTTTTAAAGATCACTTGGGGGACATATTATGTGGTAAAAATATATAAAAAAATTTTTTAAAAAAATTAGGATTATAAATTATAAAACAAAAAAAGTACAAATAAAAGGAAAACGTGCAAATAAAAGTTGGGGAAAATATTATGTGGCAAAAATATATTAAAAAAAATAATTAATAAAGCAAAATTAATAAGATATAAATAAAAGAAAAAAAGGAAAAAAACAAAACAAACAAAAAAAAGGGTCAGTGTCTCCCAAAAGTCTTTTTATGACTTCTTGGGACACATAATATATAGCAGAAATATATTTAAAAAGTTAACAAAAAACATAAAAAAGAAACATTAAAAAAAACACCCACACCAACCAAAACAGTCACCATTATCGCCCCCTTTCACGTGAAACTATACATATTATATAAACATTTACCAACACAAAAGAGGGAACATAATAACTTATTTTGGTGTCAGTTTGCATATTTAAAAAGTAAGGAGCTATAGTTTGAAAAAAATACTTTTTAAAAATATTTTGTACAGCTTCCCCAAATAAAATAAAAAATATATATTATAAAGTCCCATGTGTAATGTAAAAAAAAAAAAAATATATTGTATACATTATTTTGGTAGTCCAATAAATAAAAAAGTTACAACCACTTGCGTTAAATCACAAAAAAGTTTCTGGTCATAAAGGTCTTTTTACGCCTGGTGTCATGCTTTGGTGTGGGTGGGAAACACCACACCGAGCATAGGAGGGAGGGGGGGGGCAGGGAATCGGGCCTGAGAACTAGGGTAGGAAGAGACACCTCCTAGTGAAAACCCTAACCAAAATCCTGGCTGACTACCAGTATGAACAGACCCCAAAGGTAGGTGAGTTAATACGCAGGAATACCTAGAGTCCTATGTAGCCCTATAGGACCCTGATACTACTGGCAGGGATGAGACTACCTGTTCCTCCAAAAGGAAGGACGAACAGGAGTCTACTTCAGGCCTAATACAAACAATAGGGAAATGCAACACACAAAACCCAAACAAAATGCAAAAAGGAAAGGAAAGACTTAACTTCAAAAAGGCCATGGAAGCACCAGCTGATATCCAACCACGAACAATCCCCAGGCACAGAAGCTATAAACTGCACAGCATTGTGGGAGAGGCAACTATAAATAAGGAAGGTTAAATGACCACCTAAGCAACACCTGAAGGCAAGGGGTGTGACCATTACAAGAAACAACACATTGATCCACAAGGAAAACCTGTCAGATCAAACCACATGTTGCCAGTCCTCACAGATCTCCTGCCACTCACTGTCGCCGGGACGTCCATATGTCTCGGTACGTCTGTAACACCTGCTCTTCTAGCTAGTAGGGGAAAGTGCTTACTAGTTACTGCAGGGTTCTTATAACTGGGGACAGGGGGGGGGGGCAGGAGGAGTTAATAACCAGTAAGGGCTGTCCTCTGTAGTGAAGGACAGGAAATAATTTATGAATTGGAGACAGAATGGAGGGAAATGTCATAAAATGTCGATAAAAATTATTTTTAATAGGTTTCTGCAGCATGGCCCCACTTACCTGCTCCCCACCACTCTGGTCCTCCACATTGCCCTCCGCTGTCTCCATCTTCCAGTCCCTGCACTGTTCACATCTGGCTGACTATGGGCATGGTCACCTGCACTGCTCCAGCCAGTGACTGGCTTCAGTGGTTAAACACTGCTTGTGGCCACATCACTGCTAAAGCCAGTCATTGGCTGTAGTGGGCCATGTGACTATACCCACAGCCAGCCAGATGTAAACAGTGCTGGGGCAGGAGGATGGAGACATTGGAGGGCAGGGACGAGGAGCAGGTAAGTGTAAATCTTCTGTTTCAGGGGCCATGCTGCAAGAACTTGTTAAAAAAATAGTTTTTACTAGTAAATGCCTTTGGGACAATTACTGGGAACAAGTGATTGTAGAAGAGCTCATTCCGGATTTCTGACATGTATAATTGTGCCACCGATCAGCGGATAGACAGGTAATCACTTGTTTGTCGACTGATTTGTATATTTTATTAGGAAGAAAGATGTACGATTATCGTCAGCAACTCAGCACATCTTCCTGTGTAATCGGTAATGTGCTACCAATAATCAATACAACTGAATGAGGAAGGAATGACTGTGGTAGTGATCATTCCTCCCCTGTTACTTTGCATTGGCCTGATCAAAAGTTTTTTTTTTTTTTTTTGCAGCCCCTTGAAATAGGGCAATGTGATAATGTGGCCCTTTTGATCAAAAGAGGTTGTCTACTTCTGCTCTAGATAAATTTGGAAAATCAGTAGAAAAATATGTTCTCACCCCATAATGAGACTTATCAACTGAAAACTTTTGTATATGTATCTTATACAGATAATCAATAAATGCCTACAGAAACAGGAAAGCACTTGCAGCACTGGACTCATAGGTATGACATTTACTACTCCAATTCATTTATCTGAGGCTGTTTTATTAATCCCTTAGGCTGCATTCACACGGGCGAGTTTTGCGTGAAAATCGCAGCATGCTCTATATTCTCCGTTTTTTACGCAACGCAGGCCCCATAGAAGTGAATGGGGCTGCGGGAAAATCGCAAGCATCCGCAAGCAAGTGCGGATGCAGTGCGATTTTCCCGCATGGTTGCTAAGCGACGGGACCCAATCTTCATTATTTTCCCTTATAACATGGTTAAAAGGGAAAATAATAGCATTCTTAATAAAGAATGCTTTCACTTGATCGCGTAGTTGGCGATCTCTCTTCAAGCTTTAGCTGCAGTCTAAAGGACCTGTGATGACGTCACATCACATGGTTATCACGACCGGCGTACCGATCACAGACGTGTGACGCGAAGGGAGGGAAAAGGGAAGGCCCTGTCCAAGTGAGAGGGAAAGGTGGTGACCCCTAACTCACCTTGAAGCTGGCACCTGACTGCCTTGACGTCCTTAGACGGGTTCCTCACCCATATGCCGATCACATGCCTAAACCCTGGCTTTCCTTAAGCTGAGCCCTAAGTAGTGAATAGGGCGGTGGGAGCACTAGTCCTCACCACTAACACTAAAGGAAAACACCAGGGAGAGGACAGACAATACAGACAAAACATATAAGCCCAGGTGGGCGAAAACAGCGGACAACAAAAGCCCAACAGGGATCCGGAGGGTAACGCTCTGGTACGACAACCAGGAACAACAGCTACACAGCTCCAGTGGGTCAGTATAGAAGTCCAGGCAGGAAGCTCTATATCTGGCAACCAGAGAAGTGGGAAGGGGGAATATAAGGAGGTTGGGAGTGGCGGACAAGAAACAGCTGAGGAGAAGAAGCTACGGATCCCTGAGTGAGACAAAAAGGATTGCAAGGCAAACACAGAAAGCTAACATTAAGTAACAGCATGATCTTTAGACATAGAGCGTGCAGCCTGCTGCGACTTCCTGACCCCGGGTATAATGGAGTCAGACGTGGCTCCTGACACCCTCATGACAATCATCCAATCACATGGTCCGTGATGGACCATGTGATTGGACCATGTGATGTGACGTAGTCACAGGTCCTTAGACTACAGCTAATTCTTAAAGAGAGAAGAGAGATCGCCAACTACGTGATCAAGTGGCTAAGGTAAGTTAAGTTTTTTATGTTTAACCCCTTAATCCTCATTCTACAAAGCATTCTTTATTAAGAATGCTATTATTTTCCCTTATAACCATGTTATAAGGGAAAATAATAAAATCTCCAGAATTCTTAACCCGAAACCGGACTTCAGTGATGAAGTCCGGCTTTGGGTCTGGGTACCAAACATGGGGATTTTTCACACGTGCGTGCAAAACGCATTACAAAATTTTGCACACGCACGGAAAAATCGCGCATATTCCCGCAACGCACCCGCATCCTATCCGGGCTTCAAACGTGACGCCCGTGTGAACCCAGCCTTATTGACCACCCATACGCCTTTTTACAGCAGTCACTAAGGGGCCTTAGGCTGGGTTGCCGCTTTTTTACGGCGGCCCAGTCAAAGAGCTGCACGGGTCCCCTGTGCAGCAGGGAGTGGGGACCCAGCTCTCACATGGGACTGTTTAACACTTTACATGCCATGGACAATGGCGCCCGCTGCATGTAAATTGCTGACAGAGGGAGCGGACTCCCTCTGTCTCCCATCAGCACCCCACAAATGTGATTGCCGGGTGACAATGTGTCTGAAGGCTGACAGGGGTCTGATGTAGGCACCAGACCAGCCTTCAGTAATTTCCATCAGGCTGTGCCTCTCTGGCGCAGCCTGCTGGTCAATGTTAGAATGGCACTGCTATTAAAATGCACTATAGGGATAATGCATTGCATTTTAAAAGCAATCAAAATACTGTCTTTTATAGTCCCCTTGTGGGACTATTAAGTGGTAATAAACAGAAGAAGAAAAGCATTTAACCCCTTAAGGACACGGCCCTATTTCACCTTAAGGACCAGGCCATTTTTTCAAAATCTGACCAGTATCATTTTATGTGGTGATAACTTTAAAATGCTTTTTCTTATCCAGGCCATTCTGAGATTGTTTTTTCGTCACATATTGTACTTCATGACAGTGGTAAAATGAAGTCGAAAAATTTCATTTTTATTTATTAAAAAATACCAAATTTACCAAAAATTTTGAAAAATTTGCAATTTTCCAAATTTCAATTACTCTACTTCTATAATACATAGTAATACTGCCAAAAAAAAGTTATTGATTTACATTCCCCATATGTCTACTTCATGTATCGATCATTTTGGGAATGCCATTTTATTTTTTGGGGACGTTACAAGTAGTGTTGAGCGAACAGTTCGAGAATAGTTCGGGTTCGTACCGAATTTTGGGGTGTCCGTGACACTGACCCGAACCCGGACATTTTCAAAAAAGTTCGGGTTCGGGTCCGGTGTTCGTCGATTTCTTCCCGCTTTCTGAAGGGCTGCACAGCAGCCAATCAGTTAGCATTTTACTTCTTGCCCTAAGAGCCCATCACAGCCATGCCTACTAATGGCATGGCTGTGATTGGCCAAGTGCAGCATGTGACCCAGCCTCTATTTAAGCTGGAGTCACGTAGCGCCGCACGTCACACTGCTCTGATTAGTGTAGGGAGAGGACGCAGCTTCTATCAGGGCGAGATTAGGCAGGTTAAAGTCAGCAACAGCACCTAATGAACGGATCAATTTACAGCTGAGAATCATTGAACTTCTGCTAGTTACTTGCTCGCTGGTTTTTAGGCTGCACAGAGCGTTTTTCTGTCACTTATTTTCTGGGTTGATCGGCGGCCATTTTGTGACTTGTGGTGCGCCAGAAGAAGCTGCCACCAAGTCCATCAATACTATTTTTTTTTTTTTTTTTGCTATATCTCTACATCAGGGGCTTGGCTGTGCTAATTGTCACCCCTAGAAACTCAGGAAAGAAATTTCTATATTTTATTAAGGGGTTAAATACAATTGCCCAAATACCAATCCCCTAAATCTGGTGTTCCAGCTTTGGCTAGACAAGTATAATACTGTCTGCTGTCTGGCAAAGGATAGATTATTTTCTGGGGTTAAATTCAATTGCCAAAATAGCAATACCATAAATCAGTGGTTTCAGCTGTGGCTGGCAAAATAGAATAGTGTCTGAGGTAATGCACACACGTACAGACGCACGTACACGATTCTTGAATAGTTGTATTATCGCGATAATAAAACTAACAGTGTAAAGTTGACTGTATTGCTCTAAGTTATATTCGGCATCTGAATGTAACTTCTATTACAGCACACCAATACTAAAACTGACTAAGAGACAGCTTTAAGTTCTATTCGAACGCGATTGCAACTTTGGAACTTAAAGTGGTGTACGATTTTAAAAGTTGAGTACTAAAAAGTTGGAATCGCAATGTGATTCTTATGTATTTAGTTATCGCACTAGATTACAACTTTGAGCTACCGATCACCATGGGAACGCTCCTCCAGTAGAATGTACTGTCGGATGTGAGAATTAAGTTGAAATCGCAATGCGATTATTATATATCTGCTTAATCGCATTGCCGTTAACTTAGCATTGCTAATAATTCCATCCATATTCGTTAACTTACTGACTCAGTAAGTTAACGATATGGATGGAATTATTTAGCAATGCTAAGTTGAAATCGCAATGCGATTAAGCAAATATATAAGAATCGCATTGCGATTTCAACTTAATTCTCAGATCCGACAGTACATTCTACTGGAGGAGGCGTTCCCATGGTGATCGTTAGCTCAAAGTTGTAATCGCAATGCGTTTATTGCGGTATATTATCCCTCTGGGTGTCTTTTACAGCCTTTTTAGTGCCCAAAAGTTCGGGTCCCCATTGACTTCTATGGGGTTCGGGTTCGGGATGAAGTTCGGGTTGAGTTCGGATCACGAACCCGGACATTTTCCGGAAGTTCGGCCGAACCTCTCGAACCCGGACATCCAGGTGTTCGCTCATCTCTAGTTACAAGGCTTAGAAGTTTAGAAGCAAATCTTGAAATTTTTCAGAAATTTTCAAAAACCCACTTTTAAGGGACCAGTTCAGGTCTGAAGTCACTTTGTGAGGCTTACATAATAAAACCACCCAAAAATGACCCCATTCTAGAAACTACACCCCTCAAGGTATTCAAAACTGATTTTACACACATCATTAACCCTTTAGGTTTTCCACAAGAGTTAATGGCAAATGGAGATAAAATTTCAGAATTTCAATTTTTTGTAAAATTTTCCATTTTAATCCATTTTTTCCAGTAACAAAGCAAGGGTTAATAGCCAAACAAAACTTAATATTTATTCCCCCGATTCTGCAGTTTGCACGAACACCCTATATGTGGTCGTAAACTGCTGTATGGCCAAACTGCAGGGCGCAGAAGGAAAGGAGCGCCATATGGTTTTTGGAACGCGGATTTTGCTGGGCTGTTTTTTTACACCATGTCCCATTTGAAGCCCCCGATGCACCCCTAGAGTAGAAACTCCATAAAAGTGACTCCATCTAAGAAACTACACCCCTCAAGGTATTTAAAACCAGTTTTACAAACTTTGTTAACCCTTTAGGTGTTCCACAAGAGTTATTGGCAAATGGAGATGAAATTTACGAATTTCTATTTTTTGTTACCTTGTCTCAAAAAAGTGTAATATAGAGCAACCAAAAATCATGTTTACCCTAGAATAGTACCAACAAAACTGACACCTTATCCCGTAGTTTCCAAAATGGGGTCACTTTTTTGGAGTTTCTACTGTAGGGGTGCATCAGGGGGCTTCAAATGGGACATAGTGTCAAAAACCAGTCCAGCAAAATCTGCCTTCCAAAAACCATATGGCGTTCCCTTCCTTCTGTGCCCTGCCGTTTGGCCATACAGTAGTTTACGACCACATATGGGGTGTTTGTGCAAACAAGAGAATCAGGGCAATAAATATTGAGTTTTGTTTGGCTGTTAACCCTTGCTTTGTTACTGGAAAAATGGATTCAAATGGAAAATTTGCAAAAAAATAGCTGTTTTGGGACTGTTTTTATTTTTTGTTATTTACATAGTTGAACTGACAGGTTAGATTGTGTGCTATTTCAATAGAGCAGGTTGTTACGGACGCGACAATACCAAATATGACTACTTTTTTGGGTTTTTTGTTTCAGTTTTACATAATAAAGCATTTTTGAAAAAAAAATTTTTTTAGTGTCTCCACATTCTGAAAGCCATAGTTTTATTTTATTTTTTTGGGCGACTGTCTTATGCAGGGGCTCATATTTTGCGGGATGAGATGGCGGTTTGATTGGCACTATCTTGGGGTGCATATGACATTTTGGTCGCTTGCTATTACACTTTTTGTGATGTAAAGTGACAAAAATGGCTTTTGACACCGTATTTTATTTTATTTTTTTGCTGTGTTCAGCTGATGGGTTAGGTCATGTGTTATTTTTATAGATCAGGATGTGACGGACGCGGCGATACATAATATGTATACTTTTTATTTATTTATATAAGTTTTACACAATAATATAATTTTTTAAAACAAAAAAAAAATCATGTTTTAGTGTCTCCATAGTTTGAGAGCCATATTTTTTTTTTTTTTTGGGCGATTGTCCTGTGTAGGGGCTCATTTTTTGCGGGATGAGATGGCGGTTCGAATGGTACTATCTTGGGGTGCATATGACTTTTTGATCGCTTACTATTATACTTTTTTGATGTAAGGTGACAAAAAAATGGCTTGTTTGACAACGTTTTTATGTTTACGGCGTTCATCTGAGGGGTTAGGTCATGATATATTTTTATAGAGCAGGTCCTTACGGACGCGGCGATACATATTATGTATACCTTTTTTTGCTTATTTTGGTTTTACACAATAATATCCTTTTTGAATGAAAAAAAAACATGTTTTAGTATCTCCATAGTCTGAGAGCCATATATTTTTCAGTTTTTAGGCAATTGTCTCAGGTTGGGTATCATTTTTGCGGGATGAGGTGACGGTTAGATTGGCACTATTTGGGGGGTCATATGACTTTTTGATCGCTTGCTATTACACTTTTTGTGATGTAAGGTGGCAAAAAAATGGCTTTTTGACAAAGTTTTTATTTAATTTTTTTTACAGTTTTTACTTGAGGGGTTAGTTCAGGTGATATTTTTATAGAGCAGATTCTTACGGATGTGGAGATACCCAATATGACTTCTTTTGTGATTTTTTTTTTTACATTTAACACTAAAAAGCATTTTTGAAACAAAAAAAATCATGTTTTAGTCTGAGAGGCATAATTTTTTTATTTTTTGGCAAATTGTTTTAGGTAGGGGCTCGTTTTTTGCGGGATGAGATGGCGGTTTGATTGGTACTATTTTGGGAGGCAAACACCTTTTTGATCGCTTTGTATTACACTTTTAGTGATGTAAGGTGCCAAAAAATGGCTTATTTACACCATTTTTTTTTTTTTTATGGCGTTCACCTGAGGAGTTCAGTCATGTGATATTTTTATAGAGCAAGTTTTTACGGACGCGGAGATACCTAATATGTGTAGTGTATTTTATTTTTTTTAATTTTTATTCAGTGATATGTGTTTTTTTCATTTTTACTTTTTTTTTCACTTTTTTACATTTTTTTTTTTTGACATCCAGTGGATCTGGTGTCTGTATAATACAGTACAGTACACTATATAGTGCACTGTACTGTATTTTGTACTTTAGAAAGTCTGAATAGACCTTTAGCAGGTCTATTCAGACTTTCAGCACCATGGAGAGCAGGACGCTTCTGAAAGCGTCCTGTCTCCATGGCAACCATCACCCGCTGCCATAACTGGGCAGGGGGTGATGGATGGGGAGGGAGTGGAGTTCCCTCCCTCTGTGATCCCATACTGTTGGGGGCTGCAAAGGCACAGCAGCCCCCAATAGGAGAGGGAGGGAGCTCCTCCTGTTAACCCTTCCATACCGCGGTCCGTACGGACCGCGGTACGGAGAGGTTAAACGGCTGGCATCTGATCAAGCACAGATGCCAGCCGCTTCTATCAGAGTGTCAGCACATTGTGCTGACACTCTGATAGACCCACTAGACACCAGGGAAACTTATCAGAGGAGGCGGGCGGGGATCGCAATCGCGATCCCGCCCGCCGCACCGCCCGCCTCCCGCACCGCCTCCGGCCGCCCGCAACCACCCTCTGCACCCCCGCAGCCACAATATGATTGGGGGCTGCAGGGGGGGTTAAAAATAAACAGTTTGGGGGCATTAACTCTCTGATCCCCGCGGTCATAGACCGCGGGGATCAGAGATCGCACAGAAGCGCTGCAAACCGCAGGTCTGAATTGACCTGCGGTTTGCAGCGATCGCCCATATGGCGGGGTCACAGGACCCCCCTGGGCATTGTAGCAAGGTACCTGCTGAATGATTTCAGCAGGTACCTTGTTCCGATCACTGCCAGCTGAGCAGCAGTGATCGGAAAAACTCATGACGTACGGTCATGTGTCCTTAAGGACTTGGGAAACATGCCGTACCGGTACGTCATGTGTCCCAAAGGGGTTAATAAATTTAAAAAATATCCATGAAAAAATTAAGCTTTTTTTCCATTTAAAATACGCTTTTCAATGAAAAAAAATGAAAAAAAGAAAATCTCCCCCATATTTTGGAATTTCCACGTCTGTAACGATCCCCGGACTACATAAATATCACATAAATTATCCCCTACGGTGAACGCCGTAAAAAAAAAAGACAGAATTGCTAATTTATTCTTAGTTGCCGCCGAAAAAATGTTATATCATTTTGGAGTAAAAGGTGCTTTTTGATCGCTTGTTACCAATGAAAAATAAATCGTCCAGCAAAAATCAAGCCCTCACACAACTCCATAGAAAGAAAAATATAAAAGTTATGGGTCTTGGGAAGTGGCAATGCAAAAACATTTTTTTCTTTTAAAAAAAGTGGTTTTATTGCAAAAAAGTAGTAAAACGTAAAAAAAAAAAAACTATATGTATTTGGTATCACTGTAATCATACTGACCCAAGATATTATGTTATTTATACCGAAAAATGAACGCCTTAAAATTTATAACGTAAAAATGCAGTGGCAGTGTTGCTCCCCCCTAGAAAGAGTTAACAAAAGTTAATCAGAAAGTTATGTGTACCGAAAATGATGCCATTAAAAACTACAACTTGTCCCGCAAGAAACAAGCCCTTATACAGCTATATAGACGGGAAAAAAAAGTTATAGCTCTTGGAACGCGACGATAAAAAAAGGGGAAAAAAAGTGCGGGGTCAGTAGGGCCCAAAACAGGCTAGTCACTAAGTATTAATTCAGATTTGGAATTTTTTTTTTCCAAGTCTTTTTGCAAATAAATTACAAAGATTTAAAAAGATACCGTAAGTAGAATGACTGATTTGTGGTACATCTCGCCCAGCATGAGATGGATGACTCCATAATAACACAGCAAAAGAGAAAAATTATTAAGCTGTGACAAAATCTGGACTTAGTAAGAGCTCAGAGATGCATATCACCATCCACAAAGTTTTAGGTGATTAACTTTGAGCAACTCATCACTTCTAGACACTAAAGTTGCCGCATAATCAACAGCAGCAGCCAGCTGTTAAAAAAATGACTTTTGGCCAGAAATTGCACTAATTTAAAGCAATTATTGAGAAAACATATTACATATGCAGATACACATGCACAAGCTATATCACAGGCTATTACGTATGTAACGTTTAACCTTACTGTATATTGGAATTATGGAGCAGTCAAACAAAATAATAAAGTATAACCTTGAATGCAAGTTTGTATCACATACCGTATTAGAACAAATGTTTTCTGACTGTGAGAGTTGGACCCCATGTAGTTTTACTGAAATGTAAAGGGGTTATATGAGTTTTAAAAAAAACTCTTGCATACTACTGACATCACTGCTCATTGATGGGAGCCATGATGCCAGAGATACAGCATGTTACCACTGAGGCCACTATATGACTGCAGCAATAACATCAGCTAAAGTACTTGTAGACAAAGATTGGTTGGGCAACAGAAGCATCAGAGCTGCTTTGGCAGGGGATTCAAGAGGTGTGGTGTGTTTTTTATTTTTTTTATTTATAGCAATTTTTTAATAAGTCAGATAACCCCTTTAACTTACCCATTAAAGCTTAGTTTAAAATAACTCCGGTCTTTGTACCATAATATGATTATATGGATGAAAAATTTGGCCGTATTATGGTGGTATAAAACCAGCTGTAATGTTCGATGGTTTAGGGTTTTATTCCATGTTTTCCAGAGGTTTATGGCTGAGTCTATCCTGCTAAGAGGTTCTTTAGTGGCTCTGGCCATGGTGTCCAATGGTACTAGAAGTGATAGAAGCTGCTGGCATATAGGCTTCCCTGGTATGTTTAAAGAGCCAGTCATCCAGTTTTCCAATATTGATGACCTATGCCCAGGAGCCATATGTAACATGTCAGTAGGCAGAAAGCAGTAGTGGCATTAAGGTGGCAATGGCATGCAACCTTGTTTATTGGTCAACAGGTTGTATATATGTGATTGTATACCATTGATTGGTAAAACTACAAGAATACAAATAGCATGTATAAGTATAAAGCATAGGATAGCATGTACTATAACATTACAATAACATTGAAGGCACATGGTAAAATAGCTGCCTATACATAGGATTGCATGGCTAGCTAACAATAATAACTCCCTGAGTAACAATTACAACTAACTGGACAGCTCTGCATAGCATGATGTCCCTGAAACAAAGGTAGATCTCTCACCAGACATGCTTTCACAAGGATGGTAGAGTTTAAGAAGGAGACATGAATAGGACAGCTCTGATGATGTGTCCTGGAAACTTCTTTCCGAGGATGCCTTGCAATAACCCACAATGCAATAGTCTTCTAACAAGAAAACAAAGTGTAATACAATTTAACACGGCTAGATAGTATTATAGCCACACTAAACACTTTGAAATACCCTGACTGTGGTAAAGTAAACTATAATGATTTTCTAACCCTGCTGGGCAGAACAATACAGGTCATGATTCTGGCCAGCATGCCCAAGGAGCTAGTTCTTTCTGGCTCCGCACCTTACTGAGACAATTGGGTGTCCTGATCGGTGATATTATCAACCTTTTGCTCCTCCACCTCTCACTCCTCATCTTGCAGTGGCAGCTCCTCATCCTCCTCCATTACAGTTTCTCCTTATGGATCCCCAAAAACGTCAGGGCAGGCATCAAAATGTCTTAGCTGTTCTTCTTTCGTTGTTGTCTCCTGTTGCATGACCCTCAGCATCTGTTTTTATATGGGGATGACATCATTCATGCCGTAGTTGCCCCTGCTGACAAACTTTTAAAAAAAACACTGCTAAGTGTACTTTTATAAAAAAAACTTTACCAGACTAGATTGATTTTGTGCACCATGCAGGGAGCATTTTATCAGAAAGTCCACAGCTCTCACCTGCATATATTCCATCCGGGGCACGGACGCAATCCCAGGGCCCACAGGAACAAATAGAAAAAACGCAGACGTCCAGCTCCAAGATGTTAAAAAGGTGTTATTCCCAAAACTTTATTCTTCAATAAAAAGTGCAAATACAGTGCAGATAGGAATATTATCTCAGATCAACGCGTTTCAGACTATATCAATCACAGTCCTTCCTCTGTGATTGATATAGTCTGAAACGCGTTGATCTGAGATAATATTCCTATCTGCACTGTATTTGCACTTTTTATTGAAGAATAAAGTTTTGGGAATAACACCTTTTTAACATCTTGGAGCTGGACGTCTTCGTTTTTTCTACATGCAGGGAGCATGTGTCTTTTTCCCCATTCCCAGCGGGATGTGTGATGTACTTGAGCAACTGCTTGCTTGTGTGGCTGTTCTCGCCCACAAGTTAATAAAGAACGTGGTTCGTTAAGAAGTGGTTCACTCATCTCTAAGTGGCGGGAGTATCAGGCCTGTGCTATGGAGGATGGTGCTGGAAAAAAAAGCATTATTTTTTTAAAGACATTGTGACTATGATTTGTAATTATCTCCAACAACACTTTTGACCTCTTACAGACACAGGGCTTACAGGTACGCCCTGGCATCCTGGTACTTAAGGAATCAGGGCGTACCTGTATGCCCTGAGAATTTTCAATCAGCACTGTGCAGGTGTCAGTGATCGGAACATGGTGCCTGCTAAAATCATTTAGCAGGCACCTTGGCACAATGCCCAGGGGGGTCCTGTGACCCTCCCATGTCAGCGATCGCAGCAAACTGCAGGTCAATTCAGACCTGCGGTTTGCAGCGATTTCTGTAGTCTCTGATTCTCGCTGTCTGTGGCCGCGGTGCAGGGGGGGAATTGCGGGCGGGCAGTGCGGGAGGCGGGATCACGATCCCCCACCCGCCTCCATTCTAATGTTTTCCAAGTGTCTAGTGGTTATTGCACATTGTGCCGTACAGATGTCAGCAGTTTAACCCCTTCCATACTGCGGTCCATCGGGGGCTGCTGTGCCCTTGCAGTCCCTAATTATTCCTGGGATGGCAGAGGGAGGGAGCCCCCCTTAATCTCCATCACCCGCTGCTCTGTTCTGGCAGCGGGTGATGGTTACCATGGTGATGTAAGTTTAATCAGACTTCTGCTAAAGAAAGAAGTCTGATCAGACTAAGTATAAAAGTAAAACTACAGTACAGTACACTATATAGTGTACTGTACTGTATTATACAGACACCAGACCCACTGGATCTTCAAGAACCAAGTGGGTCTGGGTAAAAAAAAGTAAAAAAAGTGAAAAAAAAAACAATCACTGAATAAAAATTAAAAAAATTAAATACACTACACATATTAGGGTATTGCCGCGTCCGTAAACAGCTTCTCTATAAAAATATCACAGGACCTAACCCTTCACTCAAATACAGTAAAAAACAAAACAAAAAAATGGTGTAAAAAAAGCAATTTTTTGACACTTTACATCACAAAAAGTATAATACCAAGTGATCAAAAAGGTGTATGCCTCCCAAAATGGTACCAATAAAACCGCCATCTCATCCCACAAAAAATGAGCCCCTACATAGGACAATAACCCCAAAAAATAAAAAAATATGGCTCTCAGACTATGGAGACACTAAAACATAATTTTTTTTTATTTCTAAAATGCTGTTATTTTGTTAAAGTGAAATAAAAAAAAAAGGTATACATATTAGGTATCGCCGTGTCCGTAAAAACCTGCTATATAAAAATATCATATGTAGTGTTGAGCGAACAGTTCGAGCATCGTTCGGGTTCGTACCGAATTTTGGGGTGTACGGGACACGGACCCGAATCCGGACATTTTCAAAAAAGTTCGGGTTCATTGTTAGTCGATTGCACAGCAGCCAATCAGCTAGCGTTTTACTTCTTGCCCTAAGAGCCCATCACAGCCATGCCTAGTAATGGCATGGCTGTGATTGGCCAAGTGCAGCATGTGACCCAGCCTCTATTTAAGCCGGAGTCATGTAGCGCCGCACGTCACACTGCTCTGATTAGTGTTGGGAGAGGACGCAGCTTCTGTCAGGGCGAGATTAGGCAGGGTAAAGTCAGCAACAGCACCTAATGAACGGATCGATCTACAGCTGTAAATGATTGAACTTCTACTAGTTACTTGCTCACTGTTTTTTAGGCTGCACAGAGCATTTTTCTGTCACTTATTTTCTGGGGTGATCGGCGGCCATTTTGTGACTTGTGGTGCACCAGAACAAGCTGCCACCAAGTCCATCAATCCATCAATACTAGTTTTTTTTTTTTGCTATATCCTACATCAGGGGCTTAGCTGTGCTAATTGTCACCCCTAGAAACTCAGGATAGCAATTTCTATATTTTATTAAGGGTTTAAATACAATTGCCAAAATACCAATCCCCTAAATCTTCCAGCTTTGGCTAGCCAAGTATAATACTGTCTGCTGTCGGGCAAAGGATAGATTATTTTCTGTGGTGAAATTCAATTGCCAAAATAGCAATACCATAAATCAGTGGTTTCAGCTGTGGCTGGCAAAATATAATAGTGTCCGCCAAAACATATATTTTGTTCTGGGGTGTAATTCACTTGCCAAAATAGCAATACCCTGAATCTGGTGTCCCAGCTGTTGCAGGCCAGGTTTCATAGTGTCCGCCAAAACATACAATTTGTTCTGGGGTAAAAATTAATCTGCCAAAATAGCAATACCCTGAATCTGGTGTTCCAGCTGTTGCAGGCCAGGTTTCATAGTGTCCGCCAAAACATACAATTTATTCTGGGGTAAAATTAATCTGCCAAAATAGCAATACCCTGAATCTGGTGTCCCAGCTGTTGCAGGCCAGGTTTCATAGTGTCCGCCAAAACATATATTTTGTTTTGGGGTGAAATTCAACTGCCAAAATAGCAATACCATAAATCAGTGGTTTCAGCTGTGGCTGGCAAAATATAAGTGTCCGCCAAAACATATATTTTGTTCTGGGGTGAAATTCAATTGCCAAAATAGCAATACCATAAATCAGTGGTTTCAGCTGTGGCTGGCAAAATATAATAGTGTCTGCCAAAACATATATTTTGTTCTGGGGTGTAATTCACTTGCCAAAATAGCAATACCCTGAATCTGGTGTCCCAGCTGTTGCAGGCCAGGTTTCATAGTGTCCGCCAAAACATATATTTTGTTCTGGGGTAAAATTAATCTGCCAAAATAGCAATACCCTGAATCTGGTGTCCCAGCTGTTGCAGGCCAATTGTAAATCTGTCCATAAAAGGATACCTTTCATCCAGGGCCTAAATACTAGCCCTAAAAGAGATCTTCCCCTAAATCAGTGGTTACTGCTGTTCCTGGATTAGTGTAATACGCTACATAAACAAATAGGCAGATAGTGTTAGGTGCCTGTAAAAAAAGGCCTGAATTTGAAATCAATACATTGGGCCAAATATTTTTTTCCTTATTGTGGTGCTTGGTGAACGGTAACAATGAGGAAAACATCTAGTAAGGGACGCGGACAAGGTCGTGGTGGTGTTAGTGTACCCTCTGGGAGAGGACGTTGCCATTCTGCCACAGCCACACGTCCTAGTGAACCAACCACCTCAGGTTACAGTACCCGCCAGAATTTACAGCGATATTTGGTGGGGCCCAATGCCGTTCTAAGGATGGTATGGCCTGAGCAGGTACAGGCGCTAGTCAATTGGGTGGCCGACAGTGCATCCAGCATGTTCACAACATTATCTCCCACCCAGTCTTCTGCTGAAAGCGCACAGGTGGCACCTGAAAACCAAGCCCATCAGTCTGTCACATAACCCCCATGCATATCAGGGAAACTGTCATAGCCTCAAGTTATGCAGCAGTCTCTTATGCTATTTGAAGACACTGCTGGCAGGGTTTCCCAAGGGAATCCACCTAGCCCTTCCCCAGTGGTGGAAGACATAGGATGCACTGATGCACAACCACTGATGTTTCCTGATAATGAGGACATGGGAATACCACCTCATCGGAGTCCGCATGTCTCTGATGATGACGAAACACAGGTGCCAACTGCTGCGTCTTTCTGCAGTGTGCAGACCGAACAGGAGTTCAGGGAGGAAGACTGTGTGGAAGACGATGCAGGGGACGATGAGGTCCTAGACCCCACATGAAATGAAGGTCGTGCCACTGACTTTCATAGTTCAGAGGAAGAGGCAGTGATGAGACCGAGCCAACAGCGTAGCAAAAGAGGGAGCAGGCGGCAAAAGCAGACCAGCCACCGCCAAGAGAGTTCGCCTGCTATTGGCCACCGCCACCAGGGACCGAGCACCCCAAAGGCAGCTTCAAGGAGTTCCCTGGCATGGCACTTCTTTAAACAATGTGCTGACGACAAGACCCGAGTGGCTTGCACGCTGTGCCATCAGATCCTGAAGCGAGGCATTAATGTTCTGAACCTTAGCACAACCTGCATGACCAGGCATCTACATGCAAAGCATGAACTGCAGTGGAGTAAACACCTTAAAAGCAAGGAACTCACTCTGGCTCCCCCTGCTTCCTCTTATGCTGCTGTCTCGGCCTCTTCCTCCGCCTCGGGAGGAACGTTGGCATCGGCCTCCCACCAAACAGAGGATGTACCACCGACACCACCACCTGCGTCACCAAGCATCTCCACCATGTCACACGCCAGCGTTCAGCTCTCCATCTCACAAAGCTTGGAGAGAAAGCGTAAATTCCCACCTAGCCACCCTCGAGCCCTGAGCCTGAATGCCAGCATTTCTAAACTACTGGCCTTTGAAATGCTGTCATTCAGGCTGGTGGACACAGACAACTTCAAACAGCTGATGTCCATGGCTGTCCCACAGTATGTTGTTCCCAGCCGCCACTACTTCTCCAAAACAGCAGTGCCTCCCTTGCACAACCAAGTATCCGATAAAATCAAGTGTGCACTGCGCAACGCCATCTGTGGCAAGGTCCACCTAACCACAGATACGTGGACCAGTAAGCACGGCCAGGGACGCTTTATCTCCCTAACTGCACACTGGGTAAATGTAGTGGTGGCTGGGCCCCAGGCGGAGAGTTCCTTGGCGCACGTCCTTCCGCCGCCAAGGATCGCAGGGCATCATTCTTTGCCTCCTGTAGCCTCCTCCTCCTAGTCGGCTTCCTCCTCCTCTGCTTCCACCAGCTCATCCAGTCAGCCACACACCTTAATCACCAACTTCAGCACAGCCCAGGGTAAACGTCAGCAGGCCATTCTGAAACTCATATATTTGGGGGACAGGCCCCACACCGCGCAGGAGTTGTGGCGGGGTACTGAACAACAGACCGACGAGTGGTTTCAGCAGGTGGGCCTCAAGCCCGGCCTGGTGGTGTGCGATAATGGGCGAAATGCTCGCCTGTCTGCACTATAACGGAACTTCGGCCTTCCCACTCACCGCCTCATATGCGACGTGCCCACCAGGTGGAACTCCACCTTGCACATGCTGGAGACACTGTGCGAGCAGCAGCAGGCCATAGTGGAGTTTCAGCTGCAGCACGCACTCGTCAGTCGCACTGCGGAAGAGCACCACTTCACCACCAATGATTGGGCCTCCATGCGAGACCTGTGTGCCCTGTTGCTCTGTTTCGAGTACTCAACCAACATGGCCAGTGGCGATGACACCGTTATCAGCGTTACAATACCACTTCTATGTCTCCTTGAGAAAACGCTTAAGGCGATGATGGAAGAGGAGTTGGCCCAGGAGGAGGAGGAGGATGAGAGGTCATTTTTAGCACTTTCAGGCCAGTCTGTTAGAAGTGGCTCAGAGGGAGGTTTTTTGCAACAGCAGAGGCCAGGTACAAATGTGGCCAGCCAGGGCCCACTACTGGAGGAGGAGGTGGAGGAGGATGAGGATGAAGCAGTTTCACAGCGGGGTGGCACCCGACACAGCTCAGGCCCATCACTGGTGCGTGGCTGGGGGAATATGGAGGACGATGGCGATACGCCTCCCACAGAGGACAGCTTGACCTTAGCTCTGGGGAGCCTGGCACACATGAGCGACTACATGCTGCAGTGCCTGTGCAACGACAGCAGAGTTGCCCACATTTTAACGTGTGCAGACTACTGGGTTGCCACCCTGCTGGATCCCCGATACAAAGACAATGTGCCCACCTTACTTCCTGCACTGGAGCGTGATAGGAAGATGCTCGAGTACAAGCGCACGCTGGTAGAGGCGCTCCTGAGAGCATTCTCAAATGTCACAGGGGAACAGGTGGAAGCCCAAGGCGAAGGCAGAGGAGGAGCAAGAGGTCGCCAACGCAGCTGTGTCACGGCCAGCTCCTCTGAGGGCAGGGTTAGCATGGCAGAAATGTGGAAAAGTTTTTTTCTCCACGCCACAGCTAACTGCACCATCATATGATACGGAACGTGTTAGCAGGAGGCAGAATTTCACTAACACGGTTGAACAGTACGTGTGCACACCCCTCCACGTACTGACTGATTGTTCGGCCCCATTCAACTTCTGGGTCTCCAAATTGTCCACGTGGCCAGAGTTAGCATTTTATGCCTTGGAGGTGCTGGCCTGCCTGGCGGCCAGCGTTTTGTCTGAACGTGTATTCAGCACGGCAGGGGGCGTCATTACTGACAAACGCAGCTGCCTGTCCACAGCCAACGTGGACAAGCTGACGTTCATAAAAATGAACCAGGCATGGATCCCACAGGACCTGTCCCTCCCTTGTGCAGAATAGACATTTATAACTGCCTCCCCCTCAACAATGTATTCTTGTACTCCGGGGCACTTCTTTATTAAATCCTCATTTTTTTAAGTTTACCATGATCTTGCAGTGCAACCCAAAGTTGAATGAACCTCTCCTCTGTCTGGGTGGTGGGGCCGAAATAACTGAAAGTGGCCTTCTCCGGTGGCTGTTGATATGACGCATGATTCCTTGCAGTGGGACCTCTCTCCAATTGATATTGGTTAAATTTTATTTATTTTAATTCATTTCCCTATCCATATTTGTTTGCAGGGGATTTACCTACATTTTGCTGCCTTTGGCAGCCCTCTAGCCCGTTCCTGGACTATTTTACAGCCTTTTTAGTGCCTAAAAGTTCGGGTCTCCATTGACTTTAATCGGGTTCGGGTTTCGGGATAAAGTTCGGGTCGAGTTCGGATCCCGAACACGAACATTTTCGGGAAGTTCGGCCGAACTTCTCGAACCCGAACATCCAGGTGTTCGCTCATCTCTAATCACATGATATAACCCCTCAGCTAAATACCACAAAAAATTAAATAAAAACAATGTAAAAAAAACATTTTTGTCACATCACAAAAACTGTAATAGCAAGCGATCAAAAAGTTATATGCACCCAAAAATAGTGACAATCAAACCTTAATCTCATCCTGCAAAAAATGATGCCCCACATGGGACAATCACCGACAAAAAATAAAAAAATATGGCTCTCAGACTATGGAGACATTAAAACATGATTTGTTTTTGTTTCAAAAATGATATTATTGTGTAAAACTTAAATAAATAAAAAGTATATACGTGATTTATCGCCGCGTCCACAACAACCTGCTCTATAAAAATAACACATGACCTAACCCCTCAGGTGAACACAGAAAAAAATATATAAATATTGTGTCAAAAGTCATTTTTGTAACCTTACATCACAAAAAGTGTAATAGCAAGCGAGTCGCGACCAAAATGTCATATGCACCCCAAGATAGTGCCAATCAAACCGTCATCTCATCCCGCAAAAAATGAGCCCGTACATAAGACAGTCGCCCAAAAAATAAAAAATTACAATATAGCTTTCAGAATGTGGAGACACTAATTTTTTTTTTTTTTAAATGCTTTGTTATGAAAAACTGAGACAAGAAACCCCCCAAAAAATAGTCATATTTGGTATTGTCCCGTCCGTAACAACCTGCTCTATAGAAATAGCACACAATCTAACCTGTCAGATAAACGATGTAAATAACAAAAAATAAAAACGGTCCCAAAACAGCTATTTTTTTTGCTAATTTTTCCATTTTAATCCATTTTTCTAGTAACAAAGCAAGGGTTAACAGCCAAACAAAACTCAATATTTATTGCCCTGATTCTGTTTGCAGAAACACCCCATGTGTGGTCGTAAACTGCAGGGCATAGAAGGAAGAGAACGCCATATGGTTTTTGAAAGGCAGATTTTGCTGGACTGGTTTTTTGACACAATGTCCCATTTGAAGCCCCCCTGATGCACCCCTACAGTAGAAACTCCAAAAAAGTGACCCCATTTTGGAAACTATGGGATAAGGCGGCAGTTTTGTTCGTACTATTTTAGGGTAAATATGATTTTGGTTGCTCTATATTATACTTTTTTGAGAAAAGGTAACAAAAAATTGAAATTCTGAAAATTCATCTCCATTTGCCAATAACTCTTGTGGAACACCTAAAGGGTTAACTAAGTTTGTAAAATCGGTTTTTAATACCTTGAGAGGTGTACTTTCTTAGATGGAGCCACTTTTAGGCCCCTTTCACACGGGCGAGTTTTCCGCGCGGGTGCAATGCGTGAGGAGGACGCATTGCACCCGCACTGAATCCGGACCCATTCATTTCTATGGGGCTGTGCACATGAGCGGTGATTTTCACGCATCACTTCTGCGTTGCGTGAAAATCGCAGCATGTTCTATATTCTGTGTTTTTCACGCAACGCAGGCCCCGTAGAAGTGAATGGGGATGCGGGAAAATCGCAAGCATCCGCAACCAAGTGCGGATGCGTTGCGATTTTCCCGCATTGTTGCTTAGCAACGGGACCCAATCTCTATTATTTCCCTTATAACATGGTTATAAGGGAAATAATAGCATTCTTAATAAAGAATGCATTGTTAAATGATGAGGAAGGGCTAAAAATAATAAAGTTAACTTACCTTAGCCACTTGATCGCGTAGTCGCGATCTGTCCTCTCTTTCCCTGCAGCATCGATGATCTAAAGGACCTGTGATGACGTCACATACATGGCTCAATCACTGCTCCATCACTATGGTGATGGAGCATGTGATTGGTCCATGTGACCATGTGACATCATCCAAGGTCCTTAATCACTATCCTCAGGCTGTGGATAGTGCTTAAGGACCTTGGATGATGTCACGTGGTCACATGGACCAATCACATGCTCCATCACCATAGTGATGAAGCAGGTGATTGGGCCATGTGATGCTGTGACATCATTACAGGTCCTTTACATCTTTCAAGCTAAGGGAGAGGAGGCCGGGCTTCGCGATCAAATGGACCAGGTAAGTTATGACTAGTTTATTATTTTTAACCCATTCTGCACCAGGTTCAACATTGGTGAGATGGTTAAGGTATTATTTTACATTATAACTATGTTATAATGTAAAATAATACCAGCGGATAATTTCTGACCCAAACATGCACTTCTGTGAAGAAGTGCAGGTTCGGGTCTGGGTACCAAAAGTGCCGATTTTTCTCCCGCGCGTGCAAAACGCATGACAGCGCTTTGCACTCGCAGGGAAAAATCGCGGCAATTCCCGCAACGCACCCGCACTGTTTGACGGAGTGCACCCGCAACGCCCGTCTGAAAGAGGCCTTATGGAATTTATACTCGAGGGGTGCATCGGGGGGCTTCAAATGGGACATGGTGTCAAAAAACCAGTCCAGCAAAATCCGCCTTCCAAAAACCATATGGCGTTCCCTTCATTCTGTGCCCTGCCGTTTAGCCATACAGCAGTTTACAACCGCATATGGGGTGTTTCTGCAAACTACAGAATCAGCGTAATAAATATTGAGTTTTGTTTGGCTGTTAACCCTTGCTTTGTTACTGGAACAAATGGATTAAAATGGAAAATCTTCCAAAAATTAGAAATTGTGAAATTTTATGTCCATTTGCCATTAACTCCTGTGGAAAACCTAAAGGGTTAACAATGTTTGTAAAATTGGTTTTGAATACCATTTTTGGGTGGTTTTTATTATGTAAGCCTCACAAAGTGACTTCAGACCTGAACTGGTCCTTAAAAAGAGGGTATTTGAAAATTTCAGAAAAATTTCAAGATATGCTTCTAAATTTCTAAGCCTTGTAACATCCCCAAAAAATGAAATGGCATTCCCAAAATGATCTATACATGAAGTAGACATATGGGGAATGTAAATCAATAACTTTTTTTGCGGTTTTACTATGTAATATAGAAGTAGAGAATAGAGTTGAGCGAACACCTGGATGTTAAGGTTCAAGAAGTTCGGCCAAACTTCCCGAAAATGTTCGGGTTCTGGATCTTTTGGGCACTAAAAAGGCTGTAAAATAGCCCAGGAAAGGGCTAGAGGGCTGCAAAAGGCAGCAAAATGTAGGTAAATTACTTAAAATAAAATAAATAAAAATTAACCAATATCATTTGGCAACTTGGAGGAGGAGGTGGAATAGGAGGTTGTGGTGGCATCAGGTGGGAAAGCTATGGGAGTTGATGTTCTCATCACAGCCAAAAAGGATTCATGTCTGCCTGCAGTGCCACAGGCCTCATTCACAGACTCAGGGCCATGGCACCCGCAAAGAGGAGAGCGGTCCCGTAACAGCAACACAGGCCTCAGGTCAACCTGCAATGAAACAGGCCATTATCATTTATGTAGGCCCATGACATCCAGACAATGGGGCGGTCATTAGACAGTAAAAAGAGTTAAATGTCTGCCACCAAGACAGCAAGTAAGTTAGGCCCCTGACACCCAGACAGAGGAGAGAGGTCCCATAGCAGCAAAAGAGGCATCATGTCACCCACCAACGGAGAACGCAACTTTTAGTTATTTAGGCCCCAGCACCCAGACAGAGGAGAGAGGTCCCAAATCAGAGAATCAGGCTTCAAGTCACCCACAAATGGAGAAGGCCACTTTCAGATATTTAGGCCCCTGGCACCCAGGCGAAGGAGAGGTTTATTCAACTTTGGGTTGCCCCGCAAAATAATGGTAAAATAAAAAAAAGAGGATTCAATAAAGAAGTGCCCTGGAGTACAAAAATATATGATTAAGGGGAGGTAGTCATAAATGTCTATTCTGCACAAGGGATGGACAAGTCCTGTGGGATCCATGCCTGGTTCATTTTTCTGAACGTCAGCTTGTCCACGTTGGCTGTGGACAGGCGGCTGCGTTTGTCAGTAATGACGCCACCTGCCGTGCTGAATACACGTTCAGACAAAACGCTGGCCGCCGGGCAGGCCAGCACCTCCAAGGCATAAAAGGCTAGCTCTGGCCACGTGGACAATTTGGAGATCCAGAAGTTGAATGGGGCCGAACCATCAGTCAGTACGTGGAGGGTTGTGCACACGTACTGTTTCACCATGTTAGTGAAAAGCTGCCTCCTGCTAATACGTTCCATATCAGGTGGTGGTGCAGTTAGCTGTGGCGTGGTGACAAAACTTTTCCACATTTCTGCCATGCTAACCCTGCCCTCAGAGGAGCTGGCAGTGACACAGGTGCATTGGCGACCTCTGGCTCCTCCTCTGCCTTCACCTTGGGCTTCCACTTGTTCCCCTGTGACATTTGGGAATGCTCTCAGTAGCGCGTCTACCAACGTGTGCTTGTACTAGTGCATCTTCCTATCACGCTCCAGTGCAGGAAGTAAGGTGGGCACATTGTCTTTGTACCGGGGATACAGCAGGGTGGCAACCCAGTAGTCCGTTAGTAGTCTGTTAAAATGTGGGCAACACTGCTGTTGTTGCGCAGGCACTGTTGCATGTAGTCGCTCATGTGTTCCAGGCTGCCCAGAGGTAAAGACAAGCTGTCCTCTGTGGGAGGCGTATCGTCATCGTACTCAGTTTCCCCACAGCCACGCACCAGTGATGGGCCCGAGCTTCGTTGGGTGCCACCCCGCTGTGAACATGCTTCATCCTCATCCTCCTCCACCTCCTCATCCTCGTCCTCCAGTAGTAGGAACTGGCGGGCCACATTTGTACATGGCCTCTGCTTTTGCAAAAAACCTCCCTCTGAGCCACTTCTAAGAGACTGGCCTAAAAGTGCTAAAAATGACCCCTCTTCCTCCTTCTCCTCCTACTGGGCCACCTCTTCTTCCATCATCGCCCTAAGTGTTTTCTCAAGGAGACATAGAAGTGGTATTGTAACGCTGATAACGGCGTCATCGCCACTGGCCATGTGGAGTACTCGAAACAGGGCACACAGGTCTCGCATGGAGGCCCAGTCATTGGTGGTGAAGTGGTGCTGTTCCGCAGTACGACTGACCCGTGCGTGCTGCAACTGAAACTCCACTATGGCCTGCTGCTGCTCGCACAGTCTTTCCAGCATGTGCCAGGTGGAGTTCCACCTGGTGGGCACGTCGCATATGAGGCGGTGAGCGGGAAGGCCGAAGTTACGCTGTAGTGCAGACGGCCCGCACTTTATGCAGCAGCTCTGACATGTTGGGATAGTTGTGAATGAACTTCTGCACCACCAAATTCAGCACATGCGCCAGGCAAGGGATGTTTGTCAGAACGGCTAGTCCCAGAGCTGCGACGAGATTTCGCCCATTATCGCACACCACCACAATACCCCGCCACAACTCCTGCGCAGTATGGGGCCTGTCCCCCAAACATATGAGTTTCAGAACGGCCTGCTGACGTTTACCCTGGGCTGTGCTGAAGTTGGTGGTGAAGGTGTGTGGCTGACTGGATGAGCAGGTGGAAGAAGAGGAGGATAC
The DNA here is from genome assembly GCA_033119425.1 of Bufotes viridis. Lineage (NCBI taxonomy): Eukaryota > Metazoa > Chordata > Amphibia > Anura > Bufonidae > Bufotes > Bufotes viridis. The sequence continues at coordinate 61,277,176 of CM065597.1, read as the reverse complement.
TGAGTAGGAGGAGGAGGCTACAGGAGGCAAAGAATGATGCCCTGCGATCCTTGGCGGCGTAAGGACGTGCACCAAAGAACTCTCCGCCTGGGGCCTAGCCGCCACTACATTTACCCAGTGTGCAATTAGGGAGATAAAGCGTCCCTGGCCGTGCTTACTGGTCCACGTATCTGATTTTAGGTGGCCCTTGCCACAGATGGCGTTGCGCAGTGCACACTTGATTTTATCGGATACTTGGTTGTGCAGGGAAGGCACGGCTCTCTTGGAGAAGTAGTGGGGGCTGGGAACAACATACTGTGGGACAGCCATCGCCATCAGCTGTTTGAAGCTGTCTGTGTCCACCAGCCTGAATGACAGCATTTCAAAGGCCAGTAGTTTAGAAATGCTGGCATTCAGGCCCAGGGCTTGAGGGTGGGTATGTGGGAATTTACGCTTTCTCACCAATGTTTGTGAGATGGAGAGCTGAACGCTGCCGTGTGACATGGTAGAGATGCTTGGTGACGGAGGTGGTGGTGTTGGTGGCACATCCTCTGTTTGGTGGGCAGGTGCCAACATTCCTCCCGAGGCGGAGGAAGAGGCCGAGGCAGCAGCAGAAGAGGGAGCAGGGGAAGCCTGAGTGAGTTCCTTGTTTTTAAGGTGTTTACTCCACTGCAGTTCATGCTTTGCATGTAGATGCCTGGTCATGCAGGTTGTGCTAAGGTACAGAACGTTAATGCCTCGCTTCAGGCTCTGATGGCACAGCGTGCAAACCACTTGGTTTTTGTCATCAGCACATTGTTTGAAGAAGTGCCATGCCAGGGAACTCCTTGAAGCTGCCTTTGGGGTTCTCGGTCCCTTGTGGCGGTGGCCAGTATTAGGTGAACTCTCTTGGCGGCGGCTGTTCTGCTTTTGCCCCCTGCTTCCTCTTTTGCTACGCTGTTGGCTCGGTCTCACCACTGCCTCTTCTTCTGAACTATGAAAGTCAGTGGCACGACCTTTATTCCATGTGGGGTCTAGGACCTCCTCGTCCCTTGCATCGTCTTCCACACAGTCTTCCTCCCTGACCTCCTGTTCGGTCTGCACACTGCAAAAAGACGCAGCAGTTGAAACCTGTGTTTCGTCATCATCAGAGACTTGCGGACTCTGATGAGGTGGTATTCCCATGTCCTCATCATCAGGAAACATAAGTGGTTGTGTGTCAGTGCATTCTATGTCTTCCACAACTGGGGAAGGGCTAGGTGGATTCCCTTGGGAAACCCTGCCAGCAGAGTCTTCAAACAGCATAAGAGACTGCTGCATTAATTGGGGCATGGGGCTGATGTGACAGACTGATGGGCTTCGTTTTCAGGCACCACCTGTGCGCTTTCTGCAGAAGACTGGGTGGGACATAATGTTGTGAACGTGCTGGATCCATTGTCGGCCACCCAATTGACGAGCTCCTGTACTTGCTCAGGCCTTACCATCCTTAGAACGGCATTGGGCCCCACCAAATATCGCTGTAAATTCTGGCAGGTATTAGATCTTGAGGTAGTTGGTTCACTAGGATGTGTGGCTGTGGCAGAAGGGCCACGTCCTCTCCCAGCACCAGAGGGTCCACTAACAACACCACGACCATGTCAGTCTCCGCGTCACATACTAGAGCGTTTCCTCATTGTTACCGTTCACCACAATAAGAAAAAAAATATTTGGCCCAATGTATTGAATTCAAATTCAGACATTTTTTTACAGGCACCTAACACTATCTGGCAATCTATTTATTTACCGTATTAAACTAATCCAGGCACAACAGTAACCACAGATTTAGGGGAATATCAATTGTAGGCCAAGTATTTAGGCCTTGGATGAAAGGTATCCTTTTACGGACAGATTTACACTTTAAGATGCACAGTAGCGTGTAAAAAAATATATAGGTTTATGCTTTCAGCACTTGTATTTTAACACTTACTGTAATATACCCTTTAACGGAAAGAAATACACTTGGAGATGCATGCTGAGTGTAATATACCCTTTTACGGACAGATTTACACTTGGCCTGCAACAGCTGGAATATCAGACTTTGGGTATTGCAATTTTGGCAATTGAATTTCACCCCAGAACAAAATATATCCTTTGCCGGACACTATGAAACTTCGCCTGTCACAGCTGGAACACCACATTTACTGTATTTCTATTATGGCAACTGAATTTCACCCCAGAAAATAATAAATCCTTTGACGGACACTATTAAACTTAGCCAGCCACAGCTGAAACGACTGATTTACGCTATTGCTATTTTGTCAATTGAATTTCACCCCAGAAAATTATCTATCCTTTGCCGGACACTATTAAACTTTGCCAGCCACTGCTGGGACACCAGATTTAGAGGATTGTTATTTTGGCTATTCAATTTCACCCCAGAAAATAATAAATCCTTTGCCGGACACTATTAAACTTGGCCAGCCACTGCTGGTACGCACGATTTGATTTATGGTATTGCTATTTTGAATTTAATTTCACCCCAAAACAAGATATATCATTTGCCGGACACTATTAAACTTGGCCAGCCACTGCTGGGACACCAGATTTAGGCTATTGCTATTTTGGCAATTGAATTTCACCCCAGAACAAAATATATCCTTTGCCGGACACTATTAACCCCTTAAGGACCGGGGGTTTTGGGATTTTTGCGTTTTTGTTTTGCGCTCCCTGCCTTCCAAAAGCCATAACATTTTTATATTTCCGCTCACATAGCCATATGACGGCTTATTTTTTGCGGGACAAGTTGTACTTTTTAACGCTACCATTTATTTTTGCATGTGATGCAGTGGGAAACGGGAAAAAAATTCCAAATGGGGTGAAATTGCAAAAAAAAAGTAATTTCACCACAGTTTTACGGGTTTTTAAATTACAACGTTCGATTTGCGATAAAACAGACTGGTTAACTTTATTCTTCAGGTCAGTACGAATCCGGCAATACCTAATATGTATAGTTTTTCTTGCGTTTTGATAGTGAAAAAAAAAATTAAAAGTGGGAATTTTTTTATTTTATTTTTTTGTCGCCATGTTTTGACCCCTATAACTTTTTTGTAATTATGCGTATGGAGCAGTGTAGGGGCTCATTTTTTGCGGGGCAATCTGAACTTTTAATTGATACCATTATGGGGTGCGTATGATGTTTTGATCACTTTTTATTCATTTTTTAGAAATGAAGCGTCCAAAAATGGCTAATTAGCCATTTGGACGCTTTCTTTCCGTTTTTATGTTTACCGTATGGTGAATATTTTTAATATTATTATAGTATGGGCGTTTTCACACATTGCGACACCCATTATGTGTAATTTTTTATTTTTTATTTATTTTATTTTCATTTTGGGGAAAGGGGGTGATTTGAATTTTTATATTTTTTATTAAATTTTTATTTTTAAACTTTTTTTTTTTTTACCACTTTCTTATAGTTCCCATAGGGAACTATAAGATGCAATCATCAGATTGCTATTCTCATATATTCCAATGCAATAGCATTGGAATATATGAGAAAATCACATATTTCCTATGGAGCCTATTACAGTCATAGGCTCCATAGGAATACTGTGTAGTACCCTAGGTTTCATTCACAGAAACCTAGGGTACTACATGCATGCTCCGGCTCCCCCTTGTGGCCATCAGGGGAGCCGGAGCAAAAACCGAAAGTGGACATGAGCTGCGGGTGTCAGCTTGATGAATCAAGCTTTTACCCGCAGCTCGGGCGCCATCTTTAAAGTGCGGACGAAGGGCGTACATGTACGCCCTTCGTCCTTAAGAGGTTAAACTTGGCCAGCCACAGCTGAAACCACTGATTTACGGAATTGCTATTTGGCAATTGAATTTCACCCCAGAAAAAAATGTATCCTTTGCCAGACACTATTAATCTTGGCCAGCCACTGCTGGGACATCACATTTATGGTATTGCTATGTTGGTAATTTAATTTCACCCCAGAACAAAATATATCCTTTGCCGGACACTATTAATCTTGGCCAGCCAGTGCTGGGACACCAGATTTAGGGGATTGCTATTTTGGCAATTGAATTTCACCCCAGAAAATAATAAATCCTTTGCCGGACACTATTAAACTTGGCCAGCCACTGCTGGTACGCACGATTTGATTTATGGTATTGCTATTTTGAATTTAATTTCACCCCAAAACAAAATATATCATTTGCCGGACACTATTAAACTTGGCCAGCCACTGCTGGGACACCAGATTTAGGCTATTGCTATTTTGGCAATTGAATTTCACCCCAGAACAAAATATATCCTTTGCCGGACACTATTAAACTTGGCCAGCCACAGCTGAAACCACTGATTTACGGAATTGCTATTTGGCAATTGAATTTCACCCCAGAAAAAAATGTATCCTTTGCCAGACACTATTAATCTTGGCCAGCCACTGCTGGGACATCACATTTATGGTATTGCTATGTTGGTAATTTAATTTCACCCCAGAACAAAATATATCCTTTGCCGGACACTATTAATCTTGGCCAGCCAGTGCTGGGACACCAGATTTAGGGGATTGCTATTTTGGCAATTGTATTTCATGCAATTAACTACCTGAAAAAACGCTTAACATAGAATTCACTTTATTCAAAAATATTTTGGTTAAAAAGTCTAATACATTGTACATCAGGTAATTCGGATACTACAAAATGTAGAGGGCTTTGATAAATAACCATCCATCTAGAGGGAATCCAATTGGAAAAATATCTCAAGTAGTGGCCAGGTTGTGGCTATCTTTGTAGCCAGCACTCAAACCACTAGTGGATATGATACTCTGAGGCAGAAGGGGCTAATGGGCTGTTGTGCCTCACTATCGATAGCCCCACTATCAAATCAGCCTGAGTATCTACCAGCTAACATACGGTATGAACCTGCACTGTTGAGTAATAGATACAGTGCCGTTCACACGCCGCTCACAAGCATGCGATCGCGCGCTGACTGTCTGTCAGCTCAATGACCCGCTGACGAGCGCTGCGATCGCACTTTTACTACACACACGCACACTGTATACATATGTTAAATATACAGGCACACTTATCACAAACGCTCAACGTGTTTCAACAGGGCCAGGCTATAGCCCTGAATCCTCAGGAGCATTAATATTTGTATATAGTGTTAGCAACAAGATAGCCAAGCACCTTTTGCGTGCATGGAATTCGGCGCTATGATGGCCGTGCGCGGCCGCTCACACGCCGAGGTACTTAAGCCTTAAACCACACTTCCCAGGCGTGTCTCCTGATGGGGAGGGTGGAACATATTGCCGGTGAATGTCATTCATCCGACGTCCCAACCGCCCCCTATCTATTCATCTATCTAGCCTGGAGTAGCGCACCTAACGTGCAATATAGTGTTTGGGGACATAATTTGTGGCGAAACTAAGGATCCGATCAGATAGCTTCTGGGACACCAAGAAAAAATGTATCATAGACCGTGTATAGGTATTACATATTAAATTTAACTATAGTCACTGCAGAGTCATCAAACCACATAGGGAAAGATACCTGTGGTAGTAAACACATTCCGCAGAGTCTGTAAAAGGAGACCAAACCGTGCAGGACTATGTGAACATCTATAATGTCAGATGATAATATACAATACAGCAGCGTACCAACATAGTATAAAGCACAATGAGAAACCATGTGTGTTAATTGGCCATCAGTGACAGGTCATTATAGTTGATCTGAATAATAGGGCTAAATGGTGGGATTGATACATGTCCAGATAATAACCAACCCAAGGGACACATCTGACAGATTAGATAAAACAGGCATATGAAATACTTTCATTCAAGCCTTTGGGTTGGGTCGTCTGGAGGTCAAAGATCCACCTTGCCTCTTTCCTTAACGGGGGGGGGGGGGGGGGGATCAATATCCTCTCCCCGCGGTGATTTTTTGACAGTATCAATGCCTTGAATCATCAAACCCCTGGAATCTCCACCCTGGCAGTCCCGTATGACATGCCACAGGGGTGTCTTTGGAGTTCTTGATGTCCAGTAGGTGTTAACCACACCTACTGGCATGTAATAAGGTACACTATGCCCATAGTTGTCACCTGATGAACGACCGGATGGTATATCGTTTGCCTGTCATCGAGCTAGTGAAAAATGGTCCCATTTTCACAAAGCCACACATGAGGCACAAATGGTCCTGATTGGCACTCATGGCATGGTGATAAGCATCCTTTAAGATGCCTGGCGGATACCCCCGTTTAGAGAATCGATATCTCAAATCGGCAGCTGCTGCTTTAAAGCCGCCCATTTCCAAGCAATTCCTCCTTGCCCTGAGATACTGTCCCTTAGGGATCCCACGTCTCAGGGCAAGGGGATGACCACTCTGCCAGCTTAGCAGGCTATTTGTGGCGGTATCTTTCCTGAACAGACTGGTAGTAATTTTACCATCAATGCCCAGTGCTATTTTAATGTCCAGGAAATTAATCTCATCCCCATGTATCTTATGCGTGAAAAATAAGCCCACGTTGTTAACGTTGAGCTCTGCCACAAATAATTCAAAGGCTTCACGTGATCCTCTCCATAAGATCAACACATCATCGATGTACCGTAACCAAAGTACCACCGATGATGTGTAATCTTCATATTTCTCCCCAAACACAATCTCCCCTTCCCACCAGCCCAGGTAGAGGCTGGCGAAAGTGGGGGCACACGGACTCCCCATTGCCACCCCCCTGAGCTGGTGGTACAGCTATACAGCACAGATGTCAGCCATTTATACCAGAGTGTCAGCAATGTGCTAATGTGCTGACACTTTGGTATAACCACTGGCCACAAATGATTATTAGAGAAGAGGCGGGCGGGGGATCGCGATCCCGCATGCCACACCGCCCTCCTCCCGTGCCGCCCGAAACCCCCCTCCCCCGCCGGCCAGCAAAATATGATTGAGGGCTGCAGGGGGGGGGGGATAAAACTTTAAAGTTTGGCCATTTTTACATTTCTGATCCCTGCAGCCTGCAGTTTCAGACCGCGGGGATCAGAAACTTTAGAAAGCGCAGCAAACTGCAGGTCTAAATTTTCCTGCGGTTTGCACTGATCGCCAACACGGCGAGGGGGGGGCCTAGGATTGTAACAAGGTACCTGCTGAGCAGCGGTGATTGTACATACACAGGATGTACTGGTACGTCCTGTGTCCTTAAGTCCCAGGACTACAGGGTGTACTGGTACGTCCGTAACAGGTTGAACACACACACAGATGTGGCAAAAATGATTTCAATTTCCCCAAAAAACATAGTTTGCGGATGTAGTACAGTATATGTCACGGATGTGGATTAAACACACACAAAGATCTGGCACAAATTATTTCAATTACCACCAAAAACATAGTTTGCGGATGGAGTACAGTATATCCAACAGAATATAGAAAATCGCAGCACTCCAATGTCTTGCAGTAAATCTTCTTTTATTCCACCTCAGAGACGTTTCGACTCACATGGAGTCTTTAAATACACAGTCTGCGGCAAGCGTGGACTGGGCCGGGGGGCAGGGTGGCAATTGCCCCCCGGGCCTCTTTGTTGCCTTTATAAATGGCTCCCGTTGGCCCTCTGCCCAGTAAAGAAAATTCTTTCACGCTGCCTGGAGGATATGCAGGAGAAAATCTGAAGGACCTGTGGTGAGTCACAGGTCATGTGACTACTCCAGGCCAGCCAACCACTCATAGGAACTCCAGACTGGCTCTGCCAACTGTCTGGTCACATGGGCATGACATCATCAAAAGTCCTTTAGCTGGCTAGCATCTACCATGTTTTTATATGAGCAAAGGTAAATGATTTTTTAATTATTTAACTGGGACTGTATTTTATGGCTGAAGGGAGGGATATTATTTAGTCATAGTAATTTTATTGAATTTTAAATATAAACATTTTACATACAATTACATATAAATGTTATTGTCACGTTACAACATATTTTCAAATGTTATAATCTACAATTTCAGAACATATAGCAATAATAACACAAAATATAACAACATAGATTGTACTCCTCAGTCAAAATAGTATTATAGAACCTGAGCCATCGGTGTTGGATCAGTCCCCGACCCTTTTTTTGTGTAGTCATTTTTTAAATGGGACTAAATGTTGGAAGTGGCTGGGGAGGAGGTTGTGTTATTTACATGGGACTGTATGTTGAGTGTGACTGTAGGAGGGACTGATGTTACTTACATGGGACTGTATATTGGATGGGACTGGGGCACAGTGATGTTATTTACATGGGAGTGTATGTTAATGGTGGCTGTAGGAGGGACTGATGTGATTTACATGGGACTGTATGTTGGAGGGGTCTGGGGCAGGGCGATTTTATTTACATGGGACTGCATGTTGTTGATGACAGCTGTGGGAGGGAGTGATGTTATTTACATGGGACTGTATGGTGGAGGGTGGAATATATGTACAGCGGGCACTGCAGGGGTTAGTTTAAAGGGGTTCTACAGGTTTTAAAAACGGTTGATCTATCCTCTGGATAGATGATCAGCATGTGATTGGCCAGGGTCCGACACCCGGGACCCCCGCCAATCAGCTTCTCACTGTTTACAGCCGGCCCAGTGACGTCACGACTAGTTTCACTGGCATGGGCAGAGCTAAGCTCCATTCATGCGGACAGAGCTTAGCCGCGCCCAGGCCAGTAATACAAGTCGGGACGTCACTGGGCCTGCTGTAAACAGTGAGAAGGAAGGGCGCTCCAGGAGCACCACTGCCTTCGCAAACAGCTGATCGGCAGGGGACCCTGGCCGATCACATGCTGATGATCTATCCAGAGGATAGAGCATCAGTTTTTAAAAACTGTAGAACCCCTTTAAATACTGGCAGCATATCAGGGTGAGCTTTTTAACAGTAGGGGGCAGTATAAATACTGGGGGAACTGTAGGGCATTCTTATTACTACTGGGGGCTCTATAGGAGGAACTTATGGATCAGGCTTATTTCTACTAAAATCACTATGGGAGTCTTATTACTACTGAGGGGTATGTAGGGAGCTTTATTACCACTGGGGAAACAATAGGGGGGCTTTGTGAAGGCATTTTTAAAAGTGGGGGCATTCTTGGGGATCACTTTAGGGGGTAGTATTACTAATGGAGGCATTCTAGAAGGGAATTATTATTGGTGGGACATTAAAGAGCATTACTATGGGCCCATGGGCGTAGCTATAGAGGGTGCAGAGGTAGCAGTCGCTACCGGGCCCATGAGCCTAAGGAGGCCCAAAGACCCTTAGTGCTTTGTGTGTCTTCTTATGCAGCACGAGGGGGGCTCAGCGGAACTCTTGCACTAGGGCCCATGAGTAGAGATTAGCGAACACCTGGAAGTTCGGGTTCGGGAAGGTCGGCCGAACTTCCCGAAAATGTTCGGGATCCGAACTCGACCCGAACTTTAACCCGAACCCCATTGAAGTCAATGGGGACCCGAACTTTTGGGCACTAAAAAGGCTGTAAAATAGTCCAGGAAAGGGCTAGAGGGCTGCAAAAGGCAGCAAAATGAAGGTAAATGTCCTGCAAACAAATGTGGATAGGGAAATTAATTAAAATAAAATAAATAAAAATTAATCAATATAAATTGGAGAGAGGTCCCATAGCAGAGAATCATGCATCATATCACCCACCACTGGAGAAGGCCACTTTCAGTTATTTCGGCCCAGCACCCAGACAGAGGAGAGAGGTCCCACAGCAAGGAATCATGCGTCATATCACCCACTACTGGAGAAGGCCACTTTCAGTTATTTCGGCCCCAGCACACAGACAGAGGAGAGAGGTCCCACAGCAAGGAATCATGCATCATATCACCCACCACTGGAGAAGGCCACTTTCAGTTATTTCAGCCCAGCACCCAGACCGAGGAGAGAGGTCCCACAGCAAGGAATCATGCATCATATCACCCACCACTGGAGAAGGCCACTTTCAGTTATTTCGGCCCAGCACCCAGACCGAGGAGAGAGGTCCCACAGCAAGGAATGATGCGTCATATCACCCACCACTGGAGAAGGCCACTTTCAGTTATTTCGGCGCCAGCACCCAGACAACTTTGGGTTGCACCGCAAGATCATGGTAAACTTAAAAAAATGAGGATTCAATAAAGAAGTGCCCCGGAGTACAAGAATACATGGTTGATGGGGAGGCAGTTATAAATGTCTATTCTGCACAAGGGAGGCACAGGTCCTGTGGGATCCATGCCTGGTTCATTTTTATGAACGTCAGCTTGTCCACGTTGGCTGTGGACAGGCAGCTGTGTTTGTCAGTAATGACGCCCCCTGCCGTGCTGAATACACGTTCAGACAAAACGCTGGCTGCCGGGCAGGCCAGCACCTCCAAGGCATAAAATACTAACTCTGGCCACGTGGACAATTTGGAGACCCAGAAGTTGAATGGGGCCGAACCATCAGTCAGTACGTGGAGGGGTGTGCACACGTACTGTTCAACCATGTTAGTGAAATGCTGCCTCCTGCTAACACGTTCCGTATCAGGTGGTGGTGCAGTTAGCTGTGGCGTGGAGACAAAACTTTTCCACATTTCTGCCATGCTAACCCTGCCATCAGAGGAGCTGGCCGTGACACAGCAGCGTTGGTGACCTCTTGCTCCTCCTCTGCCTTCGCCTTGGGCTTCCACCTGTTTCCCTGTGACATTTGGGAAGGCTCTCAGGAGCGCATCTACCAGCGTTCGCTTGTACTTGCGCATCTTCCTATCACACTCCAGTGCAGGAAGTAAGGTGGGCACATTGTCTTTGTACCGGGGATCCAGCAGGGTGGCAACCCAGTAGTCCGCACACGTTAAAATGTGGGCAACTCTGCTGTCGTTGCGCAGGCACTGCAGCATGTAGTCGCTCATGTGTGCCAGGCTCCCCAGAGGTAAGGACAAGCTGTCCTCTGTGGGAGGCATATCGTCATCGTCCTCCGTATCCCCCCAGCCACGCACCAGTGATGGGCTTGAGCTGTGTCGGGTGCCACCCCGCTGTAAACCTGCTTCATCCTCATCCTCCTCCACCTCCTCCTTGTCCTCCAGTAGTGGGCCCTGGCTGGCCACATTTGTACCTAGCCTCTGCTGTTGCAAAAAACCCCCCTCTGAGCCACTTCTAACAGACTGGCCTGAAAGTGCTAAAAATGACCCCTCCTCCTCATCCTGGGCCACCTCCTCTTCCATCATAGCCCTAACCGTTTTCTCAAGGAGACATAGAAGTGGTATTGTAACGCTGATAACGGTGTCATCGCCACTGGCCATGTTGGTTGAGTACTCGAAACAGCGCAACAGGGCACACAGGTCTCGCATGGAGGCCCAATCATTGGTGGTGAAGTGGTGCTGTTCCGCAGTGCGACTGATGCGTGCACGCTGCAGCTGAAAATCCACTATGGCCTGCTGCTGCTCGCACAGTCTCTCCAGCATGTGCAAGGTGGAGTTCCACCTGGTGGGCACGTCGCATATGAGGCGGTGAGCGGGAAGGCCGAAGTTACGCTGTAGTGCAGATGGCCCGCACTTTATGCAGCAGCTCTGACATGTCGGGGTAGTTGTGAATGAACTTGTGCACCACCATATTCAGCACATGCGCCAGGCAAGGGATGTGCGTCAAACCGGCTAGTCCCAGAGCTGCGACGAGATTTCGCCCATTATCGCACACCACCAGGCCGTGCTTGAGGCCCACCGGCAGAAACCACTCGTCGGTCTGTTGTTCAATAACACGCCACAACTCCTGCGCAGTGTGGGGCCTGTCCCCCAAACTTATGAGTTTCAGAATGGCCTGCTGACGTTTTCCCTGGGCTGTGCTGAAGTTGGTGGTGAAGGTGTGTGGCTGACTGGATGAGCTGGTGGAAGCAGAGGAGGAGGAAGCCGACTAGGAGGAGGAGGCTACAGGAGGCAAAGAATGATGCCCTGCGATCCTTGGCGGCGGAAGGACGTGCGCCAAGGAACTCTCCGCCTGGGGCCCAGCCGCCACTACATTTACCCAGTGTGCAGTTAGGGAGATAAAGCGTCCCTGGCCGTGCTTACTGGTCCACGTATCTGTGGTTAGGTGGACCTTGCCACAGATGGCGTTGCGCAGTGCACACTTGATTTTATCAGATACTTGGTTGTGCAGGGAAGGCACGACTGTCTTGGAGAAGTAGTGGTGGCTGGGAACAACATACTATGGGACAGCCATGGACATCAGCTGTCCACCAGCCTGAATGACAGCATTTCAAAGGCCAGTAGTTTAGAAATGCTGGCATTTAGGCCCAGGGCTCGAGGGTGGCTAGGTGGGAATTTACGCTTTCTCTCCAAGGTTTGTGAAATGGAGAGCTGAACGCTGCCGTGTGACATGGTGGAGATGCTTGGTGACGCAGGTGGTGTTGTCGGTGGCACTGGCACATCCTCTGTTTGGTTGTCGGCAGGTGCCAATATTCCTCCCGAGGCGGAGGAATAGGCCGAGGCAGCAGCTGAAGAGGGAGCAGGGGGAGCCAGAGTGAGTTCCTTGCTTTTAAGGTGTTTACTTCACTGCAGTTCATGCTTTGCATGTAGATGCCTGGTCATGCAGGTTGTGCTAAGGTTCAGAACGTTAATGCCTCGCTTCAGGCTCTGATGGCACAGCGTGCAAACCACTTGGGTCTTGTCGTCAGCACATTGTTTAAAGAAGTGCCATGCCAGGGAACTTCTTGAAGCTGCCTTTGGTGTGCTCGGTCCCTGGTGGCAGTGGCCAGTAGCAGGCGAACTCTCTTGGCGGCGGCTGGTCTGCTTTTGCCCCCTGCTCTCTCTTTTGCTACGCTGTTGGCTTGGTCTCACCACTGCCTCTTCCTCTGAACTATGAAAGTCAGTGGCACGACCTCCATTCCATGTGGGGTCTAGGACCTCATCGTCCCCTGCATCGTCTTACACACAGTCTTCCTCCCGGACTTCCTGTTCGGTCTGCACACTGCAGAAAGACGCAGCAGTTGGCACCTGTGTTTCGTCATCAGAGACGTGCGCACTGCGATGAGGTGGTATTCCCATGTCCTCATCAGGAAACATCAGTGGTTGTGCATCAGTGCATTCTATGTCTTCCACCACGGGGGAAGGGCTAGGTGGATTCCCTTGGGAAACCCTGCCAGCAGAGTCTTCAAACAGCATAAGAGACTGCTGCATAACTTGAGGCTCAGACAGTTTCCCTGATATGCATGGGGGTGATGTGACAGACTGATGGGCTTAGTTTTCAGGGACCACCTGTGCGCTTTCTGGAGAAGACTGGGTGGGAGATAATTGACTAGCGCCTGTACCTGATCAGGCCTTACCATCCTTAGAATGGCATTGGGCCCCACCAAATATTGCTGTAAATTCTGGCGGGTACTTGAACCTGAGATAGTTGGTTCACTAGGACGTGTGGCTGTGGCAGAATGGCCACGTCCTCTCCCAGCACCAGTGGGTACACTATCACCACCACGACCGCGTCCCTTACTAGATGTTTTCCTCATTGTTACCGTTCACCAAACACCAGAAGAAGAAGAAAAATATTTGGTCCAATGTATTGATTTTAAATTAAGGCCTTTTTTTTTACAGGCACCTAACACTAACTATTTATTTATGTAGCGTATTAGACTAATCCAGGCACAGCAGTAACCACTGATTTAGGGGAATATCTCTTTTAGGGCTAGTATTTAGGCCCTGGATGAAAGGTATCCTTTTATGGACAGATTTACACTTGGCCTGCAACTGCTGGAACACCAGTTTTAGGGTATTGCTATTTTGGAAATTGAATTTCACCCCAGAACAAAATATATGTTTTGGCAGACACTATTATAGTTTGCCAGCCAGTGCTGGGACACCAGATTTAGGGGATTGCTATTTTGTCAATTGAATTTCACCCCAGAACAAAATATACCCTGTTCCGGACAGATTTAAACTAGGCCTGCTACAGCTGGAACACCAGATTCAGGGTATTGCTATTTTGGCAATTTAATTTCTACCCAGAACAAAATATATGTTTTGTCGGACACCATTATAGTTTGCCAGCCAGTGCTGGGACACCAGATTTAGGGGATTGCTATTTTGACAATTGAATTTCACCACAGAAAATAATCTATCCTTTGCCAGACAGCAGACAGTATTATACTTGGCTAGCCAAAGCTGGAACACCAGATATAGGGGATTGGTATTGTGGCAATTGTATTTAACCCCTTAATAAAATATAGAAATTGCTATCCTGAGTTTCTAGGGGTGACAATAAACACAGCCAAGCTCCTGATGTAGGATATAGCAAAAAAAAAACTAGTATTGATGGATTGATGGACTTGGTGGCAGCTTGTTCTGGTGCACCACAAGTCACAAAATGGCCGCCGATCACCCTAGAAAATAAGTGACAGAAAACCGCTCTGTGCAGCTTAAAAACCAGTGAGCAAGTAACTAGCAGAAGTTGAATGATTCACAGCTGTAGATCGATTACTTCATTAGTTTCTTTTGCTGACTTTTCCCTGCTTTATCTCGCCCTCACAGCAGCTGCGTCCTCTCCCTACACAAATCAGAGCAGTGTGACATGCGGCGCTTCGTGACTCCAGCTTAAATAGAGGCTGGGTCACATGCTGCACTTGGCCAATCACAGCCATGCCATTAGTAGGCATGGCTGTGATGGGCTCTTAGGGCAGGAAGTAAAACGCTAGCTGATTGGCTGCTGTGCAGCCCTTCAGAAAGCCGGAAGAAATCGCCGAACAACAAACCCGAACCCGAACGTTTTTGAAAATGTTGGGGTCCGTGTCCCAAACACCCCAAAATTCGGTACAAACCCGAACTATTCTCGAACTGTTCGCTCAACACTACCCATGAGCCATTAGCTACAACCCTGTATGGGCCCCATAGGATAGGGGGCACTATTATTTCTGTAGGATAGTATTTGGGACTATTGGTGAGCACAGCGAGCAGCAGGATAACACTGGGGGGGCTCCAGGTCGGGGGATGTGAAATGTGAGGAAGCTAAGATGTCCGTGTGTCACACTCTGCAGCGATGAGGCGGCTGAGAGAAGTTGTCCGGACCAAATGGAGAAGATGATGACAAAGAAGATCTACATCGGAGGAGACGTCACCTGGAGGCCCTGCATGTTAGAGGTATGTGCTACCATAAGGCAGAACAAGTGGCTGCCTTAGACCTCTTTCACATCAGCGTTTTTGTTTTGCACATAGAGTTCTGTCCTCGGGGCTCTATGACGAAAAAATACTGATCAAGATTATCCCAATGCATTCTGAATGGAGAGAAATCCATTCAGGATGCATCAGGATGTCGTTAGTTCAGTATTGGCAGTTTTTTTTTGCCGTTGAAAAACTTTAAGCTAAACCTAATTTCGACGCATTGCCGGATCCGACAATTAGCTCTCAGAATGGTTACCATGGCAGCGATTTTTCTCCCTGCACTCTCTTCCTCAGCACGGTTGTCCCTGAGACTGATCAATTGAGCGCAGGTACTAAAAACATATTACTACTCTCAAACACACACACACACTGTAGTCCTTAAAAGGACTTTTGGGTCTTTGCAAATCTTTTTTCTAATAAAATCTTTTAAATTTCGCTTCACGCACTTTCCCCTCTTTCCCTGCCTACACTCTGCTCTCCCTGACGCTGACTGAGCTGAACACGTGTCATCAGGTGCTATATAGCACCCGATGATGCGTTCCAGCCAGCCAATCAGTGTAACGCCAGTAGCTAACATGGCTACGGCATTACATTGAAGGGCATTACTTACCTGCACGTTAATTGGCTGCTTAGGAGGCACCAGACGTGCAGGGAGGAGACTCGAGCATTTCGCTCGAGCACATGTGGTACTCGGCTTTGTACCGCCATGGGCCGAGCATAGCGATGCTCGAGCCGAAGCGGTACTTGGCTGAGCATGCTCGCTCATCACTAGAAACCACATACTGTAATTAAATAATCTATATTTGTTTGCAACACAAACATTATAATCTAAGCATTATAGTTGCTATGTATAAGAATGCTGTTTGACATCTGACATGACGTGCAGCACAACATAAATCTGCTAAAGGTTGACAATATATTACATTCAGGGCTGTTAAGCCATTAGAGAATTTCATCTTACATAATGCTTAAAAATGAGGAAAAACACTAAAATGGAATTACTGTCTGCAAATAAGTTTTGCTGTTATTGGAAAGCATACCACGACAGACTTATAGGGTGTATTTTCTAGAATAAAACAACAATAGCGTTATTGAAAATAGACAGGGAGTTTTAAAGTCATATTATAAAAAAAGGAGGAGGCTGAAGACAAGTAATTGCTATTAGAGCTCAAGAGAGTCATATAAAAGAATATGTCTAGACAAAGAGGCAAAAATATATTGTGGATATTTTTTTTCTTGCTGTTTTCCTTTTCTACAATTTTGGAGAAAATTTGGTATTAAAGTATTAAATGTATAGGTAACTTTTCAGAATAAGCTGTCATGTGTGTGCACATGACAAATACTACTATATTTGGCTATGTCTGCCCATTATATGGCTTGTATCCTGCATTCATAAGCTGTTTTAACCCTGTGAAGTGCTGTTTCACGGCCATTGCCCTCTGGTCTGAGAGACCATGAGGAAACCACTACAGCTGCCACTCAGAGCAGAGGGGGGAAGGGGGTTCTGTGAAGCAGTTCGGAGTAGAGAGCACTTCACAGTAAAGCTCTGCCTCTTGGGCACTTACAGAACAACCTGCAGAAAAAAAAGTACATATTCACACTACTCCTGATGAGAAAAGCTTTACAAAAGTTATGAAAGGGAAAAAATGGGGGCTAGTCACCACATCCTATTGTGCAGGTGCACGTCTATGGCTGAAAGCACAAAAGCAAAAACAAACACAATGCAACAGCACTCTGCTACTTCTCCTAGTGCCTAATAGCCTTCATAAATACAGAGAGAGCAGGCTAGAGCTTTATCCTTGCACTAATTAAAATCAGCCTGACTAACCCCCATTTTTTTCTTTGTAGTCTGCATTAGAGGTGTGGCTGACTCCATCAGGTCACGCACTCCTAACTAACCTGTCTGTACCACAGGTTGTTTTTAAATAGTACAAGTATAGAGCCTGTTCTCACTGCATTTATTGGAAGCCATTTGGCACCAGGAAAGGTAAAAATACAGAGTAGGTCAGCATGCAGGTGCAACCTGCATCCACTGAATTTAATGGCGGCCATTGTGGCACCAAAAGAGGTATAATACAGTGTGAGCTCAGCATGCATGTGGAATCTGCATCCACTGAATTTAATGGAGGCCAGTATTGCTCCAGTAGAGGTAGTATCCATAAGAGATCGCCTTGTCATTGGCAGACATGCACAAAATTTTTTGTACAAAACGTATTTGCTAAGAACCTCACATTTATAATGTAGCATTAGAACTAGTACATTTTCTATAGTGAGTATGGCACTATTGTATTTACTTTATTTGTCCTTACAGAGAGATCTTGCATTATGTTTGTTTTCACAAAAGTTATGTTTATCCTGTTCTCCCCATCCCCTACATATTGCTGTTAGCAATTTAGCAGGGCCAAAACTGCTGATACACTCACTTTAAAAAGGTATTTCTTATCTCTATTTCTTGCCTCTTCACACATGTTGGAGCATGAGCATGATCCCACTGCCAGCCACCTCTCAGCAGCTCTCTACAAGTGTAGAAATGTTCCCAGGCATATACAGAAGCCCTGTAGCCATCCTGTACTTATGCACATGGTACAGCTGCATTGGGAGTAAGCCTATGAGGCAGTAGAACAGCGCAACAGGTTGAGATTACATCATTACGACCTCCTGTGCTGGGTCTCTCCTGATCATGTAATCGCGCGAGACCCAGCACAAGAGCAGTGATGTCAATAGCACTACCTGCTCCAGGATGTGGCAACACAGGCCACAGATCATACTGTGGTCTGCATTGCAGATGGTGGTGGAGAATGAGAATGAGTTAAGGGTTTTTGTAATTTTAATACTAAAACTCAGCACCTCTGGGGGGCACCAAGGTAGGAAGGGCATTATATATACCTAGCACTATATGTAGAGGGGGAACAATATATAGACCTGGCACTACTGGGGGCAATAAAGAGGGGTGGGAGAAATATATAGACCTGGCACTACTAGAGGCATCAAAGAAGGAGGGGGGGGGGCATTATATATACCTGACACTACTGGGAGTAGAAAGCGCAGATGGGGTGAGCTCACTCAGCCGGGAGGCACGTGACCACGCCGAGGAACCAACAGCGTCCACAGGAATCCAATAGAAGAAGAAAGTTCCAGCTTCCCATCAATCATTAAAAAGCTTTATTCACATATTGCGGTACAAATAAAAGTAAAACAGCGTGCAGAAACGTCTACCGGTTTCGGATCCAAATATAGCGATCCTTCCTCATGACATAAAACACTGCATATAGGATAGCAGTTTAAATAGAGATAAACACACCCACGTTATGAGGTGAACTTCATTACTGAAAAAATCCAACCCCAAGAAATTAACATAGACAATTGCAGAACCACTAGTGAAAAAATGTCATTTATAAAAACAGACAAAAAATGGACAAAAAAAATCAATAATGAAGGATCAGGTCATGTTTGCGATTAAGACCCAGTAGAACGCATGATCGCATGCGAAATATCCAGAAGGACTCCCTATTAAGTAACTTTTTCCTATAATCACCACCTCTGAGCGGGGGCGCCACTCTCTCAACTCCTTGTACCTGCATGCTGCCAGTGTCACCTCCATGAACAGCTGAGAAACGTAAACTGGCCGCAGAGACATTTTTCCGGTGTGCATGCGGCACATCAGAAACATGTCTACAAATCCTAACCTTCAGACTATTGGTTGTACATCCTATGTATTGTAGGCGACACAAGGAGAAAGAGATACAGTACATGACAAATGAAGTATTGCAATTAATATA
The DNA here is from genome assembly GCA_033119425.1 of Bufotes viridis. Lineage (NCBI taxonomy): Eukaryota > Metazoa > Chordata > Amphibia > Anura > Bufonidae > Bufotes > Bufotes viridis. Next base: position 61,258,353 of record CM065597.1, on the reverse strand, counting down.
TTGCTTGACCGGAAATGTTTCATTAGTTACATAAGAATTAATATGATCCTCCATTTGTATAAATTCACAACAGGCGCAGATCTTCTGGCCGCATTTATATGTACCCAGAAACCTTAGCCATGTAGGTTGCGCCTGTGGCTTATCAACAAACAAGGAGGGGCTGATCCTGTTTCCAATAGTGATTGCTCTGCGTGGAACACATTTGATACCATTATTAACAGCATTGCACCATGAGTCATCCTGTCGTAAGACAGATAGGTGCCTGCGCATTATTTTACAAATTTGCGTAAATTAAAACTACTACTGGGAGCACCAAGGAAGGGGGGAGCAATATATAGACCTGGCACTACTGGGGGAACCAAAGAAGGGGTGGAGTGGGAACATTATATATGCCCAGCACTACTGGAGGCACCAAGGAAGGGGTGGAGTGGGAACATTGTATATGCCTGGCACTACTGGAGACATCAAGGAAGGAAGGGGAGTAATATATAGACCTGGCACTACTGGAGGTACCAAGCAAGGGAAGGGCATTATATATACCTGGCACTACTGGGGTATCAAGAAAGCAGGAGAAATAATATATAGACCTGGCACTACAGGGGGCACCAAGGAAGTGGGAGCATTATATAGACCTGGCACTACTGGGGACACCAAGGAAGGGGTGGCAATATATATACCTGACACTACTGGATACACTAAGGAAAGAGTGAAGCATTATATATACCTGACAGTACAGAGGAGGGCATTATCAAGGGCAGCAGTGGCGTGCCTAGGGTGTTTGGCACCCAGGGCGGGTCCTTTCTCTGCCCCCCCCCCCCCCCAATACTTTTAAAAAAATTGTACCTCTCACAGTAGTATTGCCGTCATTGTACAACCTTCACAGTAGTTTTGTACAGATATGTGCCCCCTCACAGTAGTTATGACCACATTGTGCCCTCTCACAGTAGTTATGCCTTCTTTGTGCCCCCTTCACAGTAATAATCCCTATTGTGCCCCCTTCACCGTAAAAATCCCCATTGTGTCCCTTTCATAGTAATAATCCCCATTTTTCCCCCCTTCACAGTAATAATGCCCATTGTGCCCCCTTAATAGTAGTAATGCCCACTGTGCCCCCTCCTTATAAGAAATCCCCATTGTGCCCCTTCACAGTAATAATGCACATTGTGCCCGCTTCACATAATATTGCCCACTGTGCCTCTTTCATTGGAGTAATGCCCTCTGGCTCTGTGCCCACTCCATAGTACAAATGCCCATTGTGCCCCCTTCACATTAGTAATGCCCTCTGTGCCCCCGCCATAGTAGTAATGCCCTCTGTGCCCCCAGCCCTCAGCTGTTTGAAGAAAGGGTAGTGCTCATATGAGAGCTGCTTTCTCTGTTCTGCTCACCTACTTTCCGTAGCATTTGCAGCGATGACCAGGTTAACAGAGCAGAGAAGGCAGTGCTCATACAAAAAAAAAAAGTGGAACCAGCTGACAGATGCCCGGTTCAAAATGCAACAGAAATTTCTACAGGAGATGCGCGCCGCCAGTCACGTTGAGGCAGCACAATCCCCAGCTGGGGCCTGTACCAAGATGGCGGGCCTACCCGGGATTTATAGGCCTAGAGACGTTGGGGGTCAAGCAGCCTATACTAGGGCTAAGGTGTCTCGGCAGGAGGAATCAACGGATGAAGAACATGAAGGGCACCCCCAAGCCGCACCTGCTCGCCAGTCAAAGAGCTGAATGACTCCCATTGGGATGCCTGGAAGGAGCGAGTCTCCCGCCACCATTCTTATTGGCCTCAGACCTCACCTCATATCCCACCGGACAGCTGCTTCTCCAGAGGTCACATCCTCCGTGGCTCCATCAGCAAGATCCCCCATGGGCCGAAGTTGATTTTAAAGAAGGCAAGGTCATAGCAGTGTCCAGAACCAACCACTGCAGAACCAGAATAATGGTACCCTAAAGAAAGAGAAGTCCCACTGGAAATGAGATCCCTACCTGTAATCCTAAATAGGACGGTTGGCCAACTTATTTATGTGGAGCAGGAGCCACAGTTGAGAGAGGACTTCTCTTTTTATTTTTGAGCCCCTCTCCTTGTTAAAAATAGAACTCTACTCTGGATTTCAATTGATCTATACAATATCCCAGTTGCGCCTAGCTTTTCACATTTTATTCCTCTCTTTACCCCCTTCTCAGGTTGTCTGAGGTTCAAATCACCAAGGTTTATGCAACGTTCAATAAAAGTATCAAGAAAAGACTTTTCTGTGACTTATTTCTTGAAACGCACATCCTTTGAAATCAAGAAACTTTTTGCACCTTAACTTATTGGATTATAAATTATTCATACCCCAAATCTGGGATGGACTTTGTCTCAGGCGTATGCCATGAACTGTATTGCCCCTATGTGAGATCACTGCCCTTTTTGTTCCTGTCAAGCACCGAAAATTACAACGCCCAATTACCCTTTTCGCCATGAGAGCAGAAACCAGGAAAAATGTATATGTAATGATGCCTAAGATGTATTGCTATGCTTAACTTTTTTCTTATAGGAGGTTATTGAAGTGATATAATAAGTACTTTACAATAATTGTATGCATATTTGTGGTTGCGGTGTATGTTTTATATCTTCTAGGTGACAGCATTGAGATCCATAGCATCCATCAAGGCAAACGTCGAGGACGACTTACTTTTAAGCAGTGGTGAATGCAGCGTCCCACTTATATGTGTATAAGTGGTCCCTTTAAACTTCTGTATATGTATTTTAATGTATTGTAATTCCTAAGTTCAGGCTGGCATTATTATTACATTATTCGCCCCTAGGTGGTGCTTAAGCCACATATTATATATAGATTGGGGTTTGTTGACTCAGTGGTGGAGGAGGTGTTGAAGCAGAATGGAGTAATGTAGGAAGCAGAGAGGAGAAGGAAGTGTATGGAGGAGCAGAGCCGGCTCAGTCCAAGATGTAGCTGCCTTTCTTTCCTCTGGGCCCTGATCAAGCCTGGAGAGGACAGGCCAAGTAGTCACAGCAGCCCATCACAGACAAGTGAGTCTATGTACGAATATAGAGAAAGTCTAGTGAAGATTAGAGCTAAGTTTAGCCAAGGGACTTCACAAACACCAGTGACCGGGAGAAACTTAAAGGTACCTGGACACAACTACATTCCAGCACCAAAAACAACCCTTAAAAACGAATGCTTTATTTAGTCCATTAAAAGAGGAAAACCCTCACATTTATCAAAAAGACAAACAAATACTCCAGGAGAAATTAACATATAACCAGATAAGTCACGACACCTGGGAATCGTACCTCAAACAAGATGCGTGCCTCTCACTTGAATTAAATACATAGGAGGGGTATCCCCTAACATTCATTGGCCAAGGGGCAAAAATCTGTGTATATATACTGTGCCAGACTGTACCAGGGAGGGATTGTACCGTGGGATAAAAATCAGGTAGGTATCTCTCCCTATCACTCTCCCTCAGTACCACCTGTGCCCAGGGACGGCCCCTAATGGTGGGGACTTCCTGTCCTCGAACCTAACCTCACTAACCCTGCTCAGACCCTATCAGGATCCAGGCAGGAGGAGCGTATAAATACCCCAGATGTAGTAATAAACCACTAGGATAATACTGGATCTAAGAAGCCCGGATGACGCAGTATATGGACAAATCCGTAGCTGGATTTTTTACCTAGATACAACTGGATGATTAGTGTGCAGAATTATCCTTTCTCACTACATGCCTTCTGGGACATAGTGAACCTGAACATTTTCAGGTGAGTATCCTGCATGAAATAATGTAGTAGAGAGTTTGGCTGCCATAAGGGAGAACGCCCTTATTGGATTGCTTAATATAAAAGTAAGGAAACCATTATATTCAGTACCTGAACTTTTATCTGGACTCTAAAGTAACAGCATTAGGAAAACTCCTCAACTGACAATTGCCAGACCTGTTGCAAGGATTACAGCTAAACTAATTTCTGAATTGTCCTTTATGCATATAAGTGCACTGTACTCATGAACTGTACCAACGGTCCTGAGACATTTGAGTTAAGTAAAGGTTGAACTGTTTCTACTACAAATGACTCCTAATCCTTTCTACTACCCTCAACATTTGCACCTTACGGTGCTGGCATCACAAACACAGGGGCTAAGCCACCAAAGCACCTTAATCGCCTATACCATCAAGGGCACCTCAACTTCCATCTGGCTGATGTTCCCTGCAATATAGAGTGCCCCGGAGGATTTATTGCTGTCTTCACCTCCATTGCAGGCTGGCCCAGGGGGACAACTGAACCATGAGTACTATTACCCTCACTCAGCACATCATCACTATTACAGTCACATACCACCCCTAGAGCATGGTCATTGCACACATATCAGACCGCTGACCAGAGCCCCATATCAGACCCCCATTAGACCTCCAGACTCAGACTAGACTTCCAGACCCCCATTAGACCTCCAGACCCCCATATCTTACCCCCATTATACCTCCAGGCCCCCCAAGCAGACCTCCAGACCCCCAATCAGACCCCCAGCCAGACCTCCAGACCCCCCAGTCAGACCTCCAGACTCCCAGTCAGACCTACAGACCCCCCCCCCCAGTAAGACCTCCAGACCCCACCCCCCCGGTCAGACCTCCTGACTCCCCCCCCCAATTCAGACCTCCAGACTCCCCCCCAGTCAGACCTCCAGATCCCCCATAGACCTCCATTTCAGACCTCAGATCAGACTGTAAAATAATAAAGTAACTTACCTCTCCTGTTGCCACTCTCCCTGTACTGGCTGTCTTCTCTTCTCAGGGCTCACACTGCAGTCACCCGATCTCCTGCAGCGTCAGGTCAGAGTTTGCTCTGTACGTCCCGCAGGCATCCAGGACACAGCAGCGCGTGCCCTGAGAAGAGCAAGCAGGAGAAGGGTTAAGTACTGTACAGTGCTCACAGCACTTCTCTCCCCCTCCTCCTGCAGACTAGTGAGCGCTTTCATTATGGAAGCGTAGACTAGTATTCCCTTTATAAGATGCACTGCATCTTTTAAAGGGAAAAGCAATGAGCGCTTTAATCTGTCTAAACTGCTGGCAACAAAAGTGAGTACACCCCTAAGTGAAAATGGCCAAATTGTGCCCAATTAGCCATTTTCCCTCCCCAGTGTCATGTGACTCGTTAGTGTTACAAGGTCTCAGGTGTGAATGGGGAGAAGGTGTGTTAAATTTTGTGTTGCCGCTCTCACACTCTGATACTGGTCACTGGAAGTTCAACATGGCACCTCATGGCAAAGAACTCTGTGAAGATAAAAAAAAAAAAGAATTGTTTCTCTACATAAAGATGGCCTAGGCTGGAAGAAGATTGCCAACACCCTGAAACTGAGCTGCAGCACAGTGGCCAAGACCATACAGTGGTTTAACAAGACAGGTTCCACTGAGAACAGGCCTCGCCATGGTTAACCAAATAAGTTGAGTGCACGTGCTCAGTGTCATATCAGGAGGGTGTCTTTTCAAAATAGATATATGAGTTCTGCCAGCATTGCTACAGAGGTTAAAGGAGTCTGCCTGTCAATGCTCAGACCATATGTCGCACACTGCATTAAATTGGTCTGCATGGCTGATGATGCACAAGAAAACCCACAAAGAGTTCGCTGAAGACAAACAGACCATGTACATGGATTACTGGAACCATGTCCTGTGGTCTGATGAGACCAAGATCAACTTATTTGGTTCAGATGGTGTCAAGCGAGTGTGGTGGCAACTAGATGAGGAGTACAAAGACAAGTATGTCTTGCCTACAGTCAAGCCTGGTGGTGGGAGTGTCATGGTTTGGGGCTACATGAGTGCTGCCGAATGTGGGGAGCTACAGTTCATTAAAGGAACCATGAATGCCAACATGTAGTGTGACATATATGAACCCCTCCCTTCGGAAACTGGGCGCAGGACATTATTCCAACATGATAATGACCCCAAACACACCAACAAAACGACCACTGCCTTGTTAAAGAAACTGAGGATAAGGAAGCTGGACCGGCCAAGCATGTCTCCAGACCTAAACCCTATTGAGCATCTAGGGGATATCCTCAGACGGAAGGTGGAGGGGAGCAAGGTCTCTAACATCCTCCAGCTCCATGTTGTCATCATGGAGGAGTGGAAGAGGATTCCAGTGGCAACCTGTGAAACTCTAGTGAACTCCATGCCTAAGAGAGTTAAGGCAGTGCTGGAAAATAATGGTGGCCACACAAAATATTGACACTTTGGGCACAATTTGGCCATTTGTATCAGTGTCATATCTTTAGTGTTGTCCCATGAAAAGATATAATAAAATATTTACAAAAAGGGGTGTACTCACTTTTTGTGAGATATATATATATATGTATATATATATATATATATATATATATATATATATATATATATATACACATGTCACTGTACTTCGGTCATGTGGCCTAGTTGCAGCTCAGTCCCAGTTCCAGTGAGTACGGCGGCTTCCTGAAATAGCTGATTGGTGGGGGTGCAAGGACTCGTACCCCTGCCAATTTGATAATGATGACCTATTCTGAGGATAGGTCATTATTATCTTTTCCAGGATAACCCCTTTAATATGATTTTAATTTATATTTTTGATTTGGGGAAAAAAAACTAAGGAGATGGGAAGACCCATTTAATTTGCAAGAAAAGATTGTCTTGTCTTTTAAACCTATAGCTATCTGTGAAAGTTACAATCTAAAAATGCAAAAACAATCTCCTTCTAAAATTTTAATTGTTCTTCCACTGCAGTCTCACTTGTAAAGAGAGGCTATTTAGAGTAACTGTGTGCTACTTGGCCAAGAGTCAAGAACAGCTTTTGCATGTGTCTTGCATACTGACAAGCATCTTCTCTATATCAAGGTTACTCAATATCAAGACCATTACATTAAGTTTTCTTTTAAAATAAGGCCTCATTATCAAGACTAATTAAAGCATGACAAACAGTCTCAGCAGTTCTTGTCATCTGCCATATCTAATTCATGACTAGGCAAAAAATTCATATAGCTATGTTAAATGTAAATTAGGAAACTTTGCTCAGCATTTGCCAATAGCTGACCATGAGTATGGATCTTCCATCTATTATTATTGATCTATTACACCACCCATCATGGAATGCATGCATTTTCGCATCTTTACTGTTATAACATGATCCGGTGTCCAAGGGATGGACTGCCGCATTCTAGAAAAGGTTTCGACCAGGAATTCAGTATAGGCTTTGTGGCTGTTTTATCAATTATGTTAAAGGGGTTTTCCTCGAATATATACATTGATCGGCCAGAATGTTATAACCACTGGGAGTTAAAATGAATAACATTGATTATCTCGTGACAATGGCATCTGTCAATTAGTAGGGTATATTAGCAGTTTAAACAGTCAAATTTTATAGCTGGACAACGGAGTCAGAGCAACCCCAAAACATCAGGTTTTGTATTCCTGGTAGGCTATGGTAACTGCCTACCAGAGGTGGACAAAGGAACGACAAATTACAGATTAATGGGCACTTTAGGCCCATTGATGCATTGGGAAGCAATGGCTAGCTTGTCTGGTCTGATCCCATAAAAAGAGATACTGTAGCACAAATTGACAAAAAAATTCAACATTCCAATGCTGACCCTGCTTTCCCAGGCTTTTTAAGCTTCCATTCCACAGTGCTCTGGGCCTGAACAATAAGATTCTTTACATTCCAGTTGTCCTTTTGCCATTTATTTAGGGTAAGATTATTATTATTATCAGGGCAGGTGCTCTGTGGCTAGGGTATCAGGCCAGTGTAGCACCCCCACTTCTAGGGCATTATCAGGGACAGTTAATACCACCCCTGTCTTATACTTACTGCATCTCCATTTAGCCCAGAGATAGTTTCTCATCAATTTCCTGGATTATTGATGGTCGCTGGAACCAATCAACAGAGAGATAGGACATATGGTTTTTGATCTATCTGTGCCGCCGTGCACCATCGTTCCTACTACTTACATATTTTTTGTTACTGTTTGTTAATTTTATTATTTTTGAGTCATCTTAAGGGTTACCTTTTTTAGAAACTAATAGTATTAAAAGCTAAGTTTTACCTACATTTATCAAATCCTGGATTACCTTCATAGTAATTTCTCCAGTTGACTTGCAAAAGCTTTATGTTGTTGTTTCTCTTGTTACTGACCCTGGTAGTGTATTTTACTACATCTTCTTGTTTGCTGATTTGTGCCTTTTTACCATTTAAAAGGTATTTTCACTTGACGTGTGGCTTATATGACTACAATTCCATCCACACTCCAACCATGGCTAACAGAGACTACTCCACTCTTGGGGATTCCCTGTGTAAAAGTCAACACCCTTGTTCATGGTTAAGGGTGAAGAACTCACAACCCTTAGACTCCTGTTTGTTGTTTAGCCTAGCCAAATCTGTTAGCAACCCAAAAAGCCCACATCTCCTGTAAGCCTCCTTATAAACTGGACACAGGGCACGTGAGCATCAGCATTGGTTCATAAAGAAGTGGAAGAAGGAAGTCTAATCTAGTGAATTTTGTTTTCTTTTATATCATGTGGATGACTGAGTGTGTGTGTGTCATTTACCTGGGGAAAATAATGTTACCAGGATCCACTATTGGATGAAGACAAGCTAGAAGACGCATTGTGATAGTCTGAGCAATGTTCTACTGGCAACCCTGGGTCCTGGAGTTCAAGTGGATGTTACTTTGACATGTACCACCTACCTAAACATTATTGCATGCAATGTACCCCGGTTAATGGCAGTAGTATTCCCTAATGGCTCTGACCTCTTTTAACAGGATATTTTACTGTGTCATACTGAAAAAAATGTCCAGGGATGGTTTAAGGAACATGACAAAGAGTGGAAGTTGGTTACTTAGATTCCATATTTCTTATATCTTGATCCAAATTAAAATCTGGGGGATGTGATAAAAAACAAGTCTGATCATAATTTATAGGATCTGCCACTGACATACTGGTGCCACATACCACAGGAAACCTTCAGAGGTGCTATGGTCCACATTTTGATGGGTCTTAGCTGTTTTGGCAGCTTGATGGGGACCTACACAATATTAGGCAGGTGATTTCACTAGCTTATTGGTGTACATCTGATAACATCTGACCCCTGGGACCACCACTGATCAGCAGAACAATAAACAATGGCAGTCATTTCAAATTGTCTACTGGCATGTGCGTGCAGCCTATGTGAAAGAATGTCAGAAACTTATGGGTATGGTCTATGACATCTATCTCATACCACACTCAAGAATGGTCCAGTGACTCAGATTCTGCCAATATTTAAGAGAGGGCACAAATGTTTTGGTTCCACACATAGTTCTAGCACAGGTTGGCGGTTACACACACAACAGCACAGGGCTTGGTGGTTATCAATAACAGCTGAACAGTCTCTATGTGCAGAGAGCTAGATAGCTCCACTAGCAGTTGTCATTGGTAGCAGGACATATTCCACATGAGCTTGCCACAAATAACAGGACACTTTTACAATACATACTCAGGGTACTTGTACAAGACAGTTGCCCCCCCCCCCCTCCATCCACCCCCAGCAACAGGCTAATCAAGCAAACACTACTATCTGTAGGACAGTATATCTGCTCAAGTATTAATGTGTTTCACAGTACATTTTATTAGGAGCACTTTTTTACAGTACACCCTCAGTACGCAGTTTTAGGAGACAGCAGACTGGCAGGGTTGCATTTATCAAGCACTAGTCCAACAAGTATTAGGTTTGGGGCTACCATGTTACAGTATCCAGGCTTGCATTACTCAGCGTGGTCTTCTCACTGGAGGAGATCTCTTACTCAGATGGACTAGTCTGTGGCACACTAATCAAGAATAGTGATGAGCGGCAGGTGCCATATTCGATTTCGACGAAATTCGCGAATATTCAGAAGAATATTCGTTTCATATTCAAAAGAATATTCATTTCATATTCGTCGAAATCGAATATTCGTCATTATTCTAGTTATCGCGATTAATATGCGATTTAAATAATTGCGTATTGCGATTTTAACTTACTGCTACTTTCCTATTGGTTTCATATCTAGAATTGTAGCGAAGATGACGGATATGACGAATGTATTCGTCATATTCCTCAAAACGAAGATCACGAAGTATTCTACATCTTCGTTTTAGCAACCTATTCGTCAACTTCGCTAATTCTAGCAATCAAATAGGAAGGTTGACTATAGAGACAACTGTGTTTAATTCGCTATGCGATTATATATATATTTTTATTAATAAATAGAATAATTATAATAATTATATCAAGTAATATAATTATTCTATTAAAAAAAAAAAAAATCGCATAGCGAATTTAACACAGCTGTCTCTATAGTCAACCTTCCTATTTGATTGCTAGAATTAGTGAAGTTGACGAATAGGTAGCTAAAACGAAGATGTAGAATACTTCGTTATCTTCTTTTTGAGGAATATGACGAATACATTCGTCATATTCGCTATTCGCTAATTCTACCAAGCCAACCATAAACTTCCTTGCTCATGGAGAGTCCCCATCACCATGGGAACGTCTCCATATACTAAAATGTACTGTCGGATTTGAGGAATTACGTTGAAATCGCAATGCGATTAATTCAAGTTATATTAATCGCATTGCGATTTCAACTTAGAGCTGGGTTTATAATGGGTCAGCTTGCTAGAATGAACGAAGTTAACGAATATGGAATATAGCAGCAGTGCTAAGTTGAATTCGCAATGCGATTAATTTAACTTGAAGTAATCGCATTGCGATTTCAACTTAGCACTGCTAGTGCTATATTCCATATTCGTTAATTCTAGCCTATGTAAGATAGCAGTGCTAAGTTGTAATTGCAATGCGATTAATATAACTTGAATTAATCGTATTGCGATTTTAACGTAATTCCTCAAATCCGACAGTACATTTTAGTATATGGAGACGTTCCCATAGTGATGGGGACGCTCCATGAGCACGGAAGTCGGCAGAAGCGGCAACGGGCACTGACTAGAGCAGCCAGGAAGCCAGGAATCCTCAGGACAGGTAAGAACTACTTTTGGGAAGTGGGAAAGAAAAAAATATAACTAAAAAAAAAAAAAAAAAAGAAACGAATATTTGAAATAGCGAATTTATAGCGCTATATTCGAAATATTCGCGAATTAGCGAAGTGCAGATATTCGCTAAAAAAATTCGCTATTCGAATATTCGCGCTCAACACTAATCAAGAACAGGTTCACTGCATAAGCTGTAGTCTGTATCCATCCCATTGAATCTCAAGGTTTATCTACCTCTTATCGCAGGCCCAGCTGCAACCACTTCCAACTACAGTAACTAGCAGCAGGTGCTCTTTGACTCAGCAGCACTTACACCAGCTAAACATATACTAGCTAACTGACAACAAGGCACTCCAATTCCTCCTATTTATGACCACTTCCAACATTACAACATCTGCATGTGTGACCTGTAATCTCAGTCAAGTATCTACCACGACAGTCTAAGGCCTCATGCACACGACAGTATTATTTTGCGGTCCGCAAAACGGGGTTCCGTTGTTCCGTGATCCGTGTCAGTTTTTGCTTCTATTGTGTTTCCGTGTGTCTTCCGTTTTTTTTAGCGGACATGACCCAAAAGATTTTACCAAAAGACAGGCTGACAATTTTTGCCAAGTGCCTGCTAAGGGATCCACAAAAAAAATGGACGCGGAACGCGGATGACACACGGATGGCCATCCGCATTTTTTCACGGTCTCATTGACTTGAATGGGTCCGTGAACCGTGTTTCACGGACAAGAATAGGACAGGTTATATTTTTTTGACGGACTGGAATCACGGACCACGGACGCGCAGGACAAACGGTGCATTTGCCGAGTTTTCCACGGACCCATTGAAAACCAGTGGGTCCACAGAAAATCATGAAAAACGGCACAATGGACACGGAATCAAACAACGGTCATGTGCATGAGGCCTGAGGGAGAGTTCCCATCACCGATTCATTTTCTGTTCTTCTGATCCATCAATGGATTCTGTACATGCATATTTGGCATCCGTTTTAGCCATTTCCGTCCGAGATCCGTTTTTGTATGGAAACAATTACTGTATGCATGACTTTTTTATCTTAAAAAACTGATCTCAAATGGAAATGGCTCAAACAGATGGCAAATGTGCATTACTGATGCACAGGATCAGTTTTTTTAAAGGATCAGTTTTTTTTTTTTTTTTTTAACAGGTTCTGTTTTTTTTTTGTATTTTTTTACAGGATCTTTTTTTTTGTTCTTCTGACAGATCAGAAGAACGAAAAATGAAACGGTGATGTGAACTCTCCCTCAAAGGTTTAATACACCTAATAAATTTTATGTGCAGTGACCCACCAGGCCACTCCTAGTGGTTAAAACTAATATATCCTTTCAGAAGTTATGTGATATAATATATTCCTAAGGTTCTGCACTGTTTTATAATGTTTTATACTGTCTTACTATACTAACTGCAGAGCCTATAAACTAAATTAAAAAAGCTCAAGTACTTGTTTATGCGTCGGGCGTTTTTCAGCGCGTTCGAACACGCTGTAAAACGCGAAAATGTGAACCAGTCCCATAGGGAAGCATTGGTTTGCATCGGTTATGCGTTTTACAGCGCGTTCGAACACGCTGTAAAACGAGCAAGTGTGAACTGAGGGTTAAGCTTAGCCTCCCCCTGTTGATTCCATTAATACAGTCTCATCCTGAGAAGATGCTGAAGGAGCTGCTTTTAGAACTATAAGTTTAGCACCAATTTGATAGATGCCCAAAGGACTCTGGTGAACCCCTGAGACTGAATGTAGCCAAAAAACCCTGATTACTGAGTAGCTGAGGAGGGAAGACATGATTTTTGTCTTTGAGATTAATGCACACCTACAGCTAATGGACGTTACCCCTTTATAAATGTGCTGTATGACGTGTGCCAGAATTCTGGCTTATTTGCAGTAAATTTGCCCCAATATCTCCCTGCTGAAGTGTTCTTTTAATTACTTGACATTTTGTAAGCAGTTTTAAAAAGAGCATTATAACACACAGCATATTCTTGATGCACTATGTTCAGCTGTGCAAAACCCATATGCATTTGTATTTTTCATTGCACCTTGTAGATGAAGGGTCACTGAGTATTCAGCCATCCTCTCCTACATTACACTTTCTATATAAATGGCTTGCTGTTATATATAATAGAATTGAGGAAAAGTCTCCTTTGAATTTCACAAGCTGTTTCTCTTTCCTCTTGACTGCATCCCTCGGGAGTATAAAATGAGATCCACCATGCCATCATCTGAGGTTCATTTAATGATCACTGCGAGACTACTGAAAAAATGTAACAAGGATCCACAACAAAGTCAAAAGAGAACAGACGGCCTCCAGGAGAGAAGAGAGCCGGGCTCTGCTTAATTACATTGCCAGCATAGATTTTTATTAATTGTGTATGAAGCAAAAAACATAGAATATTGTACATACTAAGGTGAATTTTGCTTAACCCTTCTATGACCAGGGTTGTTTTGGGCCTTGATGCCGAAAGCCATATTTCACACTTCGGAATGATGCATTCTAATGGAGATTATTTTATTTTGCTTCCTGGTCTACAATTTGCAAGGCCCTTTTTTTAACTGGAGTGGATATCTTTATTTTGTAGGTTTTATGTAGTGAAATGCAGTATCTCATTATTTTTATATTCTTTTCTAAGGTAGTTGGTTCAGGCAATACTATTTACTCCAAAAATGAATCCCCTTATTGTTCAAAGCAGTATGTACATTAATACAGGATGCCGCTATTGCCCTACAAGAACACAGCCTCCATTTTAGTTTTATATCCGTGCTCTCTCCAGAAACTACACGGACTATAAAGTAAACTATATTTCCATTCATTGTCACAGCACAAGGTTGGTCTGTCTTGACAATCTGAACCAATTGATGGCACATTGCAAAAGAACAAGCTGGGCCATGAGCCAGAGCATCTTCTCCTTCTCCATCCAATCTCCTGTGAACACCATGACTGGTTGTTATAGCAATCACATAATCAAAACCTAAATCAATAATCTTATCCTGATGAAGTCATCGGGAACTGGGACAGGTACTAAAATCCTGTTGTTTGAGTTGCTGTGGGTGACACAATCAGCGGCAGAATGTAATTACACTTCAGTTCTGCTCAGACCCCAGCAAATAGGGATCATATTTACAGAAATGTCAACTTAACCAGTTTTACTGGGACTGAACCCTAATAAAGAGCATTAAAAGGTGAGCTAGCTACTGGAACTCCACAACTGGGATGCCACAATACAGCACAATAGAAATATCAACATAGTGGACCTCAGATGCTCTAAGTGCAAACAGTTCAGTCCTAAAAAAAGAAAAAGAAAAAAAAAAGAAGCTTGATTGTGAATTTTTTTTATAGAAACATAGAAACATAGAATGTGTTGGCAGATAAGAACCATTTGGCCCATCTAGTCTGCCCAATATGCTGAATACTATGGATAGCCCCAGGCCCTATCTTATATGAAGGATGGCCTTATGCCTATCCCATGCATGCTTAAACTCCTTCACTGTATTAAAGCAGTATGGGGCTATTTATGTGGGCTATTCACAAGTAAGCAAAAGAGATTAGACAAAAGCAAAACACACCCTGGTGGTTAAAAAATGGTGTGCCCCACTTCTTAATCATGCTCACAGACTGTTAATCTTGACACTTGCATATAAAATCACTGATGGTATGCAACCGGGTTCACCTTCTACCTCAAGCACTCCTGAGGAAGCCAACAGGTGAACCCAGTCAATTTTGATACATGTATAGATGTATACTTTAGACCATACAATTTGTGTTTATTAATAGGGACTTTAGACCATACTATGTGTACTCAACAGAGGCAAAGTTATATGTATGCAATATACAGCATATGGGCAGCATGCTTGCTCAGCGGTTAACACTGATGCCTTGCAGCAGTAGAGTCCTAGGTTTGGGTCTGACCAATGACAACATCTGCATGAAATTTGTATGTTCTCCTTGCGTTCCAAAACCTTTCGACCTGACCTGAGCCACGTTTCCTACCTCCTCTAAGGGCGTAGTCTAAGTGAACCCCTCGTTCTTCACAGTACCCCTGATGGTGGAGATAGACTTTCCCAAGGGGAACACCAGGTCGCTTCCTCTTAACCCCTTAAGG
The DNA here is from genome assembly GCA_033119425.1 of Bufotes viridis. Classification (NCBI taxonomy): domain Eukaryota; kingdom Metazoa; phylum Chordata; class Amphibia; order Anura; family Bufonidae; genus Bufotes; species Bufotes viridis. The sequence continues at coordinate 61,243,207 of CM065597.1, read as the reverse complement.
ATGCATGACGTACCGGTACGGCATGTTTCCCGAGTCCTTAAGGACACATGACGTACCGGTACATCATGAGTAGTTCCGATCACTGCTGCTCAGCCGGCAGTGATCGGAACAAGGTCCTTCAGCAGGTACCTTGTTACAATGCCCAGGGGGGTCCTGTGACCCTCCCCCCGTATGGGCGATCGCTGAAAACCGCAGGTCAATTCAGACCTGCGGTTTGCAGCTCTTTTCGCTATCTCTGATCCCCGTGGTCCTGCAGCCCCCAATCATATTATGGCGGCGGGGGTGCAGAGGGGGGTGGTTGCGGGCGGCGGTGCGGGAAGCGGGCGGTGCAGAAGGCGGGATCGCGATTGCGATCCCCCGTCCGCCTCCTCTGTCTATTCCCTGGTGTCTAGTGGATCTATCAGAGTGTCAGCACATTGCTGACACTCTGATAGAAACGGCTGGCATCTGTGCTTGATCAGATGCCAGCCGTTTAACCCCTTCTATGGAAGGGTTAACAGGGAGGGAGCTCCCTTCCTCTCCCATCGGGGGGCTGTTGTGCCTTTGCAGCCCCCCAACAGGATGGGATCACAGAGGGAGGGAGCCCCACTCCCTCCCCATCCATCACCCGCTGCTTTCTTATGGCAGCGGGTGATGGTTGCCATGGAGACAGGACGCTTTCAGAAGCGTCCTGCTCTCCATGGTGCTGAAAGTCTGAATAGACCTGCTAAAGGTCTATTCAGACTTTGTAAAGTACAAAATACAGCACAGTGCACTATATAGTGTACTGTACTGTATTATACAGACAACAGATCCACTGGATCTTTCAGAACCAAGTGGGTCTGGGTCAAAAAAAAATGTAAAAAAGTAAAAAAAAGTACAAATGAAAAAAACACATATCACTGAATAAAAATAAAAAAAATAAAATACACTACACATATTAGGTATCGCCGCGTCCGTAAAAACCTGCTCTATAAAAATATCACATAACTGAACTCCTCAGGTGAACGCCATAAAAAGAAATGGTGTAAATAAGCCATTTTTTGGCACCTTACATCACTAAAAGTGTAATACAAAGCGATCAAAAAGGCGTATGCCTCCCAATATAGTACCACTCAAACCGCCATCTCATCCCGCAAATAATGAGCCCCTACCTAAAACAATTGGCCAAAAAATAAAAAACTATGCCTCTCAGACTAAAACATGATTTTTTTTGTTTCAAAAATGCTTTTTAGTGTTAAATGTAAAAAAGAAAACCTAAAAAGTAGACATATTGGGTATCTCCACGTCCGTAAGAATCTGCTCTATAAAAATATCACATGACCTAACCCCTTAAGTAAACACTGTAAAAAAAATTAAATAAAAACTTTGTCAAAAAGCCATTTTTTTCCTTCTGCGCCCTGCAGTTTGGCCATACAGCAGTTTACGACCACATATTGGGTGTTTGTGCAAACTGCAGAATCGGGGGAATAAATATTAAGTTTTGTTTGGCTATTAACCCTTGCTTTGTTACTGGAAAAAATTGATTAAAATGGAAAATGTAACAAAAAATTGAAATTCAGAAATTTTATCTCCATTTGCCATTAACTCTTGTGGAAAACCTAAAGGGTTAATGATGTTTGTAAAATCAGTTTTGAATACCTTGAGGGGTGTAGTTTCTAGAATGGGGTCATTTTTGGGTGGTTTTATTATGTAAGCCTCACAAAGTGACTTCAGACCTGAACTGGTCCATAAAAAGTGGGTTTTTGAAAATTTCTGAAAATTTTCAAGATTTGCTTCTAAACTTCTAAGCCTTGTAACGTCCCCAAAAAATAAAATTGGATTCCCCATAATGATCGATACATGAAGTAGACATATTGGGAATGTAAATCAATAACTTTTTTTTCGCGGCATTACTATGTATTATAGAAGTAGAGAAATTGAAACTTGGAAAATTGTAAATTTTTCAAAATTTTTGGTAAATTTGGTATTTTTTTATAAATAAAAATGAAATTTTTCGACTTCATTTTACCAGAGTCATGAAGTACAATATGTGACGAAAAAACAATCTCAGAATGGCCTGGATAAGAAAAAGCGTTTTAAAGTTATCACCACATAAAGTGACACTGGTCAGATTTTGAAAAAATGGCCTGGTCCTTAAGGTGAAATAGGGCCGTGTCCTTAAGGGGTTAAGGACCCATGACGTACCAGTACGTCATATCTTTAAAAGTACATTGCGGTGCTGCAGGGGTTAATCTGAACAGGATGCTTGCTGAAATCATTTAGCAAGCATCCTGTCACAACGCTGAGGGGGGGTCATGTGACCCCCCTGGAACGGCGATCGCAGAAAACCGCAGGTCAATTCAGACCTGCGGTTTGCAGCGCTTTCTGCGATCTATGACGCGGGAATCAGGGACTTAAAATGTGCGGAAAAGTGTTAAATCATATTATTATGTAAAAAAAGTGAAAAAAGTAAAAATAAAAAACACATATCACTGAATAAAAATTAAAACAATAAAATACACTACACATATTAGGTATCGCCACGTCCATAATATAAAAATATCACATGACCTAACCCCTCAAGTAGATACCATAAAAAAAAAATGGTGTAAAAGCCATTTTTTGTCACCTTGCATCACAAAAAGTGTAATACAAAGCAATCAAAAATGTGTATGCCTCCCAAAATAGTATCACTCGAACCGCGATCTCATCCAGCAAAAAATGAGCCACTAAATAGGACAATCGCCCTCCTAAAAAAAAAAAATATGGCTCTCAGACTATGGAGACACATTATATATTTTTTTCTAAAATGCTGTTATTGTGTTAAAGTAAAATAAATAAAAAAACAGTATTCATATTATGTATCGCCGCTTCTGTAAAAACCTGCTCTATAAAAATATTACATGATCTAACCCCTCAGGTAAATACCGTAAAAAAAAAAAATAATTAAAACAATGTAAAAAAAACATTTTTGTCACCTCACATTACAAAAACTGTAATAGCAAGCAATCAAAAAGTTATATGCACTTAAATATAGTGCCAATCAAACCGCCATCTCATCCTGCAAAAAAGTATACCCCTCATAGGACAATCGACCAAAAAAATAAAAAAAAATATGTCTCTCAGACTATTGAGACATTAAAACATGATTTTTTTTTTGTTTCAAAAATGATATTATTGTGTAAAACTTAAATAAATAAATAAAAAGTATACATATTAGGTATTGCCGCATAACAACCGTATTTCATTGTTGCTGACATTTTTACTTTTTATTGCTATTAATAAAAATTTAACGACATTTTTGCAAAAAAATGACATTTTTCACTTTCTGTTGTAAATTAAAAAAAAAAAAAACTACTTTTCTATATAAATTTTTCCGCAAAATGTCTTTGATAAAAAAAAATCCAATAAGTGTATATTTATTGGTTTGGGTAAAAGTTATAGCGTTTACAAACTATGGTGCAAAAAAGTGAATTTCCGCATTTTGAAGCAGATCTCACTTTCTGAGCACCTGTCATGTTTCTTCAGGTGCTAGAATGCCAGGATAGTATAAATACCCCCCAAATGACACCATTTTAGAAAGAAGACACCCCAAAGTATTCGCGGAGGGGCATGGTGAGTTCATGTATCATTTCATTTTTTTTCACAAGTTAGCGGAAAATGACACTTTCTGAGGAAAAAAAAACAAACAATAAAGTTTCCATTTCTGCTAACTTCTGGCTTTTTTGCACAAAGGGCCCAAATTCCAATGAGTACCTTTAGGATTTCACAGGGCATTTTTACGCATTTGGATTCTCACGCTTTAGGACCCCTAAAATGCCAGGGTAGTATAAATACCCCACAAGTGACCCCATTTTGGAAAGAAGACACCCCAAGGTATTCCGTGTGGGGCATGGCGAGTTCACAGAAAAAAAAACTTCATATTCAAAAGTCTCATATTCCACTAACTTGTGACAAAAAATTAAATTTTACATAAACTCACCAGAATACCTTGGGGTATCTCCTTTCTAAAATGGGGTCACATGTGAGGTGTTTGTACTGCCCTGGCATTTGAGAGTCTCCACAATCATTACACGTATGGCCAGCATTAGGAGTTCCTGCTATTCTCCTTATATTGAGCATACGGGTAATAAGATTTTTTTTTTCCGTTCAGCCCTCTGGGCTGAAAAAAAAAAAAATGAACGGCACAAATTTTTTCATTCGCATCGATCAATGTGGATAAAAAAATCTCTACCAAAATCAGTGACTGTGGTGCGGTGGGCTGGGTACTAGCTACCTAACAAGTAGCTAACTAACTGGCGGTGATAAGGGACCCTTATGCCTCATTCACAAGTCCGCAATTCTGTTTGTGGAACGGAATTGCGGACCCATTCATTTTTTTGGGGACAGACTTTGTCCTGCTCGGATCTGGAATTACAGATCCGCGCTTCCGGGTCTGCAGATCCGTTCCGCAAAAATATAGAACATGTCCTATTCTTGTCCGCAATTGCTGGCTGGCCACAGCTGGAACAAGTTTAATAATGTCCGGCAAAGGATAGATTTTTTTCTGGGGTGAAATTCAATTGCCAAAATAGCAATACCGTAAATCAGTGGTTTCAGCTGTGGCTGGCCAAGTTTAATAGTGTCCGGCAAAGGATATATTTTGTTCTGGGGTGAAATTCAATTGCCAAAAAAGCAATACTGTAAATCAGTGGATTCAGCTGTGGCTGGCCAAGTTTAATAGTGTCCGGCAAAGGATATATTTTTTTCTGGGGTGAAATTCAATTGCCAAAATAGCAATACCATAAATCAGTGGTTCCAGCTGTGGCTGGCCAAGTTTAATAGTGTTCAGCAAAGGATAGATTTTTTTCTGGGGTGAAATTCAATTGCCAAAATAGCAATACCATAAATCAGTGGTTTCAGCTGTGGCTGGACAAGTTTAATAGTGTCCGGCAAAGGATCTATTTTTCTGGGGTGAAATTCAGTGCCAAAAATAGCAATACCGTAAATCAGTGGTTTAAGCTGTGGCTAGCCAAGTTTAATAGTGTCTGGCAAAGGATAGATTTTTGTTCTGGGGTGAAATTAAATTGCCAAAAGGCAATACTGTAAGGCCTAATTGCACGTCCGCAAAATGGATCCGCATCCCTTCCGCAATTTTGCGGAAGGGTTGTAGACCCATTCATTTCATAGGGGCAGGAATGGATGTGGACAGCACACTATGTGATGTCCGCATCCGTGTTTCCGCATCCGTGTTTCGCATCCGTGTTTCCCGTTTCCGCAAAAAAATAGAACATGTCCTATTCTTGTCCGCAATTGCGGACAAGAAAAGGCATTCTTTCTATAGTGCCAGCAATGTGCGGTCCGCAAAATGCGGAATGCACATTGCAGCCGTCCGTGTTTTGCGGATCCGTGTTTCCGTGTTTTGCGGATCCGTGTTTCCGCAAAACACACTACGGACGTGTGAATAAGGCCTAAATCAGTGGTTTCAGCAGTGGCTGGCCAAGTTTAATCGTGTCCGGCAAAGTAAAGATTTTGTTCTGGGGTGAAATTCAATTGCCAAAAAGGCAATACTGTAAATCAGTGGTTTCAGTTATGGCTGGCCAAGTTTAATGGTGTCCGGCAAAGGATAGATTTTTTTTCTGGGGCAAAATACAATTGTCAAAAGAGCAATACCATAAGTATGGTGTTCCAGCTGTGGCTGGCCACAGCTGGAACAAGTTTAATAGTGTCCGGAAAAGGATAGATTTTTTTTGGGGTGAAATTCAATTGCCAAAATAGCAATACAGTAAATCAGTGGTTTCTGCAGTGGCTGGCCAAGTTTAATAGTGTCAGGCAAAGGATAGATTTTGTTCTGGGGTGAAATTCAATTGCCAAAAACCAATACTGTAAATCAGTGGATTCAGCTGTGGCTGGCCAAGTTTAATAGTGTCCGGCAAAGGATATAAGTTTTTTCTGAGGTGAAATTCAATTGCCAAAATAGCAATACCGTAAATCTGGTGTTCCTGCTGTGGCTGGCCAAGTTTAATTGTGTCCAGCAAAGGATAGATTTTGTTCTGGGGTGAAAGTCAATTGCCAAAATAGAAATACTGTAAATCTGGTGTTCCAGCTGTGGCTGGCCAAGTTTAATAGTGTCCGGCAAAGGATAGATTTTGTTCTAGGGTGAAATTCATTAGCAAAAATAGCAAACCCCTAAATCTGGTGTCCCAGCAGTGGCTTGCCAAGTTTAATCGGCAAAGGATAGATTTTGTTCTGGGGTTAAATTCAATTGTCAAAATAGCAATACCGTAAATCAGTGGTTTCAGCTGTGGCTGGCCAAGTTTAATAGTGTCCAGCAAAGGATAGATTTTTTTTCAGTGGTGAAACTCAATTGCCAAAATAGCAATACCGTAAATCTGGTGTTCCAGCGGTGGTGGAGTCAAGTGTAATAGTGTCCGGCAAAGGATATATTTTGTTCTGGTTTCAAATTCAATTGCAAAAATAGCAATCCCCTAAATCTGGTGTCTTAGCAGTGGCTGGCCAAGTTTAATAGTGTCCGGCAAAGGATAGATTTTGTTCTGGGGTAAAATTCAATTGCCAAAATAGCAATACCATAAATCAGTGGTTTCAGCAGTGGCTGGCCAAGTTTAATAGTGCCCGGCAAAGGATAGATTTTGTTCTAGGGTAAAATTCTATTGCCAAAATAGCAATACCGTAAATCAGTGGTTTCAGCAGTGGCTGGCCAACTTTAATAGTGTCCGACACAGGATAGATTTTTTTCCGGGGTGAAATTTATTAGGACAAATAGCAATCCCCTAAATCTGGTGTCCCAGCAGTGGCTGGCCAAGTTTAATAGTGTCTGGCAAAGGATAGTTTTTGTTTTGGGGTTAAATTCAATTGCCAAAATAGCAATACCGTAAATCTGTGGTTTCAGCAGTGGCTGGCCAAGTTTAATAGTGTCTGGCACAGGATAGATTTTTTTCTGGGGTGAAATTCAATTGCCAAAATAGCAATACCGTAAATCAGTGGTTTCAGCTGTGGCTGGCCAAGTTTAATAGTGTCCGGCAAAGGATATATTTTGTTCTGGGGTGAAATTCAATTGCCAAAAAAGCAATACTGTAAATCAGTGGATTCAGCTGTGGCTGGCCAAGTTTAATAGTGTCCGGCAAAGGATATATTTTTTTCTGGGGTGAAATTCAATTGCCAAAATAGCAATACCATAAATCAGTGGTTCCAGCTGTGGCTGGCCAAGTTTAATAGTGTTCAGCAAAGGATAGATTTTTTTCTGGGGTGAAATTCAATTGCCAAAATAGCAATACCGCAATTGCGGACAAGAAAAGGCATTCTTTCTATAGTGCCAGCAATGTGCGGTCCGCAAAATGCGGAATGCACATTGCAGCCGTCCGTGTTTTGCGGATCCGTGTTTCCGTGTTTTGCGGATCCGTGTTTCCGCAAAACACACTACGGACGTGTGAATAAGGCCTAAATCAGTGGTTTCAGCAGTGGCTGGCCAAGTTTAATCGTGTCCGGCAAAGTAAAGATTTTGTTCTGGGGTGAAATTCAATTGCCAAAAAGGCAATACTGTAAATCAGTGGTTTCAGTTATGGCTGGCCAAGTTTAATGGTGTCCGGCAAAGGATAGATTTTTTTTCTGGGGCAAAATACAATTGTCAAAAGAGCAATACCATAAGTATGGTGTTCCAGCTGTGGCTGGCCACAGCTGGAACAAGTTTAATAGTGTCCGGAAAAGGATAGATTTTTTTTGGGGTGAAATTCAATTGCCAAAATAGCAATACAGTAAATCAGTGGTTTCTGCAGTGGCTGGCCAAGTTTAATAGTGTCAGGCAAAGGATAGATTTTGTTCTGGGGTGAAATTCAATTGCCAAAAAAGCAATACTGTAAATCAGTGGATTCAGCTGTGGCTGGCCAAGTTTAATAGTGTCCGGCAAAGGATAGATTTTGTTCTGGGGTGAAAGTCAATTGCCAAAATAGAAATACTGTAAATCTGGTGTTCCAGCTGTGGCTGGCCAAGTTTAATAGTGTCCGGCAAAGGATAGATTTTGTTCTGGGGTGAAAGTCAATTGCCAAAATAGAAATACTGTAAATCTGGTGTTCCAGCTGTGGCTGGCCAAGTTTAATAGTGTCCGGCAAAGGATAGATTTTGTTCTAGGGTGAAATTCATTAGCAAAAATAGCAAACCCCTAAATCTGGTGTCCCAGCAGTGGCTTGCCAAGTTTAATCGGCAAAGGATAGATTTTGTTCTGGGGTTAAATTCAATTGTCAAAATAGCAATACCGTAAATCAGTGGTTTCAGCTGTGGCTGGCCAAGTTTAATAGTGTCCAGCAAAGGATAGATTTTTTTTCAGTGGTGAAACTCAATTGCCAAAATAGCAATACCGTAAATCTGGTGTTCCAGCGGTGGTGGGTCAAGTGTAATAGTGTCCGGCAAAGGATATATTTTATTCTGGTTTCAAATTCAATTGCAAAAATAGCAATCCCCTAAATCTGGTGTCTTAGCAGTGGCTGGCCAAGTTTAATAGTGTCCTACTGTAAGGATACGGTGGTTTGCGCTCCAGCCTGGATCCATGCCCTGTGTAACCATGACAACGATCGCTGTTTGCCTCCCAGGCTGGAAGCAGTGGCCGCTGGGCCGTCTAAGGTGGCTCCGCCCATCCACACTTGGTCAATAAATAGGAGCCAGGTGCTGCACAGGGTGTTCCACTAATGGAGTGCGCACCCTGCCTGCTCCATTCACCATGAGGACGCAAGCTTCTAACTACCTGCAACTCTGAACCTCCAGGAGAAACCCTCACCTACCTTATCCAGCTCCACCACTGCAGGATCCCTGCATGACTTCTAACAGCAAGTATCAGCCTGTCATTTTGTTCACTGACATTGCTCACTGAAAGGAAGGGACTCGCGCTGGTGACTATTAGTACTGCAGGCCTGGGATTTCTGAACATTGCCTAGAGCTGTTATTCATGAACTTTAATCTGTACTCTGATTCCTAAAACGAACTCTCCTCACTATTAGTTTTACACTCTATCTTTAGTACGCGGTACATGATTTTGTTACCCCATACTCTCCGCTTAAGACTGAGAGAGCCGCCTGGGGTACACACTGAGCAACCGCAAAGACTCCATCAACACTCAAGTAGTGTGATAGGAGTGGATGTCAAAGGACTCCGCAGTTGAGATCCTAACTGATCAATTTGGTGCGTTACATATTAGTGGAACCCTCATGGATCCAGCGGGCTCGCGCGGCACATGGTCGCCCTCACTGAGAGGGTGGAAACCCTTAACGTGACCGTACAGAATCTCCAATTGGAAAATCAGGCGTTGCGAGATCTCGTCTCGTCGCGCACAGAGACACCACCACGATGGACCGGAACCCAAGGTCAGTCCACCTGAACTTTTCTCAGGAGACCGGAAGCAGTTCCGCGAATTCCTGAATGCGTGCAAGCTGATGTTTCAGTTACGCCCCGGACCTATCCTACCGATAGAACCAAAGTACTCACCATGATCTCGTACCTCAGGGGAGGCCAGAGCATGGGCTAACACCTATTTAGAAAAGGAAGACCCGGTCTTGAATTCCTTTCCGCAATTTCTTGAAACAATGGCCCTCCTTTACGAGGACCACAACAAGCAGCTGACTGCGGAGACCGCCATTCGCACCCTAAAGCAAGGGAGACGACCCGTTGAGGACTTTATTGCGGAATACACTCGTTGGGCCCGTGAGACTGAATGGAATGATCTCACTCTTAGAAATCAGTTCCGTCTCGGTCTATCTGAGGCCCTGAAGGATGAGTTAGCCCGCGGAGAGCTGCCACATACACTCGACGCCTTGATGCAGAAGGTCACCACCATTGACAGGCGCTTAAGGGAGCGTAGGGCCGAGAGAGTCTCAGGGTTTACACCCACCCGAGACAGACCAGCCCGGATCCTGTAGCAGAGATGATGGAGATTGGGGCAATTCGTGGTCCTCTGACTGAGAGAGAGAAGACCCGGAGACGGAACCTCAACCTCTGCTTATACTGTGCGTCGGCTGACCATTCGGTTGATGGATGTCCTGCCATAAGAAAGAAACATGAAGGTAAAATGATGACGTTCTGTAACTTAGGCAGAAAAGATAACAACACAAGTGGTTACATTTATACGTCTCTTACCTTACAGTGGGACCAAAACCGAACTATCGTTGATGCAATGGTGGACACGGGAGCTTCAGGGAATTTTATCGATAAGCATCTAGTAGAGAGAAATAAAATTCCCCATACAAGGAAAGATGTATCGATATCCGTGAGTTTTATTGATGGTACAACCTCTAGACCTATCCATAGCCAGACTCAACCCCTTTTGGTGACAAGCGAAAATAACCACACAGAATTTTTATCCTTTGATGTCATACACTCCCCTTCGTTCCCCATCATTTTAGGCTTGCCATGGCTCGGTTACATCAACCAGTTCTCCTATGGGAACAGGGGAGAATTGGGTTTACCTCACGTTATTGCAGGGAGACCTGTTTCCCTATTAAAACTCTCATGCATGTAGGGGTGAACCAGGTCCCTACCCAATACTCAGAGTTTTCGGAGGTATTTAGTGCAAAGATGGCGGAAACCCTACCGCCCCATAGACCCTACGATTGCCCCATAGACCTGCTGCCGGGCAGTGAAATACCCACAGGAAGAATCTACCCATTGGCACAACCAGAACTTGACCACCTCAAACAGTATCTCGAAGAGAACTTAAGGAAGGGATTCATTCGGCCTTCAACCTCCCCTGCAGCCGCAGGTATGTTCTTACGTAAGGAACAAAGACTTGAGCCTCAGACCCATCATTGATTACAGAGCATTAAATAAAATAACAATCAAAAACCGGTACCCCCTGCCGCTAATATCCGAGCTTATTGAAAGACTTCAAACATCAACTATCTACACTAAACTGGACTTGAGAGGCGCATACAACTTGATTAGGATTAGAACCGGGGATGAATGGAAAACTGCTTTCCGCACCGGTACGGACTCTTTGAGTATATGGTAATGCCTTTCGGCTTGTGCAATGCCCCTGCCACATTCCAAAACTTTATCAACGACATATTTAGGGATCTACTAGATGTATGTGTTGTCATCTATCTAGATGACATATTGGTCTACTCCGATAACCTACAAGATCACAGGAAACACGTCCGTTGGGTACTTGCGCGATTAGCGTCCATCACTATATGTCAAACCAGAAAAGTGTATATTCGAGACTACTACCCTTCCGTTCCTTGGTTATATAATCTCACCCAAGGGAATTCAGATGGATCAGTCAAAGATCACTTGCATCCAAAACTGGCGATTCCGGACTCTAGGAAAGCCCTCCAGCGTTTCATAGGGTTCTCGAACTTCTACAGGAAATTCATCAAAGACTTCTCCGCTACCATCAAACCCCTAACCAGATTAACTAGTGTCAATACGAAATTTGTTTGGTCCATGGAGGCCCAATCAGCTTTTGAGTTACTTAAAGACAAATTCACTTCAGCACCAATTCTGACCATTCGAATCCAAACTATCACTTTGTGCTGGAAGTAGATGCATCACAGGCAGCCATAGGAGCTGTTCTGTCCCAGCGGAGCTCCTTCTCATCCCCACTACATCCTGTCGGGTTTTACTCCCAGACTCTAAACACAGCTGAAATCAACTACCCCATAGGGAAAAGGAACTTCTTGCCATAAAATGTTCCCTAGAGAACTGGAGGCACCTACTTGAAGGTTCAACACACCCCATCACAATATACACGGATCACCGTAATTTACAATACCTGAAAACCAGTAAAACACTGTCAGCACGTCAGGTACGGTGGAGTTTTTTTTTTTGACAGATTCGACTTTCAAATTACTTATCGACCAGGCTCAAAAAATGGGAAGGCTGACGCCTTATCACGTCTGGCTGAATGCCGCGCCGCAGTCACAGCCCCCACATACATTATACCACCTAACAAAATTATCCTTGCCACCATCGAATTGGAAACCCAGCTTAAGGATGCTCTGAAAATTGACTGTGCTAACATCCCCCCGGGACTTCGGAAAGACCAACGGGGTTTCCTCTACAAAAACCCACCCAGGTAATCAAACTCTGCCATGACACACCCCTCGCGGGACACCCTGGCATTGCCAAAACCATAAACCTGATACGCAGGAACTTCTGGTGGCCAAAAATGACCAAAGAAATTAAGCAATATGTTTCCACATGTGAGACATGTGCCTCATGCAAAAGTGATAGAAATCGACCATATGGCCTTCTTATGAGTCTTCCTATCCCCAACAGACCCTGGGAATGGGTTTCAATGGACTTCATTGTAGAACTCCCCCGCTCCAGAGGAAACAACACCATCATGGTTGTAGTAGACCTACTAACTAAGATGGCACACTTCATCGCCCTCAAAAAATTACCTTCCTCCAGTGAAACTGCCGAGGCCTTTCTGTCCAATGTCATAAAACTACATGGAATCCCTACCCAAGTTATATCAGACAGGGGTTCACAATTTATATCCAAATTTTGGAGAGCACTTTGTCTTAGACTCCAAATCGACCATAGAATGTCTACCGCCTACCACCCCCAAACTAACGGGCAGACGGAAAGGGTGAACCAATGTCTGGAACAATTTCTCAGATGTCACTGCTCATTCCTTCAAGATGACTGGGAAAGCCTACTCCCTCTTGCCGAATTCAGCTACAACAATTCTGTAAATTCCTCCACTCTACATAGTCCATTCTTTGCTAATTATGGATTCCACCCTAGGTCTCTCCCTGAAATCAGCCTTCCTACAAACGTTCCTGCCACAGATGATTATGTAACTACCTTGCAAACAACCCTCATGATGCTGAAAGACAACCTCCAACGGGCAAAGGAAAGGCAGAAGATCTACTACGACCGTCACAGAAGAGAAAATCCTCCTTATCAGGTTGGAGACTCGGTATGGCTGTCAACGAGAAACCTTCGGTTGGGGGTACCTGCTAAGAAACTGGGTAGGCAATTTTGGGTCCGTTTCTGATAGAAAGAATTATCAACCCCAACACGGTGAGACTTACCCTTCCTCCTCGACTACAGGTACATCCCACATTCCATGTATCGTTGCTAAAACCGTTTAGACCTAGCCCGTTCCCCTCACGGGTTCCTCAACCCTCCCCCGATAGATGTCCGTGGTGAGGAGGAATTTGAGGTTGAGCAGCTTCTCGACTCCAGAAGAAGACGGGGAGGATCCAGTACCTCGTTAGATGGAAGGGTTACGGGTCTCAGGATGACTCTTGGGAAGATGTGCGAGACGTCCATGCACCCAGACTCCAAAGGTTGTTCCACAGGAGATTTCCCGACCGACCCTCCCCTACTGGGGTACCCGGAGAGGGTCCCCTTAAGGGGGTACTGTAGGGATACGGTGGTTTGCGCTCCAGCCTGGATCCATGCCCTGTGTAACCATGACAACGATCGCTGTTTGCCTCCCAGGCTGGAAGCAGTGGCCGCTGGGCCGTCTAAGGTGGCTCCGCCCATCCACACTTGGTCAATAAATAGGAGCCAGGTGCTGCACAGGGTGTTCCACTAATGGAGTGCGCACCCTGCCTGCTCCATTCACCATGAGGACGCAAGCTTCTAACTACCTGCAACTCTGAACCTCCAGGAGAAACCCTCACCTACCTTATCCAGCTCCACCACTGCAGGATCCCTGCATGACTTCTAACAGCAAGTATCAGCCTGTCATTTTGTTCACTGACATTGCTCACTGAAAGGAAGGGACTCGCGCTGGTGACTATTAGTACTGCAGGCCTGGGATTTCTGAACATTGCCTAGAGCTGTTATTCATGAACTTTAATCTGTACTCTGATTCCTAAAACGAACTCTCCTCACTATTAGTTTTACACTCTATCTTTAGTACGCGGTACATGATTTTGTTACCCCATACTCTCCGCTTAAGACTGAGAGAGCCGCCTGGGGTACACACTGAGCAGCCGCAAAAGACTCCATCAACACTCAAGTAGTGTGATAGGAGTGGATGTCAAAGGACTCCGCAGTTGAGATCCTAACTGATCAATTTGGTGCGTTACACCGGCAAAGGATAGATTTTGTTCTGGGGCAAAATTCAATTGCCAAAATAGCAATACCATAAATCAGTGGTTTCAGCAGTGGCTGGCCAAGTTTAATAGTGCCCGGCAAAGGATAGATTTTGTTCTAGGGTAAAATTCTATTGCCAAAATAGCAATACCGTAAATCAGTGGTTTCAGCAGTGGCTGGCCAACTTTAATAGTGTCCGACACAGGATAGATTTTTTCCGGGGTGAAATTTATTAGGACAAATAGCAATCCCCTAAATCTGGTGTCCCAGCAGTTGCTGGCCAAGTTTAATAGTGTCTGGCAAAGGATAGTTTTTGTTTTGGGGTTAAATTCAATTGGCAAAATAGCAATACCGTAAATCTGTGGTTTCAGCAGTGGCTGGCCAAGTTTAATAGTGTCCGGCACAGGATAGATTTTTTCTGGGGTGAAATTCAATTGACAAAATAGCAATGCCGTAAATCTGGTGTCCCAGCAGTGGCTGGCCAAGTTTAATAGTGTCCGGCAAAGGATAGATTTTTTTTCTGGGGTGAAATTCAATTGCCAAAATGGCAATACCGTAAATCTCGTGCCTCACGTTTAATAGTGCCCGGCAAAGGATATATTTTTTTCTGGGGTGAAACTCAATTGCCAAAATAGGAATTACGTAAATCCGTGGTTTCAGCTTTGGCTGGCCAAGTTTAAATCTGTCCGCATAAGGGTATATTACACTCAGCGTGTTAGGTTCTAAATACAAGGCCTGATAAATAAATCCTGTATATTTGCACATGCTACCGTGCATCTCCAAGTGTATTTCTTTTCGTAAATGGGTATATTACATTAAGTGTTAAAATACAAATGCTGAAAGCATAATCCTCTACATTTGCACACACTATTGTGCATCTCCAAGTGTATTTCTGTCAGTAAAAGGATATCTTTCATCCAGGGCCTAAATAATAGGTCTACAATTGATAGTCCCCTAAATATGTGGTTATTGCTGTGCCTGTATTAGTGTAATACGGTAAATAAATAGAAAAAAAGCACACAGGTGGTGCCTGACAAACAAGACCATCAGTCTGTCACATCACCCCTATGCACATCAGGGAAACTGTCTGAGCCTCAAGTTATGCAGCAGTCTCTTATGCTGTTTAAAGACTCTGCTGGCAGGGTTTCCCAATGGATTCCACCTAGCCCTTCCTCAGCGGTGGAAGACATAGAATGCACTAACGCACAACCACTTATGTTTCCTGATGATGAGGACATGGGAATGCAACCTTATCAGAGTCCGCACGGCTCTGATGACGACGAAACACGGGTGCCAACTGCTGCGTCTTTCTGCAGTGTGCATACTGAACAGGAGATCAGGGAGGAAGACTGGGTGGAAGACGATGCAGGGGATGATGAGGTCCTAGACCCCACATGGAATGAAGGTCGTGCCACTGACTTTCATAGTTTAGAGAAAGAGGCAGTGGTGAGACCGAGCCAAAAGCGTAGCAAAAGAGGGAGTAGGGGCAAAAGCAGAACAGCTGCCGCCAAGAGAGTTTGCCTGCTACTGGCCACCGCCACCAGGGACTGAGCACCCCAAAGGCAGCTTCAAGGAGTTCCCTGGCATGGCACTTCTTCAAACAATGTGCTGACGACAAGACGCAAATGGTTTGCACGCTGTGCCATCAGAGCCTGAAGCAAGGCATTAACGTTCTGAACCTTAGCACAACCTGCATGACCAGGCATCTACATGCAAAGCATGAACGGCAGTGGAGTAAACACCTTAAAAACAAGGACAACCTCTTCTGCTGCTGCCTCGGCCTCTTCCTCCGCCTCGGGAGGAACGTTGGCATCTGCCGCCCACCAAACAGAGAATGTCCCACCAACATCACCACCTCCGTCACCAAGCATCTCCACCATGTCACACGGCAGCGTTCAGCTCTCAATCTCACAAACGTTGGAGAGAAAGCGTAAATTCCCACCTTCGAGCCCTGGGCCTGAATGCCAGCATTTCTAAACTATTGGCCTTTGAAATGCTGTCATTCAGGCTGGTGGACACGGACAGCTTCAAACAGCTGATGGCGTTGGCTGTCCCACAGTACGTCGTTCCCTGCCGCCAATACTTCTCCAAGAGAGCCGTGTCTTCCCTGCACAACCATGTATTCGATAAAATCAAGTGTGCACTGCGCAACACCATCTGTGGCAAGGTCCACCTAACCACAGATACGTGGACCAGTAAGCCCGGCCATGGACGCTATATCTCGCTAACTGCACACTGGGTAGATGTAGTGGCGGCTGGGCCCCAGGCGGAGAGTTGTTTGGCGCACGTCCTTCCACCGCCAAGGATCGCAGGGCATCATTCTTTGCCTCCTGTTGCCTCCTCCTCCTACTCGGCTTCCTCCTCCTCTTCTTCCACCTGCTCATCCAGTCAGCCACACACCTTCACCACCAACTTCAGCACAGCCCGGGGTAAACATCAGTAGGCCATTCTGAAACGTATATGTTTGGGAGACAGGCCCCACACTGCGCACGAGTTGTGGCTGGGTATACAACAAAAGAACGATGAGTGGTTGCTGCCGGTGAGCCTCAAGCCCGGCCTGGTGGTGTGCGATAATGGGCAAAATCTTGTCGCAGCTCTGGGACTAGCCGGTTTGACGCACATCCCTTGCCTGACACATGTACTAAATTTGGTGGTGCAGAAAGTCATTCACAACTACCCCGACATGTCAGAGCTGCTGCATAAAGTGCGGGCCGTCTGTGCGCGCTTCCGGCGTTCACATCCTACCGCTGTTCGCCTGTCTGCGCTACAGCGTAACTTTCGCCTTCCCGCTCACCGCCTCATATGCGATGTGCCCACCAGGTGGAACTCCACCTTGCACATGCTGGAGAGTGGAGATTTAGCTGCAGCACACACAGGCGAGTTGCACTGCGGAACAGCACCACTTCACCACCAATGACTGGGCCTGTATGCAAGACCTGTGTGGCCTGTTGCGCTGTTTCAAGTACTCCACCAACATGGCTAGTGGCGATGACGCCGTTATCAGCGTTATAATACCACTTCTCTGTCTCCTTGAGAAAATACTTAGGGCGATGATGTAAGAGGATGTGGCCCAGGAGGAGGAGGAGGAAGAGGGGTAATTTCTAACACTTTCAGGCCAGTCTCATAGAAGTGGCTCAGAGGGAGGTTTTTTGCAACAGCAGAGGCCAGGTACAAATGTGGCCAGCCAGGGCCCACTACTGGAAGACGAAGAGGACGAGGATGAGAAGAAGCTAGAGGAGGATCAGGATGAAGCATGTTCACAGCAGGGTGGCATCCAACGCAGCTCGGGCCCATTACTGGTGCGTGGCTTTAGGAAAACGGAGGACGATGACGATACGCCTCCCACAGAGGACAGCTTGTCCTTACCTCTGCACAGCCTGGCACACATAAGCGACTACATACTGCAGTGCCTGCGCAACGACAGCAGAGTTGCCCACATTTTAACGTGTACGGACTACTGGGTTGCCACCCTGCTGGATCCCCGGTACAAAGACAATGTGCCCACCTTACTTCCTGCACTGGAGCTTGATAGGAAGATGTGCAAGTACAAGCGCACGCTGGTAGACGCGCTCCTGAGAGCATTCTCTAATGTCACAGGGGAACAAGTGGAAGCCCAAGGCTAAGGCAGAGGAGGAGCAAGAGGTCGCCAACGCAGCTATGTCACGGCTAACTCCTCTTAGGCCAGGGTCAGCTTGGCAGAGATGGGGAAAAGTTTTGTCACCACGCCACAGCTAACTGCACCACCACCTGATATGGAACGTGTTAGCAGGAGGCAGCATTTTATTAACATGGTGGAACAGTACGTGTGCACACCCCTCCACGTACTGACTGATGGTTCGGCCCCATTCAACTTCTGGGTCTCCAAATTGTTCACATGGCCAGAGCTAGCATTTTATGCCTTGGAGGTGCTGGCCTGCCTGGCGGCCAGCGTTTTGTCTGAACATGTATTCAGCACGCAGCCAACGTGGACAAGCTGACGTTCATAAAAATGAACCAGGCATGGATCCCACAGGATCTTTCCATCCCTTGTGCAGAATAGACATTTATAACTGCCTCCCCTTAACCATATATTCTTGTATTCCAGGGCACTTCTTTATTAAATCCTGTTTTTTTAACTTTACCATTATTTTATTGGGCAACCCAAAGTTGAATGAACCTCTACTCCGTCTGGGTGCCAGGGGCCTAAATATCTGAAAGTAGCCTTCTCCATTGGTGGGTGACATGAAGCCCGATTCTCTGCTATGGAACCTCTCTCCTCTGTCTGGGTGCTGGGGCCTAAATTACTAAAAATGGCCTTCTTCATTGGTGGGTGACATGATGTGACTTTTGCTGCTATGGGACCTCTCTCCTCTGGGTGCCGGGGCCTACATATCTGAAAGTGGCCTGTTCCAGTGGTGGGTAACATGATGCCTCTTTTTCCGCTATGGGACCTTTCTCTTCTGTCTGGGTGTCAGGGGCCTAACTTTCACGTACTTGCTTGCTGTCTTGGTGAGTGATATTAAACTCTTTTTACTGTCAAATAACGGCCCCATTGTGTGGGTGTCAGGGGCCTAAATTTCATTTAATTGCTTGCAGTCTTGGTGGCAGACATTTAACTCTTTTTACTGTCAAATGACTGCCCCATTGTTTGGGTGTCAGG
Organism: Bufotes viridis; assembly: GCA_033119425.1. NCBI lineage: Eukaryota > Metazoa > Chordata > Amphibia > Anura > Bufonidae > Bufotes > Bufotes viridis. Next base: position 61,224,570 of record CM065597.1, on the reverse strand, counting down.
GGCCTAAATTTCGTTTAATTGCTTACTGTCTTGGTAGCAGACATTTAACTGTTTTTACTGTCTAATGACTGCCCCATTGTCTGGGTGTCAGTGGCCTAAATTTCGATTAATTGCTTGCTGTCTTGGTGGCAGGAATTTAACTCTTTTTGCTGTCTAATGACCGCCCCATTGTGTGGGTGTCAGGGGCCTAAATTTCGTTTAATTGCTTGCTGGCCTAAATTTCAAGTACTTGCTTTCTGTCTTGGAGAGTGATATTAAACTCTTTTTACTGTCAAATGACCGCCCCATTGTGTGGGTGTCAGGGGTCTAAATTTCACGTACTTGCTTGCTGTCTTGGTGGCAGACATTCAACTCTTTTTACTGTCTAATGACCGCCTCATTGTGTGGGTGTCAGTGGCGTATATTTCGTTTAATTGCTTGCTGTCTTGGTGGGAGACATTAAACTCTATTTACTGTCAAATTACCTCTCCTCTGTCTGGGTGTCAGGGGCCTGCATAAATGAAAATGGACTGTTCCATTGCAGGTTGACCTTAGGCCTGTATTGCTGTTACGGGACCGCTCTCCTCTTTGCGGGTGCCACGGCCCTGAGTCTATGAATGAGGCCTGTGGCACTGCAGGCAGCCATGAATCCTTTTTGGCTGTGATGAGAACTTCAACTCCCATAGCATTCCCACCTGACACCACCCCAACCTCCTATTCCACATCCTCCTCCTCCAAGTTGCCAATTGATATTGGTTAATTTTTATTTATTTTATTTTATTTCATTTCCCTATCCACATTTGTTTGCAGGGGATTTACCTACATTTTGCTGCCTTTTGCAGCCCTCTAGCCCTTTCCTGGGCTATTTTACAGCCTTTTTAGTGCCCAAAAGTTCGGGTCCCCATTGACTTCGGGTCCCCATGGGGTTCGGGATGAAGTTCGGGTCGAGTTCGGATCCCGAACCTGAACATTTTAGTGAAGTTCGGCCGAACTTCTCGAACCCGAACATCCAGGTGTTCGCTCAACTCTACTCTTCTTCTTTCATCATCTTATTGATACATTCCACACAAAGTTTCTTTGCATATGTATCCATTCCTAAAGCCTTTTGCTGCAGATAGTGCATCTTTTGGGCTTCTTTTTACTTTCCACCTTATGAGTAGGATCATTTTCTTCCTAAGAGACATAATGATAGTATAAAAAAATGTTTCCCCTAATCATACCATTTTTTATTTTTTATTATTATTATAATATTTTTAGGTTTACTCACATATCCCTGGGCAGGAGGGTCTGGGGACTGCTCTCTCATACCGGAGGAATCCCTGAGTGAGGAACTTACACTAGCCCCAACAGAATTTAAATGCCATTGGCACTTACCCCTCCTCATGTTGGTGCTCCTCCCTTTCTTCCTTCTGGTACCCGTCCTCAGAGAGTCACCGGATGGGATGCAAGGTCAGAACCCCCGGCCTCCAGCGTCCCTTACCGTGAAATCATTTGCAAGGCGCTGTCATATTAGATCTGGTGACGGAGGCTACGTGCATGCGCACCTCTTCCTGGCGTCCTCACGTCACTTCTTGCTCCGCGCTGAAGACCGGAAGTGACAGAAGACCCTCCGGCTCCGGCATGTGGCCTCCGAGATCCCCAGGAGAAGGCAACATGCAGCCCAAAGCCCCGGTGGGGTTGCGGCTACAGTTCCCAAGCCCCTAGGACTCCGCTCCAGTAAATGAGCCACATGACCCACAGGTACTGGAAGGGCTGGGAGGCTAAGGGACCTCCAGTTTAGGGGTATTAGCAAGGCGATACAAAGAAAAAAGGAAAATATTAAAGATATATAGGAGAGATCCTCTCTCTGCCCTGTCCATTATTAGGACAGGAAAAAACACTGGTGGAAGTGGGTGGAGCTTTTAACCTCTCTCTGTTTCCTGTCCTAATAGTGGGCGGGGGGACAATCTTCATGTGGTGCTGTCATGGAGGACGTCCTGGAAATAATGCTATTGAGCTCTACCGCCTGCTCCAACTTGTGACGGACTGCGAACTAAGATACCTGTCATTTCTGCTGGCCATAGGATGATGGTTACTAGCTGGACTGGAGCGGTAACTGGAGGAGCGCCAAAGCTAGTTGCCCCTGCGGCCCTCGTATCTGAAAAGGTCACTAGGGGAGCGGGGCCGGCCCGAGTACTGATGATGCTGGAATGGGGAGCGGGGGATCTGTGTCGGGTCTGGAGCAGGAGCGACTGGGACTGGAGTGGGAGTGTTATTGGCCGCATCTCTCGGAGAAGTGGCCATGGTGGGGGGGGGGAGCCTGGGGAAGTGGCTGCATCTGCCCGGAGAACGTCCACGACTGGAACAACCCCTGGAGAGGCAGAACTTGAGAAACGTGAAAAAGACAACTGAAAGCATTTAAGGACTGATCAGTCTTCAAAATGCTTTCAGTGTTACTATGGCAGCCAGGACGCTACTAAAGTCCTGGTTGCCATAGTAAATAGTGGGGAGCCAGGGGAGCAGATACTTACAGTCCGTGCGGCTCCCAGGGCGCTCCACAATGACGTCAGAGTGCCAGGCGCGCATGGATCACATGATCCACACGATCATGTGATCCATGCTCATGGGGCACTCTGACGTCATTGTGAAGCGCCCTGAACTCGGGAGCCACACAGGCGGTAAGTATACTTCTCCCCTGCCTCCCCACTACACTTTACCATGGCAGCCGGGACTTTAGCGTCCTGGCTGCCATGGTAACCATTCACAAAAGCTAAACATCGGATCCGGCGATGCGCCGAAACGACGTTTAGCTTAAAGCCGGATCCGGATTAATGCTTTTCAATGGGCATTAATTCCGGATCCGGCATTACGGCATGTCTTCCGGATTTTTGGACGGAGACAAATCCGCAGCATGCTGCGGTTTTGTCAACGTCCAAAAAACATTCACATACTGAACGGAAGACATCCTGATGCATCCTAAATGGATTTCTCTCCATTCAGAATGCATTGGGATAATCCTGATCAGTATCTTTCCGTCCTAGAGCCCCGAGGACGGAACTCTAGGACGGAAAGGAAAAACGCAGATGTGAAAGGGGCCTTAGGCAAGGAGACCAATCTTCGTGAATACAAATCAGAGGAGAGGAGACCAATCTGAGTGAATGTGAACCGAGGCATGAATACAAAACAATAACACAAAATCCAGTTTAATTTTTTTTTTATAACAGTAAAATATCTATGTTTTAGTAGAATTGTTGCTATCCCTCCATTATTCCTCCTGGCAATGCTGGTATCATATGGCAGTTGTGTCCTAGACAGACAAATTTAAGGGAGCATGGTTAGTAGGGCAGAAAATGCTGGAGACAGACACCCCGTGACTGCAACACTAGAGGCGACGAACGAAAGACCAGAATGGCGAAACCAGCAGAGACTGACGAAAACAGCCACCATGCGAGACCGTGAGCGTGCCGTATGTGCAAGTAACCCAACGGCGTGGTCGCGGGTGCAGGTAAGGGAAAGCTCAAGGCGGGGAGGGAGATCAAGGATGATCCTTGTGCCTGAAGCAGTTGGAGCCCTACCTGACCTGCAAGCCCAGCCAAAAGCAAACCCACAGCAGCGGTCTACCCTGAGCCTGAGTCGTCTTTACCGTGAGAAGATTTGGCCGACTCAGGGCACCGCGGCCCATACATACTTATGAGTCGAGTGCACTTCAGCATAGCTGCTGCTGGTGTGAGCTGCTTGGGTCAGGGATGAAGACACGCCCCTCAGCACCTGAGAACGCATGCCTGTGGGTGAGGCCGTGCCTCGTTTATGAAGGCCTCCGCCCCTCCCACAAATACAGGCTGACTCATGAGCCTTAACTACATATTTAAATATTATGACCAGCCTGTAATTTTGGGAGAGGCGGAGGGCTATATATATTCCCTCTTCCCTGGCCACACCAAGTTTGATTGCCGTGCGTCCTGTTCGGCCGGGCTTCCTGTTCGCTCTCCAGCCCCTTCCGCACTTGCGTCCGACGTCATCGCCGCTCCGCCCGCATCGAGCCGCATGCCGCGTCGGGTAACTGAAAGCCCCCGCATGCCATCGCCAGCCCGAGGGCCTCGACCGTCCGGCCCCACATCAGGTTGCATCGGCCGGGAGTGTAGTTACTGCCGGCGGTGGGGGGTGAGTGGGGGACGGGGGAAATCGGGGGGGACAAGCGCACCACTCGGGCAATTTAGACAGGCGCCGGGTCATTTTGCCTGCCCGACCCCGACAGGTGCCATATGGCCTTTCCCTGCCACAACTATAAGATGGCCCTCGGCGGCTCGGTTGGTTTCTATGGGAGTTCTGGAGATAGCTCAGTACATCGCTCATCTATTTCCAGAACTCCCATGGTGATGAATGGAGTGTCCACGCATATATACGACTGTGCGCGCCATTCTTTTTAGGAGAGCTGCAGGGGCCCACATTCCCATGATTGGTGGGGGCCTCTACAGTAGGTCCCCCACTGATCTAATAATTATCCCCTATTCTGTGGATAGGGGATAACTTGTAACAAGCAGAATACCAATGAAACGTAGTAATTTGCAAGGGGGGGGCGCTATCTTAACATGTAAAAAAACAAAAAAAAAACAAGGGGGGGTATTTAAAAAATAAAATAAAATAAAAGTGCGTTATAAGGTTACCCAGACATACGTCAAGTGCTCCATATGGTATATGTTTCTTCTCAAGAGGTCCCCTCACTAACTATTGTTCCTGGTTTATTGTCTCATAAGTCTAGAGTTCATGTTTTTCCCTCTCCTGGTCTAAACGTCCGCAGGCCGTCCTTTATTCCATTCCGGCAACCGCGTCAGGTAGGCCGGGACCAAGAGTCTCAGTGTTTGGCTAAACGGCCTCTTTTCCGAATCACGTCTAAACACGGTCGCTCGAAATCATGTCATATCCGCAATTTGTCTCACGTCCTCTTGTCTCTCAGCCTCGTTCCACATTTATATCTTATCACGTTCATATTGACCACCTTTTTCTCCCTCTAGCTTTTCACGTGGTTGCTCACTCACGGCTAAGTTCCCGCATCCGCCCGCCAGGTTCGGTTTTCTCAACCTATTCATAAGCTTCCCGTTCAAAAAAAAAACAAAAAACGGACATTACCGTTGCATCTACCGCCATCAGTCATAGTCTGCTCCCGACAACTGCTCCATCATCCCCGGACCCAGGCCTCTGGCCATGACTAAGTGCTGAGTCACGCCCCCTGCACCGATCACACGACGGTGTGGTCACCGCAGGTCCTTCAGCTTTTCCAAGTTCGGGTTCGTGGAGGCCGCCCCTATTGGATCCCTCATGCCGGGATAGTCCGCGGTAGTGGAGTCCATGGCGGGATGCGACGATTCCCCCAACCTGAACGCCGAACCAAATTCTGAAATTCGCTCATCTCCAGCCGCAACCCCTGTAGTCATGGGTCACGGTTGACACTGGGTCACTTCTGTCTCCCTCCACAGGTGTTCCTCCAGCAGCCTTCCTAGACTACTCCACGTCTTCACAGCTCGCCATGCCACAGTTTCACTCCAGTCACTGGGTGATCCGGGCGCTTCGCTCATACCAGCACCACACCGGTTCTATGGCTCTTGGATCTGTCCCTGTAATTCTGTCTACATCCTTCAGCTTGAGCTTCCCCGCTCGTTAAACTTCACTCGGGTGGTCCATTTATGTCTGTCTTGCCTGTTTGCGATATGCAGGCCACGCTTTCAATGTTTTCTGCCTGTTGCGTATCAGGCCACGTGTCAATGTTTCATGCCTGTTTGCGTTATTCAGGCTACATTTCTGTGTTTTTCTTGCCTGTTTACGTTATTCAGGCCACGCTTCTATGTTCATGCCTGTTTGCGTTATTCAGGCCACGTTTGGGTTCTGCTGTCTTTTGCGCCATTCGGCCCTTGCTTGCGTCCTCTCTACCTGCTTTCAGTCTCCTAGTCTATGTGTTCATGTGCTTCGGTCTTCATCTAAGTCCATGTTTTTTCAACCATCGGCCAGTCACGCCATACCTTATCACACGGCACCTTCATCAATAGTTTGCTCGATATACTTCAATCCAGCCGGCAGCAGGGGTTCCACGTTTTGTCCTCTCCAAATCACGCGCTCTTCTGTTCACCACGTCTAGGTTTGTCGGTCACTGGTCTGTCAGTCTCTACGTCTCTCTCCGGCACAGTACGCCATTCGGTAAACCGTTCCCTTTCTTATCCGTTTTTCGTTTGACTTCTTCATACTCGGTCTAGTGTCGATCTGGGTGTTTCTCCTCCAAGGTCGGATCCTCTCAAGCCCGGTCTCCACCACCATCAGCAGGTATTTATTTAATTTTGAGGGGTCGCTCGTTCACACGTCTTTGAACTACTTGCTGCACTCGATATTCGCTATTTCCGTCTCCAGTACGGGGCTATCGATGCTCACAACATGCAACACAAGTTCCGATGTTCTCCACCGTAATATGTTGTTTTTAAATTTCAGCATGTCTCATCATTCCGACGCTGAAGATGCCTCCTCAGTCGCAGAGTCCCTGGCCTCCGACACGGCCAGCACTGCGTCACTAAGAAATTGGACAATTCCCAAACTCATTGCTGAATTGAATAGAAGAGGAATTCGGCACCCAGCCTCAGCAAGAAAGGCAGAGCTATACAGGCTGCTCATGTCTGAGCCCGCCGCTCCGCTGGGGGATCAAGCTGGCATGCCTCCAATTCAATTATCGCTGTTACAGCTTCAAGCCACCATGGATAACCTGGCTACTTCAATATCGGACATCCAGTACCGGCTATCAGCAGTGGAATCCAGGAACCTGACTCCCGTGTCGCTCGTGGCATCTCCCTCCTGTCCACCCACTTCAGGTAGGGCCATTGACTTGCCTGAGGTAGCGCCCTCTCATTTTCTGCCGGACAATTTGAAAAAAGACATTCTGGAGGGCAAAGATGTTAATCTTGCCTCAATCCTCATTGCTACCCACGATACCGTGGAGAGCAAGACAATCGCGTGCGAAGACGTCTCTATAGTCCTCAAATCCAGGGATGCCCGTTTAAACAGGAAACTATCCATATCAGAGTTTGCGTTAGCATTCAGCCTTTTCAGGGACATCATCTGTTCAGCTCACCCTGAGAGACGTGAGGAGCTGGATACTTACCTGTACAGGGGAACCGACTTAGGGCACAAGTATGGTGGCCATGCTTTTTACGATTATCACCGTTCTTTTTCGGCAAAGGCGGCCTCCACGCTTGTTCAGTTTCATCGGGTCACCAGTTGGGCATCACTGGACATGGAGCTGTTTTGCCGCCATTTTGCCAGGCTCAAGACCCCAGCCTGCACCTTTAGCAGTCAATACTTCACTCCTCAGAGTGGTGCCCTAACTCCAGCCTTCAGAGTTCCCAGGGTAGAGCTGTAGCTGGTCCGTCGGGTTTCCAAAACAAACAGGCTCCAAATGTGGACAAACTATGGCGCCCCATAGTTTTTCTTGGCAGTAGCTAAGTTTGTAATAATTACAATCTGACCACATGCAACTACAACAAGTGCAGGGCCCTGCACGTTTGTTCTGTATGTTTCAGGGCCCACCCCGCTTCTGCATGCCCTCAAAGGCTTGCCAGGCACAAGTGACTAGACGGGGTGAACACCGATGTCTTGGCCTCCCTTCTCCGGGATCATTATGACCCTTCATTTGTCCTTTTCTTAATTAACGGTTTCTCGGAAGGTTTCGACACCGGGCTGGTATCTCTCCCTCAGTCAACCTGGGAGGGCCCCAACCTCTTGTCCGCCAGCAGAGACCCCGAAATTGTCACTTCACTCATACAGGTGGAGGTGGAAAAGGGTTTTCTCTTAGGCCCTTACCCCCACGTCCCCTTTGATTACTGGCGAATTAATCCTGTAGGTGTTGTCTCTAAGAAATTTTCTAATAAAAAACGCTTAATATATGACCTCTCTGCGCATCATGGATCCACCATCCCCAGGCTCAACTCCTTAATACTGTCCGAAGAATTTTCCATGAAGTACTCCTCCATCCAGGAGGCCATTCAGCTCATCCTCCTCGCGGGCAAGGGGGCCTGGCTTTCAAAGGCAGACATCGCCGATGCCTTCAAGCTGCTGCCCATCAAACCGCACCTCTGGAAATTCTACGGTATTAAGTGGGAAAGTTCGTACTACTTCGCCAATCGGTTAACCTTCGGGTCAAAAAGTAGCCCTTGGCTGTTTGATAAATTCGCCCAAGCCCTACATTGGATACTGGTTAATCATTGCCACTGCCCCATGGTGGTTCACTACTTAGATGATTTCCTTTTAATAGAAAGACCCGAATCCAACCCGACGAAGCCAACCAGCCTTCTTCAGCTTTTTTCCAAACTCAAGGTCCCAGTTGCCCCTTCAAAGATAGAAGGTCCGTCAACGGTAATTCCCTTCCTAGGGATTATTCTTGACACAGTGAAAATGGAAGCAAGGTTACCTGATGACAAGCTAGTCAAGATAAAAGAGGCCATCAGCAAGTACGGTCCCTCTTGGGCTTGTTGAACTTTGCCACCAGGGTAATGCCTCAAGGCAAGGCCTTCATGTCCAGATTACTGGACTTGCTGCCGGCGGCGACAGAGCAGGATTCATCAATATCCTTGGATCGTCAAGCCTTGGCCGACCTGTCCATGTGGCACGATTTTGTCTCTCAATGGAACGGTATCGCCATGTTCACCCCCCCTGGAATCCTTCATGTCCCACGGTTCTTTCAGATGCGGCCGCATCAACAGGTTTCGCAGCTATTTACAAAAATCAGTGGTTCGCCGGCAGCTGGCCTCCAGAATTTCGCTTCAGCGGCGACATCCTGAGAACATCCCCTCTACTGGAGATCTACCCCATAGTGGCAGCCGCACAGGTCTGGGGTAGTCAATGGTCAAATTTGCCTGTGACTTTCATAACTGATAACCAGGCAGTAGTGGACATAATCACAAAAGGCAGGTCCAAATCTTCTCGCATAATGCCCTTCGTGCGCAAGCTAGTCTGGCTGTCATTAACCTATAATTTCCATATGTCATGCAGGCATATCCTGGGTACCCAAAATTCAGCAGCCGATGCATTATCCCGTTTTCATTTTCACAAATTCTTCCAGGTCATGCCAGAGGCGGAGCCAACCGGAATGACATATCCAGATCTCCACTCCTTGACCATGGATTAGAACCCCTCATCGCTTCAGACAAAACTCTCATGCAGCGGTCTCTCTCTTCAAACACGGCCAGAAACTACAAGACCGGCTGGAACATTTTTCAAAAATTCTCCTTTCTGCATCCCAGAAATAAGTCTTCCGAAACAACTTATCTCATGGCCTTTATAGCTTTTTGTCACAACGAGCTCAACTTGGCATACAACTCCATAAGATTGTACCTTGCAGGGGTTCAGCATCATCGCATGCTAGAAGACCCATCGCAAAGATCCGTTTTCTCTTCTCCAGCTATAAAGGCCACACTCAGAGGTATTCAAAAAAGCAGACCCTCTCCAAATCCCAGTCGCAAACCGGTTTCAGGAGAACTCTTCAGAACGTTATCCAATTCCCTAGACGGCAACCCTTTTGGGGTACAAGATAGCATAGTTATCAAGGCCGCTATGGTAAGATGGACCATGTGATTGGACCATGTGATGTGACGTCATCACAGGTCCTTTAGATCTTAGCTGATGCAGGGAAAGAGAGGACAGATCGCAACTATGCGATCAAGTGGCTAAGGTAATTTAACTTTTATTATTTTTAACCCCTTCCTCTTCATTTTACTATGCATTCTTTATTAAGAATGCTATTATTTCCCCTTATAACCATGTTATAAGGGAAAATAATCAATTCTCCAGAAGACCTGAAACCGGACTTCAGTGATGAAGTCCGGCTTCGGGTTGGGTACCAAACATGGCGATTTTTCTCACGCGTGTGCAAAACGCGTTACAAATGTTTGCACCCGCGCGGGAAAAACGCGCATATTCCCGCAATGCACCCGCCTCTTATCCGTGCGTCAAACATGACGCCCGTGTGAAAGAGGCCTAAGTCAATGTCAAAGATGGGCTATGATTAGTTATAGCCAATGAAGCCCCTTGCAGATGATAGTTCCTCTAGGAGCCTGTCCTCAACGGAACTCTCATGCTGACCTGCAAATTCTAACTTGGGTTCACATTGCATTATACTGAATTATGATGTCATGTAAATTCTCCTTAAACAAAATCGCCAATTGGCAGATACAATTCTGAGGAAGTCTACAGACTACATAGTACAAAAACACCTTCCCCTAACACTGGCATAATGTTTCTAGAGTTATCCAACACTAATCAGAACTGTAAGGGTTACATGACATCATACTACATAGTACAAAAACACCTTCCAACATTAAAAGATAACTTTTAATAGATAATTTTTAAAAGAAGTAACGTAAATAACCTGAAGGATGAGCTTCAACAACCTTTTCACTCTGATACAAGGTCAAGTCTGATAAATGCGGACAGATATCAATAAGTGAGGCAATACCAATTGAAATGGTTATGCCCTCTCTACTTACAGTTAGTAGACACGCTCAGGAACTGTGGGGATACATCATTTCATGTGTTGGATAGCCTGGTAAAAGGAAAGATATAGATGATCCCTATTACACCCTAGCTTCCCTATCTATCCCTTAGCCCAGGGAAACCCCCTGATGGTGAGGGTCACCTGTCCACGTTCCTAATACTGTTAATCACCCTAGTCAAGCCCTTAACAAGAAAAGTAGGATAGACCAGGAGAGACAAAAGATGCTGTGATGTCTACAACAAAACATGTGAAAAAAAGGAGGATTGTCCGCAAGGTAAAAATTATGCGTCCCGGGTCCCGACGCGGCTTTTACCCAGCAAAAAGCTGGTTCGTCAGGGAACTATATACCTGGACTTTTAGGTATAAGATCCAAGTAGACAGGAATTTCTTGGTTCAGGGTCTTAGGCTATAGACCCTGAACAAAGATTTCCAGTATATGATATAGTAAATATCTGGAGTATATCGTCCCTAGATAGGGAGATGAAGACAGACCTGTGTTCAGATGAAGGCACTGAAATGAAGGCGTCTCATTAATGCTTTGAAAACTGGCGCCTCAATGTAGATTAATGCCGGATCTGGCATTCCGGCGAATGATCAGGCATTTTGGACGGACATAATACCGCAGCATGCTGCGGTATTATGTCCGGTCAAAACCTCTGACAGTGACTGAACGGAAGGCATACTGATGCAAACTGAACGAATTTCTTTCCATTCAGAATGCATTGGGATATGCCTGATCAGTTCTTTTCCGGCACAGAGCCCTTTTGACAGAACTCTATGCCGGAAAAGAATAACGCAAGTGTGAAAGTACCCTAATCAAATTTATAGTTTTTTGTTAGCATTTTATGACATGATCACAGTAAATATTTTTATTATTTTTTACTACCACTATATAGGATTATTAGATGAAACCATTTTTTGTTGTATGGATCTTTACTATTGTATGGATTGTTTACACTTATGTGTAAAGATAAATAATTGCATAATTTCCTAGGATCTATTTCAAAATATGGAAAATGAAGATGATAGTGGAATTGATCGACCAATGGCTTTGCAACATACGGAAAATCCGATGGTTTTTAAGAACAGTGCAGAATCAGATAATGAGGTATTGCTGATTCAATTAAATAATAATGTTTAACATTTTATTCCGCATTGGTTGTCAGTATGTACAGGGATTTCATGTATGAAATGCAAACAGTGCAGTGTTCTTAATCAAAAGATAAACGTTTCCAAAAAGTCTTTTGCTATTATAAATAAGTGGAGGAAAAAAATAAAATTACTAATACTTGCTGGTTAACTACCTCTTTGAAAGATAGAGGGACAATTGGACTTCTTCAAGGCCGTGACATGCAGTCATCACTGTAGTATAGGGCAACTTTTTAATGCAAAAAGAATTGAGTCCCGGTGAAATTTAGTAATGAAAAAAGATTTTAATAAAATTTCCGTATATGATTCAATTGTAGCCTTCTGTTCTACACATTCGAATTATATATACTATGAGAAATGCCGATAATAACGCAGTGATGATGTGATTATAATAGGAATTATACAAAGTAATAAAATAAACTTTGTAATATGTGTCCTATCCAATTATGATTTAAATGTCTACTAAAGTTTTTTAATTTATTCTCAATTTTTATTCTAGATGGCGATGTTATTAGAAGAACTGAGGCTGAAATATGCTTCAGATGCTTCCGAGATAGAATGTTTTCAGACGAATCCATTATTGAGCAGAAATTCACATTACAGAGTTTTTTTGTCGGAGCAGACATAAGATAGAACAGAACTGTTAAATTGGTGTACCTGTTCAAATTGTAAATTGATGCCAACAAACTTAGAGTCTATATGCTGTAGAGAAATATCCAATGCTGAAACATACATAGGCGATTTCACATGTATAATTGAACATAGGTTTGTCAACATTTTTTGTGAGCGTAGGAGCTCCGTGCCCGTCTTGCGGGGATGCGGAAAAGAACACTACGGAAGCACTATGGAGTGCTTTCCAGCGTTTCTTTCTGTCCTTCCGCACTGCAAAAAGATAGAGCATGTTCTATTTTTTTGCGGAACGGAGAGATCGCGGACCCCCTGCGGCTGGCACATGGTAGGTGCCCGGCCATTCAGGACCGAAAGTTGTGGTCCACGGCTTGGCCACGAGCACCATACACCCGTGGGAATGAGCCCTTTGTAGAACAAAACAGACTGGTAGATAAAGACATCAAGGATAACAAGGGCAGACTCATCCTACTACTACATGGTCCACTAGTCTAATTAAGGACATATTTTCATAGAAGAGAGTTGGCTTTGGACAGACAACATAAATGAAAAGTAGATTCCTGATCATTGCCAGCTAATTTTTTTTTTATAAAACTCAATTTTTTTAACTATAAGTTAGGGTACTTTCACACTAGTGTTTTGGATTCCGTTTGTGAGATCCGTTTCAGGGCTCTCACAAACGGTCCAAAACGGATCAGTTCAGCCCCAATGCATTCTGAATGGATAAGGAGCCGTTCAGAATGTATCAGTTCGGCTCCGTTCTGCTTCTATTCTTTTTTGGATACGGACACCAAAACGCAGCATGCAGCATTTTTGTGTCCGTCTGAAGAGGCGGAGCCTAACGGATCGGTTTTTAATTACAATGTAAGTCAATAGGGACGGATCCGTTTTAAATGACACAATATGGTGCATTTGAAAACGGATCCGTTCCCCATTGACTTTCAATGTAATTCAAAACTGATCCATTTTTCTTTTAACTAATGCAAACAGATCCATTCTGAACGGATACAAACGTTTGCATTATAGGTGCGGATCCGTCTGGGCAAATAAACAGACGGATCCACACCAACGCAAGCGTGAAAGTACCCTTATTCTAACACAACAAAAAAAATATCTATTTTTTTTTTAATATTGGAGACGAATCACTCCTTCAATATTCAAACATGAACTATTACAAAAATGATAATATTAATGCACACTCACAAAAAAAATGAAAAAATATGAAGATAAAAGACATTTTTACAAAAAAAATCTAAAATTATGGACTGTGAATATGGATGAAGGACATAATGTAATTTTTATAACACACTGCAAAACCGTCTATAGTGTCTCCATAGTGAAATTGTGAGTGGATAGAACTATTTACAGCTCTTCAACCTTGACTGAGTTGATCAAAAACACACTATATATAATATGTAATAAAGTTTTATGGCCTTGGCTGGGATATATATGTACAATTGTAAGTAAATATATCAGAACGATTAGTATAACTAATTTTTAAATAGCGACCTCTTGAAACATATACATGCTAAAGTTTTGAAATCAATAAAAAAGGTCCAAATTGAAAGCGATCTATTCCGGTGGCTTCCTGTGTAAAAAATTAAATAAAATTTTAGCTATAATCAATTTTTTGTTAAAACAAGAGAAAACCTTCTTACCAAAAAATTAACTAGTACTCACTTGATCCATGATAATGTTTTATGTTTTACATTAGGAGTTGCTGTAGCTCTGTATCGACTGATTTGCTGTTTTTTTTATGTCTTCCTTGGTTGGAATTTACACATTTGCTATATTGGGCGGTAGGTTTGGAGCTCTAGACTGCCAATTCGAGCTTTGTGTTCCCTTGCATATTTTTAGGACATCCTCCATTATGTCTTCCATAAAAGCAACAGAGATTTTTTCATAAATGTTGCGAACAATCCAACGAGAGTATTGCCTTTTGGAAAAAGTATTCTGGTGCGCTTGGCACCCTCTGGTTCGGTATTTTTTCTGGCTACCTTGACAGTTGCTTGGGGTCTGCCCACATTGAGGCTGTGTGTCAGGGCAGCGAGTGTGGTTCTTGCCTCCATAGCATCTATGCCAAAATGGATCCGCTTAGAACGAAATTTTAGAGCCAGACTATGACCATTTTCTAATTGTCCCGTGTGGCAATTGTAAATCAAATGTGGCAAATCTTTCTGTATGGCATCACTAGTGACAATTTTGTGAATGTTTTTATACGCGGTATTTTCTTTGGAAAGCCAAAAAATTGTCCTCTTCATTTTCTTCTAGTCGCCCGTGCTTGCACTTAGTGTACAGTGTTCTGTGCCACTGGTGCTCATCAGCTATATGATGGAGCAATGAAAACCATTTTTCTTTCAATAACTCCTGATTGTTTTCGCAGGTCTTGGCACACCACCAAAAGTGCAGGGCGATCTTATCCACCCATGGTGTGATTTCCTTGCAAAATGTCATTTTGCTTGCATTGTAAAGTTTCTTTTTTATAGATTTTGCATAGTGCCAGACATCGAATTGGTGTTTAATAGTGGAATAGTCGGTACGCATTAGTTTTCGAATGCTGACATGTCAGTTGGAAGCGAAAACTTAGATTTTTGCACCATTGCCCTGAACCTGGTCCATTACAGTTTGAAAACCAAATTTCTCCATGGCCACTGAAGACGTACACTGCGTTTTTTGTACAACCTCAAAATTAATAATTTTGTTATTGACGGTGTTCATGAGAGTGTAGACACAGTACTTAGCAGTATGACCCGGGCTATCGCACTGTCCATCTCCGGCAACACAAAGTGGTCTTCCTTTGAAGCCAGATTCCAGTCCTTGTTTCTTAGCAGTCCAAGCATTATGAACAGCAGGAAAAAGGAAGAGGGTCTGATAACGATAGTAGGTTTTTTCACTAATAGTCACCATGCCTAGTAGATTGAAAAATTTGTGAGTCTTCATAAAGTTTTGTCCACTACATAGAATTGCAGCGGCAGTTAGATTACCGGCACAGTAACGGCCAACTTTGGGTTGACTTTCAAAGATGGATAATCTGTGTCCTTGAAAATATTGGCCAATTATTTTACAGTAGGTTCCTTCGGTTATCTTTTTGAAAGTTTGGACTATGAAGTTACAGTCTTCATCATGCTGACACTTCTTTTCACAAGTTGGTCTAAACACGATTCGAAGACAAGAAATTTTCTGTTATTCACAATGCTTACTTTGTCTTCTGCCTCAACGGATAATGTTGGTAGCTTCCGGAGCTCTGGAAATATAGATGCACAATCATGGATATCGGAGGAATCCATCCTTGGCAACTCAGGAACATAGCTTGCATCTTTAGGACTGTTTTCTCAAGATACATTTTGAATTGATTCTTTGGGGGAAAATCCTTCCTCTTCAGGTTCATAACCAATTGGAGATAGCTGCTCAATTCCTTCAAACATTATGTTTGATTTTCGGTGTGAAGTTCCTGACAGATAACCTGACCATTTTTCATGATAATCAGCATATTCAACAGTGACAAGTCAGTTTGTGTCCCTGTTTCACAGAATTGTACAACGGTTGGGTCTTCTGATAAGGCTTCTGCTGCACTGGAGCGATTTTCTTCTACGACAAACGCAGGGACAAACGCAGGGACAAACGCAGGGACAAACGCAGGGTTTCTTTTCTCAAACTGTCGTTTTCGTGTTGATGGACGGAGCTTCTGTAAGTTTTCCTCTATTACTTTTTCACTTGTGCCACAAGGCGGGTATGCATGTCCGCGTGAACCAAATGTGCATGTGACTTGTGCCAGATGGCGGAAATGCATGTCTGCGTGAAACAAGAGTGCATGTGACTTTTATCAGAATGCGGGGATGCATGTCTGCGTGAAAAAAGAGTGCATGTGACTTTTACTAGAACGCTGGGATGCATGTCCGCGTGAACCAAGAGTGTATGTGACTTGTGCCAGAACGCGGGAATGCATGTCTGCGTGAAACAAGAGTGCATGTGACTTTTATCAGAATGCGGGGATGCATGTCTGCGTGAACCATGAGTGCATGTGAATTGTGCCACAACGCGGGGATCTATGTCTGCGTGACTCAGGCGTGCATGTGACTTCTGCCACAAGGCGGGGATGCATGTCCACGTCAACCAAGAGTGCATGTGACTTGTTCCAAATGGCGGGGATGCATGTCTGCGTGAAACAAGAGTGCATGTGACTTTTACCAGAATGCAGGGATGCATGTCTGCGTGAACCATGAGTGCATGTGATTTGTGCCACAAGGCGGGGATGCATGCCTGCGTGAACCAAGAGTGCATGTGACTTGTGCCACAAAACAGGGATAAATGTCCGCGTGAACTAAGAGTTCATGTGACTTTTACCAGAACGCGGGGATGCATATCTGCATGAAAAAAGTGTGTATGTGACTTTTACCAGAATGCAGGGATGCATGTCTGCGTGATCCATGAGTGCATGTGAATTGTTCCACAACGCGAGGATGCATGTCTGTGTAACAGGAGTGCATGTGACTTGTGCCCCAAGGCAGGGATCCATGTCCGCGTGAACCAAGAGTGCATGGGACTTGTGCCAGATGGCAGGGATGCATGTCCGCGTGAACCAAAAGTGCATGTGACTTTTACCAGAACTTGGGGATGCATGTCTGCATGAAACTAGAGTGCCGACCCAATCATTTCTATGGGGCTATGCACATGAGCGGTGATTTTCACGCATCACTTCTGCGTTGCGTGAAAATCACAGCATGCTCTGTATTGTGCTTTTTTCACGCAACGCAGGCCCCATAGAAGTGAATGGGGCTGCGGGAAAATCGCAAGCATCCGCAAGCAAGTGCGGATGCAGTGCGATTTTCCCGCAAGGTTGCTAAGACCCGGGACCCGATTTATTATTATTTTTCCTTATAACATGGTTATAAGGGAAAATAATAACATTCTCAATACAGAATGCTCAGTAAAATGTGGATTAAGGGGTTAGAAATAAAAAAATTAACTCACCTTATCCACTTGATCGCTTAGTTGCCGATCTCTTCCGTCTTCTTCAAGCATTAGCTGCCATTTAAAGGACCTGTGGTGACGTCACATCACATGGTCCAATCACACGGTCTATCACCATGGTGATACATAGGAAGAAGGAAGTGCAGCTCTCACCTCTAGTCACCTTTCTGAAGCACGGAAGATAGGGCTTGAACTAAAGCCGCTTAATGCAATCCACAAACAAAAGGTCAATTCCAGCTTCTTGCATAAAAAATGGATGATTCTTTATTAGGCTTGCAAAGTTTAAGGTCCGACATACATCACATGGAGAGACAAAATGTGACTGTGACGTGTTTCAGGCTATAGTATTGAGCCCTTCATCAAGACAATAGATCGTGCACTAGAAACAAAACTTTTATACAACGTAGGGTATACTCCTTCCCCTTTGCTTCACTGGAAACCACACCCCAACTCAGGTGTTCCTGAGTTAGGTGATGCTCTCAGCAGGTCAAATGTAGAGGGCGAGGGGGAGAGCTGGAGAAAAACTTAAATCCACATATTCAAGAAAAACATTTTCACAAATTCTACAAGTATTGTAATATTAAATCAAGTTTTCTATTCAGACCTCTCGGTATGCATGTTTCCAACACAAACATCCAATATGTTTCTCTGCTGAGAAGCTTCTGTTTTCGATCCCCTCCTCTAATCGGTGCCGAAACCACTTCTATACCTTGCACAGAAAACGGGGAGACATCGCCCTTGTGAACAGTGGCAAAGTGCAGTGTTGCAAGCCTAATAAAGAATCATCCATTTTTTACGCAAGAAGCTGGCCTTTTGACCTTTTGTTTGTGGATCACCATGGTGATGGACCATGTGATTGGACCATGTGATGAGCTCGGTGACGTCATCACAGGTCTTTTAGCCAGCAGCAAATGCTTGAAGAAGACATCGCAACTACGCGATCAAGTGGATAAGGTGAGTTAATATTTTTTATTTTTAACCCCTTAATCCACATTTTACAAAGCATTCTGTATTGAGAATGCTATTATTTTCCCTTATAACCATGTTATAAGGGAAAATAATAAAAACTAAAGAATACTCAACCCAAACTCGAACTTCAGTAATGAGGTTCGGGTCTGGGTACCAAACATGCCGATTGTTCCCACGCGCGTGCAAAACGCTTTTAAACGCTTTGCACTCGCGCAGAAAAATCACGCATTTTTCAGCAACACACCCGCATCTTATCCGGGCGTCAAATGTGACACCCGTGTGAAAGAGGCCTAAGAGTGCATGTGATTTGTGCCACAACGCACGGATACATGTCCGCGTGAACCAAGAGTGCATGTGACTTTTACCAGAACGCGGGGATCCATGTCTGCGTGAAACAAGAGTGCATGTGACATTTACCAGAATGCGGGGATGCATGTCTGCGTAAATCATGAGTGCATGTGAATTGTGCCACGACGCCGAGATGCATGTCTGCGTGACTCAGGAGTGCATGTCACTTGTTCCACAAGGAGGGGATGCATGTCTCCATGAACCATGAGTGCATGTGACTTGTGCCAGAACGCAGGGATGCTATATAATATTAGTAGTGTCTCCATATTAGTGACAAAAAAATAAAATCGGCTCAAACAGTGACTTCAGGTGTCATTTAAACAACAGTCTTTTATTGGGTTCAACACAGGTTTAACAAATGGCCGCTTACTTCAGCGGGTCAAGACAAAAGAAACACAGTCCATGTGAAATGGTATAACTCACAGTCCTCTGAAGTTCCAGGATTCCACCACCAGCTTGGAGGGAGAAAAGAGTAAGCAATGGCAGGCTTATCCACAGCAACACACCACACAGCTTTACTCCCAGTCTGTTACACTTCCAGACTAGGAACCACACCCCCAGCTCTCCTGGAATTCCTGGCTTAAATAGGCCAGCCAACACCTGGCCTGGATACGTGGGAGTAGTCATCCCACCCTGCTCTTTGACTACTCCAATGAAACCTGGCCTGGATCAGCTGCCACTAGCAGCTAAACTACTCCTAGCAAATGTCAGTAACCTAGGGTTCTTGACAGAACATTACCGGTTCATTTCACTGAGGCCAGGCACCTCGGTGACACGTATCTATCATCTATTATGGCACCTTGTGCCTTCTCACATATCCCCCCCCTCTGTCCAAAGCCGGGGCTTGGACATCTTTAGCCCCAGACTGTGTACCCTTGACAGGGCGTCCGCATTCCCTTGCATCTTGCCTGGCCTGTGTTCTACTGAGAAGGAGAAATCTTGAAGTGCAAGGAACCAGCGGGTAACTCGGGCATTATTCCCCCTCTTCTCTCGCATCCACCTTAGGGGAGCATGGTCTGACACTAACCTAAACCTCCTTCCTAGTAGATAGTACCTAAGGGAGTCTAGTGCCCATTTTATGGCCAGACCCTCCTTCTCAACGATGGCATAATTCCTTTCTGCTGGGGACAGTTTTCTACTCAGGTATATCACTGGGTGCTCTTCTCCATTCACTACCTGAGACATGACTGCACCCAGACCCACATTGGAGGCATCGGTCTGGACCACAAACTCACGGGAGAAATCCGGGGCTATCCTTCACACGGGTTGCTTACACAGGGCTTGTTTAAGCTTTTGAAAGGCCCTTTCTGCTTCTGGCGACCACCTCACCATAGCAGACTTTGTGCCTTTTGTCAGGTCAGTCAGGGGAACCGCTATTTCTGCGAAACTGGGGACAAACCGCCTATAGTAGCCCACAATACCCAGAAATGCCTTGATCTGCTTCTTAGTTAGTGGGCGGGGCAAATTCTGAATAGCTTCTACCTTGTTAAGCTGGGGTTTAATCTCCCCTCTTCCCACTACGTAGCCCAGGTATCTGGTTTCCTCCATGCCTAGGGCACATTTGGCTGGGTTAATCGTAAACCCTGCCTTCCTTAGAGCATTAAGAACGGCCTGAACTTTTCTGAGATGGCTTTCCCAATCGCGACTAAAAATGACAATGTCATCTAAGTACGCCGCGGCATACTCCTTATGGGGCCGTAGTACTTGGTCCATAGCCCTTTGGAAGGTGGCAGGGGCCCCTGCAACCCAAACGGCATTCTTACATACTGAAAAGACCCCTCAGGTGTAGAGAACGCAGTCTTTTCCTTAGCCTCTTGTGACAGTGGGATCTGCCAGTACCCTTTAGTGAGATCTAAGGTGCTAATATACCTTGCGGGGCCTAGCCGTTCGACTAGCTCATCTACCCTGGGCATAGGGTAATTATCAACCGTGGACACCTCATTAAGCTTGCGGTAGTCATTGCAGAATCTCCACTCCCGTTTGGTTTTGGCACTAACACTATGGTGCTGGACCACCCACTTTTAGACCTCTCAATCACCCCCAGCTCCATCATCCTCCGAACCTCTTTGGAAACCACTTTCCGGCGGGCTTCAGGGATCCTATAGGGTTTTAAGTTCACCTCTTTTGGGGATCTGTGAGGATCTCATGTACTATCACATTGGTACAGCCAGGGGTTTCTGTGAAGAGATCCTTATTCCTCTGCAGCAGTTCCGTAAACTGTTGTTTTTGGGAGGGGATAGGGTCTCTGAAATTTTAACAGCTTCGATGGTGGACCCCTGTTGAGCCACCAGGCAAGAAGCTTCAGGTGGGTCCCTCTCCTTCCAGGGTTTGATCAAATTGACATGGTATATCTGGTAGGGCTTTCTCTTCCCTGGCTGGTGTACCCTATAGTTGACCTCTCCCACTTTTTCCACTATCTCGTAGGGACCCTGCCATTTGGCTAGGAATTTGCTTTCGACAGTAGGGACTAACACTAACACCCGTTCTCCTGGATTAAACTGTCTTAGACAAGCGGACCTATTATATACCCGGGCCTGTGCCTCCTGTGCCTGAAGCATATGTTCCTTTACAATGGGCATCACCCTCGCCATCCTCTCTTGCATCTGTGCTACATGCTCTACTACACTTTTGTAGGGAGTGGCCTCACTTTCCCACGTTTCCTTTGCCACATCCAAGAGACCCTGGGGTGTCTGCCATACAGTAATTCAAAGGGTGAAAAACCTGTGGAGGACTGGGGCACTTCTCTAATAGAGAACAATAGGTATGGTAACAGACAATCCCAGTCCCGCCCATCCTTCTCTACCACCTTCCTCAGCATGGCCTTTAGGGTCTTATTAAAACGCTCCACAAGGCCATCCGTCTGAGGATGGTAGACAGAGGTTCGCAGCTGAGTGACTCTTAACACTTTGCACAGTTCCCTCATTACTTTTGACATAAACGGGGTTCCCTGATCTGTAAGAATTTCTTTGGGAATACCCGTTCGGGAGAAGACATGGAACAACTCCGGGCAATATTTTTGGATGTGGGGTTCCGTAGGGGAACAGCCTCGGGGTACCGGGTAGCGTAATCAGCGATTACGAGGATGTACTGATGCCCCTAGCGGACTTCACCAATGGGCCTACCAGGTCCATTGCTATCCTTTCAAAGGGGACCTCAATGATTGGTAAGGGGACGAGAGGGCTACGGAAGTGTGCTACCGGGAAGTGACCTGACAAACTGGACACGATTGACAGAATTCCCTAATCTCTCGGTAACACCCTGGCCAATAAAATCGTTGTAGGACCCTCTCGAGTGTTTTGTCTGCACCCAGGTGACCCCTAACACATGGGAGTGGGCCATATCCATAACCATACGTCGATATGGTCCCGGGACTAATAGCTGCTCTATCACTTCGTCCCGTATCTTGGTCACCCTGTATAATAGGTCCTGATTCAGGGCAAAGTGTGGAAACCGTTGGTCGACCCGGGCTCTTGGGGAACCCCATTAAGGACCACCACATTCTCTAGTGCCCCTTTTAAGGTCAAATCTCGAAGTTGGGCCGTACCAAAATTTCCCGGGATACCTCCAAGTCGGGGACATTTTCCTCTGTGGTATCCTCTTCCTCATTG
This sequence comes from Bufotes viridis, assembly GCA_033119425.1. Taxonomy (NCBI): domain Eukaryota; kingdom Metazoa; phylum Chordata; class Amphibia; order Anura; family Bufonidae; genus Bufotes; species Bufotes viridis. Next base: position 61,202,415 of record CM065597.1, on the reverse strand, counting down.
TCTCCTAGCAGGACAGTCAGAGGAAACTCCTGGGTCGCCTCTGCACTCCCACCCCAGGGTTGCATGGACCTGCGGGGTGATTTGGCATAGCAGTCTTTGCCCAAGGTCCCAGAACAGGGGCAATCACGACCAATAATAACCTCATGCAGTAGGCATTTCACGACCCCCACATGGTGGGTCAGGGCAGCCCAGCCCGTCTCCAGAGTAACCTGGGCCACCGGGTAAACACTGGTGTCCCCATGAATACACGTGACCCCCAGCTTTTTCCCAGGGACCAACACATGAGGAAGAGAGGCCGAGATCAGGGTGACTAAGCTCCCGGAGTCCAACAGTCCTGAGACGAGAGTTCCATTGATGGTTAGTGTACACATCTGTGGTCCCTCCCCTCTGTGGAGTGCGGCGCTGCAAGCTGGCTGCGCAAAGAGGAACTGCGCCGGCCCACAGAACAGTCCATGGGCTCCGTGGTGAGGGGACACTGGGCCACCATGTGACCTGGGGCCCGACATCTCCAGCAAATAATTTCCCGGGCGATTCCTCTGGGTATGGGTTCTGGCATCCCCCTGGCCTTGACACGACCCTCTCGAGTAGGTTTGGCCCCCAGTCTCTGACTATCCGAGTCCTTCCGGGTACCCCAATAGGGGATTTCAAGTTCCCTGGACCGCCCAGGGACTTCTCCATGGCCTGGAATCTCTCCACTAGTCCCACCAGGTCATCTGCTGTCTGGGGGTCACCCTGTGCAACCCAGCACTGAATGGGGTTAGGGAGGGAGTGCATGTACCGGTCCATGACTACACGATCCACCATTTCAGCAGGGAGCAAACCTCTGGTTGCAACCACTTTTGAACCAGATGTAGCAAGTCAAATAGCTGGGACCTCGGCGGTTTGTCCAGGCTATAGGCCCAGTACTGTACCCTTTGGGCTCGCACCGCCAAAGTAACACCCAGCCGTGCCAGGATCTCGGCTTTTAATTTGGGGTACTCTTTAGCGTCCTGCAGGGCAAGATCATAATATGCCTTTTGGGGCTCCCCAGTTAAAAATGGGGCCAGGACTTCAGCCCACTGATCCGGTGGTAGCTTCTCCCGGTCGGCCACCCGCTCGAACACCGTGAGGAAAGCCTCGACGTCATCCTCCAAGGTCATCTTTTGTAAGGCTTCCCTCACTGTCCTCCTGACACGATGACCATCATTCGGAGTGGGCGGAGTTGAACTCTCCCGGGTGCGGACGGCGTCGGTCAGAACGGCCATCTGCTGGATGAGCAGCTTGTTGGTCTCCTGCTGGACTTGCATGGCGTCCGTATGTGCTTTCTGTTGCTGCAAGTTTGCATGCACCAGGTGCTTAATCATCTCCTCCATGGCAGCTGGTGTGGTTTGGCTCTGTGTTGCAGCTTTGACCCAGGACATGTAATTCGACCGCGGGTTTATGCCCGCATCCGACACCACTTGTGGGGGATCGGCTCAAACAGTGACTTCAGGTGTCATTTAAACAACAGTCTTTTATTGGGTTCATCACAGGTTTAACAAATGGCCGCTTACTTCAGCGGGTCAAGACAAAAGAAACACAGTCCATGTGAAATGGTATAACTCACAGTCCTCTGTAGTTCCAGGATTCCACCACCAGCTTGGAGGGAGAAAAGAGTAAGCAATGGCAGGCTTATCCACAGCAACACACCACACAGCTTTACTCCCAGTCTGTTACACTTCCAGACTAGGAACCACACCCCCAGCTCTCCTGGAATTCCTGGCTTAAATAGGCCAGCCAACACCTGGCCTGGATACGTGGGAGTAGTCATCCCACCCTGCTCTTTGACTACTCCAATGAAACCCAGCCCGGATCAGCTGCCACTAGCAGCTAAACTACTCCTAGCAAATGTCAGTAACCTAGGGTTCTTGACAGAACATTACCGGTTCATTTCACTGAGGCCAGGCACCTCGGTGACACGTATCTATCATCTACAGTATTATGGCACCTTGTGCCTTCTCACAATATATATATATTTATAATTATTATGGCCAGGATGGAATATATATATATATATATATATATATATTATAAACAATGGTGAAGGACCGCACAGCTTACACAATAAGATATGCAATGGAGTGCCAATAGCTGTAGAAGTATCCCACTTGCTTCTAAAAATATAGAATATAGTGAATCCACGGCACATCCAAAATGGTGAAAAAAAGGGTGGTTTATTCACCGAGTAATAGCGACGTTTCAGTGCTCTCTATGGCACCTACGGCACTGCTTGAAAAAGGTGCCATAGAGAGCACTGAAACGTCGCTATTACTCGGTGAATAAACCACCCTTTTTTTCACCATTTTGGATGTGCCGTGGATTCACTATTTTCTATAGATATATATATATATATATATAATATATATATACACACACATCCTTATCTATAGTATCCCCAGGGTGGTGTGTATATAATGAACTGATCGATCTACAGCTGTGCATGATTCAACTTCTGCTAGTTAATTGCTCACTGGTTTTTAAGCTGCACAGAGCGTTTTTCTGTCACTTTTTTCTGGGGTGATCGGCAGCTATTTTGTGACTTATGGTGCACCAGAACAAGCTGCCACCAAGTCCATCAATCCATCAATACTAGTTTTTTTTTTTGCTATATCCTACATCAGGGGTTGACTGTGCTAATTGTCACCCCTAGAAACTCAGGATAGCAATTTCTATATTTTATTAAGGGCTTAAATACAGTTGCCAAAATACCAATCCCCTAAATCTGGTGTTCAAGCTTTGGCTAGCCAAGTGTAATGCTGTCTGCTGTCTGGCAAAGGATAGATAATTTTCTGTGGTGAAATTCAATTGCCAAAATAGCAATACCCTGAATCTAGTGTCCCAGCACTGGGTGGCAAAGTATGATAGTGTCCGGCAAAACATATATTTTGTTCTGGGGTGAAATTAATTTGCCAAAATAGCAATACCCAGAATCTGGTGTCCCATCACTGGCTGGCAAAGTATAATAGTGTCCCCCAAAATATATATTTTGTTCTGGGGTGAAATTCAATTGCCAAAATAGCAATACCTGAATCTGGTGTTCCAGCAGTTGCAGGCCTAGTTTAAATCTGTCCGTAACAGGGTATATTTTGTTCTGGGGTGAAATTCCATTGCCATAATATCACTACCCTGAATCTGGTGTCCCAGCACTGGCTGGCAAAGTATAATAGTGTCCGCCAAAACATATATTTTGATCTGGGGTGAAATTCAATTGCCAAAATAGCAATACCCTGAATCTGGTGTCCCAGCACTGGCTGGCAAAGTATAATAGTGTCTGCCAAAACATATATTTTGATCTGGGGTGAAATTCAATTGCCAAAATAGCAATACCCTGAATCTGATGTTCCAGCACTGGCTGGCAAAGTATAATAATGTCCCCTAAAACATCTATTTTGTTCTGGGGTTAAATTCACTTGCCAATATAGCAATACTCTGAATCTGGTGTCCCATCTGTTGCAGGCCAAGTGTTAATCTGTCCGTAAAAGGGTATATTACACTCAAGGTGTATATACAAGTGCTGAGAGGGTCATCCTCAATGACTTCACACGCTACCGTGCATCTCCCATTGTATTTCTGTCCGTTAAAGGGTATATTACACAAAGTGTTAAAATACAATTGCTGAAGGCATAATCCTACATATTTTTTCACACGCTACTGTGCATCTCCAAGTGTAAATCTGTCCATAAAAGGATACCTTTCATCCAGGGCCTAAATACTAGCCCTAAAAGAGATATTCCACTAAATCAGTGGTTACTGCTGTGCCTGGATTAGTGTAATACGCTACATAAATAAATAGGCAGATAGTGTTAGGTGCCTGTAAAAAAAGGCCTGAATTTGAAATCAATACATTGGGCCAATTTTTTTTTTTTTCTTATTATGGTGCTTGGTGAACGGTAACAATGAGGAAAACATCTAGTAAGGGACACGGACGCGGTCGTGGTGGTGTTAGTGTACCCTCTGGTGCTGGGAGAGGACGTAGCTATTCTGCCACAGCCACACGTCCTAGTGAACCAACTACCTCAGGTTCCAGTACCCGCCAGAATTTACAGCGATATTTGGTGGGGCCCAATGCCGTTCTAAGGATGGTAAGGCCTGAGCAGGTACAGGCTCTAGTCAATTGGGTGGCCGACGGTGGATACAGCACGTTCACAACATGATCTCCCACCCAGTCTTCTGCAGAAAGTGCACAGGTGGCGTCTGAAAACCAAGCCCATCAGTCTGTTACATCACTCCCATGCATATCAGGGAACTGTCTGAGCCTCAAGTTATGCAGCAGTCTCTTATGGTGTTTGAAGACTCTGCTGGCAGGGTTTCCCAAGGGAATCCACCTAGCCCTTCCCCAGTGGTGGAAGACATAGAATGCACTGATGCACAACCACTGATGTTTCCTGATGATGAGGACATGGGAATACCACCTCATCGGAGTCCGCACATCTCTGATGATGACGAAACACAGGTGCCAACTGCTGCGTCTTTCTGCAGTGTGCGGACCGAACAGGAGGTCAAGGAGGAAGACTGTGTGAAAGACGATGCAGGGGACGATGAGGTCCTAGACCCCACATGGAATGAAGGTCGTGCCACTGACTTTCATAGTTCAGAGGAAGAGGCAGTGGTGAGACCGAGCCAACAGCGTAGCAAAAGCAGGGGGCAAAAGCAGAATAGCAGCGGCCAAGAGAGTTCGCCTGCTACTGGCCACCGCCACCAGGGACCGAGCACCCCAAAGGCAGCTTCAAGGAGTTCCCTGGCATGGCAATTCTTTAAACAATGTGCTGACGACAGGACCCGAGTGGTTTGCATGCTGTGCTATCAGAGCCTGAAGCGAGGCATTAACCCCTTAGTGACCACCCATGGCGCCTGCGCATGTAAAGGGTTGACAGAGGGAGCGAACTCCCTCTGTCACCCATCAGCACCCCGCAGATGCGATCGCAGGGTGCTGATGGGCTGGGAAGCTCACCTTCCTTCCGGCAGGGCCCTGAGCCTGCCCTGAAGTATTCACCAACAGGCTATGCCTCTCTGGCGTAGCCTGCTGGTCAAAGGTAGAATTGCACTGCATTTAAAATGTAATGCATTATAGATATAATGCATTACATTTTAAAAGCAATCAAAATACTGTATATTATAGTCCTCATGTGGGACTATTAAGTAGTAAAAAAAATTAGAAAAAAATACACATTTATTAAATAAAAAAAATTCCATGAAATATAAAAATATGCTTTTTTTCCATTGAAAATACGCTTTTCAATGAAAAAATAGCAAAAAAAATTATCCCCACATGTTTGGTATTGCCGTCCGTAACAACCGGCACTACATAAATATTACATAAATTATCCCCTATAGTACACGCCGTTAAAAATAAATAAAAAAAGCCCGAATTTCTAATTTATTCTTAATTTTCACAGAAAAAACGAAATAACAAGCGATCAAAAAGCGGAATTTACTAAAAATTATACCAATAAATAAATAGAAGTCGTCCCGCAAAAATCAAGCCCTCACACAACTCCATAGAAAAAAATTTAAAAGTTATGGGTCCTGGGAAGTGGCAATGCAAAATCATTTTTTTGTTAAAAAAGGGGTTTTATTGAAAAAAGTAGTAAAACTTAAAAAAAAACTATAAGTATTTGGTATCCCTGTAATCGTACTGACCCAGGGAATGAAAATATTATGTTACTTTTACCGAATAATGAACACCGTAAAATTTATAATGTACAAACGCAGTGGCAGTAGTACTATTTTTCCCCTTCTCCCTCCCAGAAAGAGTTAATAAAAGTTAATAACATAGTTATGTGTACCCCAAAATGGCGCTATTAAAAACTACAACTTGTCCCGCAAAAAACAAGCCCTCATACTGCTATATAGACGGACAAATAAAAAAGTTATAGCTCTGGGAACGAGACCATGAAAAAAGGACGAAAAACGCTTGGTCATAAAGGCCCAAACAGGCTTGGTCACTAAGGGGTTAACGTTCTAAACCTTAGCACAACCTGCATCACCAGGCATCTACATGCAAAGCATGAACTGCAGTGGAGTAAACACCTCAAAAGCAAGGAACTCACTCTGGCTCCACCTGCTCCCTCTTCTGCTGCTGCCTCGGCCTCTTCCTCCGCCTCGGGGGGAATGTTGGCACCTGCCGCCCACCAAACAAAGGATGTGCCACCGACAACACCACCTGCGTCACCAAGCATCTCCACCATGTCACACGGCAGCGTTTAGCTCTCCATCTCACAAACCTTGGAGAGAAAGCGTAAATTCCCACCTATCCACCCTCGAGCCCTGGGCCTGAATGCCAGCATTTCTAAACTACTGGCCTTTGAAATGCTCTCATTCAGGCTGGTGGACACAGACAGCTTCAAACAACTGATGGCCATGGCTGTCCCACAGTATGTTGTTCCCAGCCGCCACTACTTCTCCAAGACAGTCGTGCCTTCCCTGCACAACCAAGTATCCGATAAAATCAAGTGTGCACTGCGCAACGCCATCTGTGGCAAGGTCCACCTAACCACAGATACGTAGACCAGTAAGCACGGCCAGGCACGCTATATCTCCCTAACTGCACACAGGATAAATGTAGTGGCGGCTGGGCCCCAGGCGGAGAGTTCCTTGGCGCACGTCCTTCCGCCGCCAAGGATTGCAGGGCATCATTCTTTGCCTCCTATAGCCTCCTCCTCCTACTTGACTTCCTCCTCCTCTGCTTCCACCAGCTCATCCAGTCAGCCACACACCGTCACCACCAACTTCAGCACAGCCCGGGGTAAATTTCAGCATGCTATTCTGAAACTCATATGTTTGGGGGACAGGCCCCACACCGCGCAAGAGTTGTGGCGGGGTATTGAACAACAGACTGACGACTGGTTTCTGCCGGTGGGCCTCAAGCCCGGCCTGGTGGTGTGCGATAATGGGCGAAATCTCGTCGCAGCTCTGGGACTAGCCGGTTTGACGCACATCCCTTCCCTGGCGCATGTTTTGAATTTGGTGGTGCAGAAGTTCATTCACAACTACCCCGACATGTCAGAACTGCTGTATAAAGTGCGGGCCGTCTGTGCGCGATTCCGGCGTTCACATCCTGCCGCTGCTCGCCTGTCTGCGCTACAGCGTAACTTCGGACTTCCTGCTCATCGCCTCATATGCGACGTGCCCACCAGGTGAAACTCCACTTTGCACATGCTGGAGAGACTGTGCGAGCAGCGGCAGGCCATAGTGGAGTTTCAGCTGCAGCACGCACGCGTCAGTCGCACTGCGGAACAGCACCACTTCACCACCAATGATTGGGCCTCCATGCGAGACCTGTGTGCCCTGTTGCGCTGTTTCGAGTACTCAACCAACATGGCCAGTGGTGATGACACCGTTATCAGTGTTACAATACCACGTCTACGTCTCCTTGAGAAAACGCTTAGGGCGATGATGGAAGAGGAGGTGGCCCAGGAGGAGGAGGAGGATGAGGGGTCATTTTTAGCACTTTCAGGCCAGTCTTTTAGAAGTGGCTCAAAAGGAGGTTTTTTGCAACAGCAGAGGCCAGGTACAAATGTGGCCAGCCAGGGCCCACTACTGGAGGACGAGGAGGATGAGGTGGAGGAGGATGAGGATGAAGCAGATTCACAGCGGGGTGGCACCCGACACAGCTTAGGCCAATCACTGGTGCATGGCTGGGGGGATATGGAGGACGATGACGATACGCCTCCCAAAGACGACAGCTTGTCCTTACCTCTGGGGAGCCTGGCACACATGAGCGACTACATGCTGCAGTGGCTGCGCAACGACAGCAGAGATGCCCACATTTTAACGTGTATGGACTACTGGGTTGCCACCCTGCTGGATCACGGTACAAAGACAATGTGCCTACCTTACTTCCTGCACTGGAGCGTGATAGGAAGATGCGTGAGTACAAGCGCACGCTGGTAGATGCGCTCCTGAGAGCATTCCCAAATGTCACAGGGGAACAGGTGGAAACCCAAGGCGAAGGCAGAGGAGGAGCAAGAGGTCGCCAATGCAGCTGTGTCATGGCCAGCTCCTCTGGGGGCAGGGTTAACATGGCAGAACTGTGGAAAAGTTTTGTCTCCAAGCCAAAGCTAACTGCACCACCACCTGAAACGGAACGTGTTAGCAGGAGGCATAATTTCACTAACATGGTTGAACAGTACGTCTGCACACCCCTCCACGTACTGACTGATGGTTCGGCCCCATTCAACTTCTGGGTCTCCAAATTGTCCAAGTGGCCAGAGTTAGCATTTTATGCCTTGGAGGTGCTGGCCTGCCTGGCGGCCAGCGTTTTGTCTGAGCGTGTATTCAGCACGTCAGGGGGCGTTATTACTGACAAACACAGCCGCCTATCCACAACCAACGTGGACAAGCTGACATTCATAAAAATTAACCAGGCATGGATCCCACAGGACCAGTCCCTCCCTTGTGCAGAATAGACATTTATAACTGCCTCCGTCTCAACCATGTATTCTTGTACTCCGGGGTACTTCTTTATAGAATCCTCATTTTTTTAACTTTACCATGATCTTGCAGTGCAACCCAAAGTTGAATGAACCTCTCCTCAATATGGGCGCCAGGGCCTAAATAACTGAAAGTGGCCTGTTACAATGGTGGGTGACATGAAGCCTGAACCTCTGCCATGCGACCTCTCCTCTGTCTGGGTGCTGGGGCCTAAATATCTGGAAGTGGCCTTCTCCAGTGGTGGGTGATATGACGCCTTATTCCTTGCTGTGGGACCTCTCTCCTCTGTCTGGGTGCTGAGGCCTAAATAACTCAAAGTGGTCTTCTCCAGTGGTGGGTGATATGATACCTGATTCTCTGCTGTGGGACCTCTCTCCTCTGTCTGGGTGCTAAGGCCTAAATAAATGAAAGTGGCCTTCTCCAGTGGTGGGTGATGTGATGTCTTATTCCTTGCTGTGGGACCTATTTTCTCTGTCTGGGTGCTGGGGCCTAAATAACTAAAAGTGGCCTTCTCCAGTGGTGGGTGATATGACGCCTGATTCTCTGCTGTGAGAATTCTCTCCTCTGTCTGGGTGCTGAGGCCTAAATAACTCAAAGTGGCCTTCTCCAGTGGTGGGTGATATGACGCCTTATTCCTTGCTATGAGACCTGTCTCCTCTGTCCGGGTGCTGGGGCCTAAAAAACTGAAATTTGCCTTCTCCAGTGGTGGGTGATATGACGCATGATTCCTTTCTGTGGTACCTCTCTCCTCTGTCTGGGTGCTTGGCCTAAGTAACTGAAAGTGGCCTTCTCCAGTGGTGTGTGATATGACGCCTTATTCCTTGCTGTTTGACCTCTCTCCTCTGTCTGGGTGCTGGGGCCTAAATATCTGGAAGTGGCCTACTCCAGTGGTGGGTGATATGACGCATAATTCCTTGCTGTGGGACCTCTCTACTTTGTCTGTGTGCTGGGCCTAAATAACTGAAAGTGGCCTTCTCCAGTGGTGGGTGATATGACGCATGATTCCTTGCTGTGGGACCTCTCTCCTCTGTCTGGGTGCTGAGGCCTAAATAACTGAAAGCGGCCTTCTCCAGTGGTGGGTGATATGACACATTATACCTTGCTGTGGGATCTCTCTCCTCTGTCTGGGTGCTGGGGCCTAAATAACTTAAAGTGGTCTTATCCAGTGGTGGGTGATATGACGCATGATTCCTTGCAGTGGGACCTCTCTCCTCTGTCTGGGTGCTGGGCCTAAATAACTAAAAGTGGCCTTCTCCAGTGGTTGGTGATATGATGCCTTATTCGTTGATGTGGGACCTGTCTCCTCTGTCTGGGTGCTGGGGCCTAAATAACTGAAAGTGGCCTTCTCCAGTGGTGGGTGATATGACGCCTGATTCTCTGCTGTGGGACCTCTCTCCTCTGTCTTGGTGCTGGGGCCTAAATAACTCAAAGTGGCCTTCTCCAGTGGTGGGTGATATGACGCCTTATTCCTTGCTGTGGGACCTCTCTCTTCTTTCTGGGTGCTGGGGCCGAAATAACTAAAAGTGGCCTTCTCCAGTGGTGGGTGATATGATGCCTTATTCCTTGATGTGGGACCTCTCTCCTCTGTCTGGGTGCTGGGGCCTAAATAACTGAAAGTGGCCTTCTCCAGTGGTGGGTGATATGACGCCTGATTCCTTGCTGTGGGACCTCTCTCCTCTGTCTTGGTGCTGGGGCCTAAATAACTCAAAGTGGCCTTCTCCAGTGGTAGGTGATATGACGCCTTATTCCTTGCTGTGGGACCTCTCTCCTCTTTCTGGGTGCTGTGGCCGAAATAACTAAAATTGGCCTTCTCCAGTGGTGGGTGATATGATGCCTTATTCCTTGATGTGGGACCTCTCTCCTCTGTCTGGGTGCTGGGGCCTAAATAACTGAAAGTGGCCTTCTTCAGTGGTGGGTGATATGACGCCTGATTCTCTGCTGTGGGACCTCTCTCCTCTGTCTGGGTGCTGGGGCCTAAATAATTCAAAGTGGCCTTCTCAAGTGGTGGGTGATATGACGCCTTATTCTCTGCTGTGGGACCTCTCTCCCTAGTCTGGGTGCTGGGGCCTAAATAACTGAAAGTGGCCTTCTCCAGTGGTGGGTGATATGACGCCATATTCTCTGCTATAGGACCTTCCTGGACTATTTTACAGCCTTTTTAGTGCCCAAAAGTTCGCATCCCCATTGACTTTAATGGGGTTAGGGCTCGGGATGAAGTTCAGGTCGAGTTCGGATCCCGAACCCGAACATTTTCGGGAATTTCGGCTGAACTTCTCGAACCCGAACATCCATGTGTTCGCTCAACTCTGATCTTTAATACACACTGGAGCTTTAAGTACTGCAGCTGTAGGTGTAATATATCACTGTGTGCATCATGTTCTGCTGCACCGACATTCAGAGTTAGTCCATTATTTTAATGATACAGTTAGCTAAACACTTCGCCCTGTACAAATGTACAGTGGACCCAAATTCATCATTACTAATATGATCTATTAGTAAAAAAAATTATTCTGCCTCCGTATTGCAATCCCCGATCCCTATGACGATCAGCACCTGTCGGCAAAGGGAAGAACATGACGTTGATGGCGAAAAAATTAGTCTACGTCATTATTGCAATCATTTAGGGTCAAAAGTACGACGGTATTAGCAGACAAGTCTCTCCACCAACTGGACTCAAATTCTTCATTCCTAGTTAACACGTTCTGTTGAAGTGAAAGTTTCATTCTGCGTCACTCCGAAAAATTTAACCCATGTGGATCCCTCCATAAGGTCCGGGATACCTCCATACTATGAACATAATGGTATTTTGCTTTCAAAATATATTAGGGTTAAAACCAGATGGGCCGAACATGGTCCGGGGATCAAACATGGCTGCTGGATTATGGCCTTAAGAGACAGGGGACTGAAATCTAGTGGTGATATTATATAGTGGCCAAACAGGCTTTTTCTGGTATGGGGTAATAGCTGCCTGGCCGCCACCGTAAATATATTGTCGGTGGTTGGGACTTGGGAAAGGGTTAACTTCCAAGCCTTCACACTGAGAGGCCTCAGTATACCTGATTTATAGTAATGTGTGATTAATTAATTTGTAGCAAATCAAATTTCTTGTCAAAGTTCAGTGAAACGGCCAAATAGAATTTTTCTAAACTTCGTTCATCTCTACTGACAGCACTCTGGGAGGGCCTGTCATGTTAAAGAAGAACTGGTGAGTTGTGATGATCATTCTTGCTACCTGCTTTTATCACCAGTTTCAAGAACTTGTCAGATCCATTAGAGAAGACTTCCTCAGTTGGTGACTTCTTTCCATAGTTCTCTGATTCCTTTTTCTTCACCTGCACCAGAACCCATGCAAGTGGATCAGATTCCACCTTTCATTTTCCAAAGGAGCTGTGAAAAATGAAAGGTGGAATCTGATTGGTTGCTATGGGCAACTAAGCCAGTTCTACTTTACACCAGTTTGATAAATCTCCCCCACTATGTCTACACTTGTCATAACAAAGTAGAGTTCCCAAACCTAGGGATCATAGGAGAGATGACCATAGGTAAGGCCAGCTCTCTCCAACATTGAATTTACCGGTATCCTGTCTTGCGGTGGTACTCAGTTTACCATTAAGGTCTTCCTAGACTTGGTTTCGTCTGAAAGCTTCCTGCATCAGGCCTTGGTAAACCAGTAACAAATACCCATCCAGTGCCTGGAAAACCCTTAGTGGTGACCTCTGTCTCTGAGATCATCCAGTACATAACTGTGACTTTGGAGCTTCATTCAGAAACAATTTTACTGTGCATGTTACCTGTATCTAACAGAACACTTCTGCTGGAACTGTCTTGGTGCCTGTTGTCCTGTTGACCTGATCCTGGTTACCACTCCAGCCCACTGTCAAGTTTTACGTTTGTCTATACCTGAAACCCAAGCCAAGTCTGAACAAGTCAAAGAACACCTTTACAGAGGTATTATTCAAAAATTCATTGATCCAGATTCATTGATCCATTATTCCCAATAGTGCCCAAATACCAGACCACCAAATATCAGAATGGAAATACAGTACCCTGTTAATTGTTTTTCTTTCCTTTAAATATATGGCATTTATTAAACTAAGCCTGACGTTATCTGGGTAAATCCATTCTGCAATATTCAGGACAAGCTTCAAAACTTTTACTACTAACTCAGGTTTTAAGACCTTGCAGAATAAATGTTAGAATTTGATTCTTGTACACTACTTCATCTTTTGGTTCTAGGAACAGATAACTACAGATTTGTTCAGCTACAAAATGCTATTCATTTTTTGTTAAAAAGAAATCTGTTACTCTTATATAAGAAAGATATTTTTTTTTCAGCATGAGTATATGTTTTAGTGGCAGTACATTGTTAGCTGACAAGTAGTTTTATAGAAACATAGAAACATAGAAACATAGAATGTGTCGGCAGATAAGAACCATTTGGCCCATCTAGTCTGCCCAATATACTGAATACTATGAATAGCCCCAGGCCCTATCTTATATGAAGGATGGCCTTATGCCTATCCCATGCATGCTTAAACTCCTTCACTGTATTTGCAGCTACCACTTCTGCAGAAAGGCTATTCCATGCGTCCACTACTCTCTCAGTAAAGTAATTCTTCCTGATGTTACTTTTAAACCTTTGCCCCTCTAATTTAAAACTATGTCCTCTTGTAGCAGTTTTTCTTCTTTTAAATATTCTCTCCTCTTTTACCGTGATGCTTCCCTTTATGTATTTAAAAGTTTCTATCATATCCCCCCTGTCTCTTCTTACTTCCAAGCTATACATGTTAAGGTCCTTTAACCTTTCCTGGTAAGTTTTGTCCTGCAATCCATGTACTAGTTTAGTAGCTCTTCTCTGAACTCTCTCCAAAGTTTCAATATCCTTCTGCAGATATGGTCTCCAGTACTGCACACAATACTCCAGATGAGGTCTCACTAGTGCTCTGTAGAGCGGCACAAGCACCTCCCTCTTTCTACTGTTAATTCCTCTCCCTATACACCCAAGCATTCTGCTGGCATTACCTGCTGCTCTATGACATTGTCTGCCCACCTTTAGGTCGTCTGATATAATGACCCCTAAATCCCTTTCCTCAGATACTGGTTTTAAGGTCATTCCTGTAATCCTCACACATTAAATTAAGTCTGAATTAAATGGAAGTGACCCAACTAAGCACCATTACATAAGAGTTTGAGTTGTTAACTGTAATGGGATGAATAGTTAGTCTTGCAATATGTGCCTTTTCTTTACTTAGTAAATTGGAACACTATTGGAATAAAAAAAGAATTCCCACACAATGAAAAAAAAAAGGATAACACCCTTTTATAATCCATATTCAACATATATATGTATATATATTGTAAGAGGGTGCAAGGTGTTGTATTTGATAGCAGGTACGTGTCACCGAGGTTGCTGGCCTCGGTGAGGTAAGAGCCGGGGTTTTTGGTCTGCAGGAGCTAGTGCTGCTCTGTTAAATAGCATGGCTGCAAAGCCGATCCGGGCCGGCTCTTACTGGGAGCAGCTAAAGAGTAGGGTGGGTGGCTGCTCCCCACGGTCCAGTCCATGTTTTGGGCTGGGTATAAAACGCAGCCAGCAGCTGTGTCTGAGGGTGTGATTATCCTGGAGCCTGCAAACAGGGCTGAGGAATTCTCTGTCCTGGAGGAAGGAGCTCAGCAAGGTGGTGTTTCCCTGCGACCTGAAGGTGGAATCGCCTGCGGCTGAGCCGACTGCTAGGTGTGAACCCGCACCTAAACCACCCAAGGTGACTGGACCCTGTGTTGGCCTGTTTTTGTTTTGCCACAGTATTTCTGTTGTGTGTGAACTGTCACCAAGAGACTGCTTTTCATTTATGGTGTGCAAGTGTGAATAAAACACTGTTTGATGCACCATCTGGACTCCTTGTTTTGCCTCTAAACTGCACCCGCACCGCTGTCTACCAGAGCGACTCCCCACAATATATATATATATATATATATATATATATATATATATAAAACACTGGATAAAAATTAGTGAATAAACAAGTGGTCTAACTAAAAAAGAGTTATGATATCTGTAAATCAGCCAAAATCCCTGCATAAATTTTATCATACAGTGTATAATGCAAATCTACAATAAATATATAAAAATTCATAAAGCAAAAAACAATCTAAAATAATTAAAAGTAAACAAAAATAAAGTGCAAATCAAATGCAGTAAATACACAGACCACTCTGTGGCTCCTGCCCCAACATAAGGTACATTTTGCTTGCAATCCAAACTCTTTATATCCCTTTTCGACCAATCACAGCAGTTTAGCACAGCCCAAGTAATTGTATGTTAATAAACCATATCATTAATAAAGTCTGCACGGAGGTGTGGAGACCTGATGTGTTTACCCACCCAGAGTTTCCCATCACCGTCATTTGGAGCTCCTAACCAATAAAGGGTCTTTCCCTCAGTGACATTTGTTAACCCTATACAGGCACAGGCAATTTCTGTAATAACTGGAATGGCAGCCATATTGGTTGTTACCCTCCAGCTATCAAATGTTAAACATTTTTGCTCATGTATCTGGAGGATGGGCAGAGGCTCAGCAAGCACCTGCATCTTCTAAAATGTATTGTAATTAGCTAGTATTGATCACTGTTTTTTTCGGGGAAGCGGCAATAACCCCCCGCAACACCGGACCATGGATGGACCTGAATATGGTAAGGTTCAGATGCCAGGAGAATACTTTATTATAATTGCAAGAATTCAAATCGTTTTAATAGTTGCGGAGAAATCCGGAATCCTGTGTTGATTTTGTGTAATCATGTGACGGTCACATGATCGGACTGGCTTGACGTCATCTCTGACGCACGTAGACATGTGACCAACAATGGAGAAAAGCGAACTATCGACCCGGAAGGAGTAGATAACGATATTGAATATGCCTGAAGAAAATATCGCAGTATTGAGAATTTTGTTTATTGAAATAATCGCAATTTTATTTGGACTTATTCCTGACTCTGATCTGTTTCTTACATGTGTATTATTTATATAATGTTAGATTTTTTTACTTGATGATATCACAGGAAGAGGGAGGGTGTGACCCTTCCACTAACCAATGATGTCTAGGGATGGGTTATATATATCTGTCACTTATTCAATTGTATATGCTTGAAAAAGACTTGATTAAAGTCGAAACGTCGCACTTTAAGGTGGAATAAAGATCATCTTCTTAAGACGGAGGAGTGCCGCGATTTTTTCCTTTTGGTATTGTATCGGGGACCAAGGGTCAGGTCCTAACATCGAGGGCACCGCCACTAAATGGACTTTGGTTATTGACCGACAATGGTGCTGTCACCCCATGTTTTTTTTCTTCTTCAGTTGCTCTAAACTTACTGATTTCCCTCCAAAAACCTTATTGAAAGACCTAACAGTCCTTTTAAGGACTAGAGTGTGTGTTTGACAGCAGTGCAGCACCTTTTTTTTTTAAGAAGGGGGTTAATTCAGCACTATCAAGGACAGGGAGGGACAGATAAGTGCAGGGCTTGAAAATCGCTTTGATAACTTTGATAAGACAGAAAGATTTCCTATTAGTGACATCTACAAAATGCCATCATTAAGCAGTGTTTTGGGCAGATATTATCAAAAGGGGCTTATTCACTACAGTGTTCCTTGGTAGTGAGATATACACTGCACCATCATAAAGCAGTGTATTGGGCAGACATTATTAAAAGAAGCTTATTCACTACAGTGTTTCTTGGTACTGAGAAATACCCTGCACCATCATAAAGCAGTGTGTTGGGCAGACATTATTAAAAGGGGCGTATTCACTAAAGTGTTCCTAGGTACTGAGATATACACTGCACCATCATAAAGCAGTGTGTTGGGCAGTCATTATTAAAAGTGACTTATTCACAACTGTGTGTCTGGTACTGAGATATACACTGCACCACTATACAGCAGTGTGTTGGTCAGACATTAATAAAAGAAGCTTATTCACTACAGTGTTCCTGGTACCGAGATATACACTGATAGAAAAGTATACGGGTGGGTAGCACTACTCACTGCTCACTAGCAGACTTCCAATTCGTGGCGGTGCTTGTATTGTTGGTCTCCGGCCTCAGGGACTCAGATTCATGCAGCAAAACGTGGAAAGAATACCAGCACTCCTTAATCCTCAATAATCTTCTTTTATTCCACCAAAAAACGACAGCTATCGTTTTTTGGTGGAATAAAAGAAGATTATTGAGGATTAAGGAGTGCTGGTATTCTTTCCACGTTTTGCGAGATATACACTGAACCATCAGAGAAATTATTTGTTCTGGGGAAATTAACCTAACTTGTGTCACATCTGTGTGTGTGTTCAATCCGCAACCATTATAGTAATTACTCAAACAGACAGTGATTTATATTTTGGCCATAGTTAACAAGTTTTGGGCACATCTGTGTGTGCGTTTAGGCCGTATATACAGTATTCCAGCAGAGAATACATTTTATTTGGGACAAATTTGTATCCAATATAGAACTACATCCGAATAAAGTGTGTATTGTCAAAATTACATTATCTCTGGCCTAGTGTAGTGGCGGAAAATAGTATTTCTCTGTCTCCTGTACATTACAGAAAGCAAATATAGTGTTTACTGTAAAAATTACATTGTTCGTGGCCTAGTGTGGTGTTGAAACATTGTATTTCGCTGTCTCCTGTACACTACAGAAAGCAAATATAGTGTTTACTGTAAAAATTTCATTATCTGTGGCTTAGTGTGGTGGTGAAAAATTGTATTTCTCTGTCTCCTGTACATTACAGAAAGCAAATATAGTGTTTACTGTAAAAATTACATTATCCGTGGCCTAGTGTGGTGGTGAAAAATTGTATTTCTCTGTCTCCTCTACATTACAGAAAGCAAATATAGTGTTTACTGTAAAAATTACATTATCCGTGGCCTAGTGTGGTGCCGAAAAATTGTATTTCTCTTTCTCCTGTTCATAACAGCCAGCAAATACAGTGTGTACAGTAAAAAAATTAATTATCTGTGGCCTAGTGTACTCCTGAAAATCTTTATTTTTCTGTGTTCAGTACATTACAGCAAGCCAATACAGTTTGTATTGTAAAAATAACATTATCTCTGGGCTAGTGTAGTGCCGAAAATCTATTTTTTTCTGTATCCAGTACTGTCCTGCCTCAGAAAATGGTGTTTTTAGCAGACAGTACAACAATCTGTGCCACATCTACAGACAAAATCATTAATATGAAGAAGGCGAGCACAAAGGGAGGGGGATGTGGGCGTGATGCTGAATGTGCAAGCAGAGGCCGTGACCCTGGGCATGATGCTGATGGTGCAAGCAAAGGCCGTGGCCCTTGGCATGATGCTGATGGTGCAAGCAGAGGCCGTGGTCCTGGGTGCAATGAAACTGTGCCTGCTGCCAGTGCACCAGAAGAAACTAAAAAATCCATCTTACCCAGCTTCATGTCCAACTTAGCTGGCCGGCGCAGGACAACACTGTCCAAGTAGGACCAGTGTGAACAGGTGGTCGGTTGGATTGCAGAAGATAATACTTCCAGTCGGTTAAGCACAACCCTCTCTTCCACGAAGTCCAGTCTCTGTAGCCAAGAGTCTGGTCAACCGAATCCTCATTCTGATCCTCCTTCCTCCCACCATGTCGCGTCTGGGCAAACATGTGATCCCATACTCGGATATTTACATGACCTCTTTTCCTCGCCAGTACTTGGTTTGGCTCTCTCGCCAAGCACGCTTCAAGAGGTACCTGAGATATTGTGCCCTGTGCCTTCACAGTCTCAAGAAGATGACGGTGGTGTACCACAATCATTCGTTCATGAGGTGGATGATGATGAGACACAATTGCCAATCACTGAGGTGGTGGTTAGGTCAAGTCAGGAGGATGAGCAGAGTGAGGAAGTGGAAGAGGAGGTGGTGGACGATGAGGTCACTGACCCAACATGGTTAGGTGAAAAGCCGAGCGAGGACAGCAGTACAGAGGCGGAGGGATCCGTAGCACGGCAACAGACTGGAAGAGGCAGTGGGGTGGAAAAAGGGAGACTTCATCCCACACCAAACAGGCCCGCACCGAGCACCCCATGCGTAAATCTACCTTGCCATGGGGTAGGTGTCCTGCAGTATGGCGCTTTTTTGAGGAAAGCACAGACGACAAAAGAGTGGTAGTTTTCAACCTGTGCCGTACCAAAATGAGCCAGGGTGTGAACACTAGCAACCTCACCACCACCAGCATGATCCGCCACATGGCATCCAAGCGTCCTAATAAGTGGGCCGAACGCCTGGGTCCGCACTCTGCGTCTGAGGGTCCCTCCACTGCCTCCACTTCCCTGTGTTACGCACTGCTGGCCAATCCCCTGTCGAAGGCGCAGGCCCGGATGCCCCTCGCCCTGCACCTGGACCTCCACATGAACAGTCAGCAACAACATTCACTTCTCTGTCCCAGCGCAGCGTCCAAATGTTGATAACACAGGCATTTTAACACAAGCCGAAATACCCACCCACAGGACAAATCAATAAATGCGCAACTCTCGAAATTACTGGCCCTTGAAATATTGCCATTTAGGCTTGTGGACACCGAGGCCTTCCACTGCCTGATGTCGGCGGCCGTCCCGCGGTACTCAGTCCCCAGCCATCACCATCATTTTTCACGGTGTGCCCAGCATGTGTCCCAGAACATCACCAGTGCCCTGACCAACGCACTAAATGGGAAGCTCCACCTCCCAACGTACACATGGACAAATGCTGGTGGCCAGGGACGCTACATTTCCCTGACCGCACACTGGGTGAATGTTGTGGAGGCCGGGAGTGAGTCGGACCCTGGGATTGCACAGGTGCTACTCACGCCCAGGATTGCGGGCCCTCCTTTGCTGCCTCCTTCTCAACTTCCACCTCCAGCAGCATTCAGCCATCAGTCGCTAGCTTGAAGCAGTGTAGCACTGCTGTGGGTAAGCGTCAACAGGACATGCTGAAGCTGATATGCTTAGGGGACAAACAGCATACCTCCGCAGAGCTGTGGCAGGGTATAAGGGACCAGACTGAGCTGTTGCTCTCGCCAACTCAACCTAGAAACAGGCATGGTTGTGTCCGACAATGGCCGTAACTTGGTGGCGGCTTTGGAGCTCGGCAACCTGACACACATTCCATGCCTAGCCCACGTCTTAAACTTAGTGGTTCAGCGGTTTATCAAAACCTACCCCAATTTGCAAGAGCTACTAGTGAAGGCACGCCGCTTGTGTGCTCATTTCCGCAAATCGTCCACAGCTTCGGCCGGTCTGTCAACGCTGCAGCGGTGCTTGCGGCTTCCAGCTCACCGACTGTTTTGCAATGTGAGCACGCTGTGGAACTCTACATTCCACATGTTGGCCAGGCTTTTTGAGCAGCAGAGGGCAGTTGTGGAATACCAGCTGCAACATGGTCGTCGCCTTTCCAGTCAACTGCCACTCTTCACAAGCGAGGAGTGGGCATTGATGTCAGACCTATGTGAGGTTTTAAAAAACTTTGATGAATCCACACAGATGGTTAGTGGCGATAACGCTATTATCAGCGTAACCATCCCACTGCTGTGTCTACTCAAACGATCGCTGCTCACAATTAAGGAGAATGTTTTCAATGTGGCAGACGAGGTAGTGGTGGAGGAGATGTCACAGGGTGATAGCCAGACCTCCCACAGTTCGTCTTCTCATCTCGAATTGGCCATGAGAAGAAGCAGCTGGAGTCACTTGCCTCTGCTACAGAGGCTAGTACCCATGGAACTTTAATTCCATCTGTTCACCGTGGATGGGCAGAAGAGGAGGATGAGGGTATTGAAAGTCATCCTGAAGTTGACATCAACGTCTTGGCTGTTGGTACTCTGTCACACATGGCTGACTTCAAATTAGGCTGCCTTTCCCGTGACCCTCGTGTTGTACCCATTTTAGGTAACACAGATTACTGGGTGTTCACCTTTCTTGACCCCCGCTACAAAGAGAACTTCTCATCTCTGATTCCTGTGGTGGAGAGGACAAGCAAAACCATGCAATACCAGAAGGTACTTGTTGACAGATTGCTCCAAAATTTTCCATCTGACAATGCGACCGCCAAAATCCGTACTTCCTTAGGCAACCGAAGAAGGGAGACAAGGGGAACACACAGTAGTTCTAACAGAGGCAGGGCAACACTTTCCAAGGCATGGGACACTTTCATGACACCCGCCAGCAACCTCACCCTGAATTGCGGCCTAGTGCTACAAGGACGGAAACGTTTTGGAAGATGGTGAAGGAATACATTGCAGACCGTGTCAGCGTCCTAAATGATCCCTCAGTGCCTTACAACTACTGGATGTCCAAGCTGAACACATGGCACGAGCTTGAGCTCTATGCCTTGGAGGTGCTGGCCTGCCCTGCCACCATCGTATTGTCTGAGTGTGTATTTAGTGCTGCTGGTGGCATTATAACAGATAAGCGTATCCGCTTGTCCACTGACAATGCTGACAGGTTGACTCAGATAAAAATGAACAAGGCCTGGATTGCCCCTGACTTCTCCACTCCACCAGAGGAAAGCTGAGCTAATGAGGAACAAAAACACAATTTAAATGTATGCTTTATAATGTACTCAATCCACAAGATTCAGATTTTTTTTACCCCTTTCACCGCAAAAAAGTTTGAATCTTGTTTTCTCATCCGCCTCTGACTCCTCTTACATACAGAATATATATGCCCTTACTACAATCTTTTGTAGGGTTCGCTCTGGTTCAGGCCCTCACCTCCAGTGCTTTATACCGTTTGCTCACCTGTAGCCTATGACTGCAATGTTTTATGGGGTTCACTAGTCTTCAAGCCCTCACATCCAATGCTTTACACTGTCTGCTCTCCTGTAGCCCATTACTGCAATGATTTATGGGGTTCGCTAGGCTTCAGGCCCTCACCTCCAATGCTTTATATTGTCTGCTCACCTGTAACCCATCACTGCAATGTGTTATGGGGTTCTCTAGGCTTCAGGCCCTCACCTCCAATGCTTTATGAGGTCTTCTCACCTGTAGCCCATCACTGTAATGATTTATGGGGTTTGCTAGGTTTCAGGCCATCACCTCCAATGCTTTATAAGGTCTGATCACCTGTAGCCCATCACTGCAATGATTTAAGCGGTTCACTAGGCTTCAGGCCCTCACCTCCAATGTTTTATACCATCTGCTCACCTGTAGCCCATCACTGCAATGTTTTATAGGGTTCTCTAGGCTTCAGGCCCTCACCTCCAATGCTTTATACAGTCTGCTCACCTGTAGGCCATCACTGCAATGTTTTATGGGGTTCACTAGGCTTCAGGCCCTCACCTCCAATACTTTATACCATCTGCTTACCTGTAGCCTATACCTGCAATGTTTTATGGGGTTCGCTAGGCTTCAGGCCCTCACCTCTAATGTTTTATACGGTCTGCTCACCTGTAGGCCATCACTGCTGCAATGTTTTATTGGGCTTACTCACCTTCAGGCCCTCACTACAATTTTTTATTGGGTCCGCTCACCTTCAGGCCTTTAACTATAATGTTTTAGACGGTAACCAGCCAGCAGGCCTTTGCTCCAAATCTTTTTGAGGGTCACCAGTAGGCCATTAATGATAACTTTTCAAGGGTGTGTATGATGCCCTCCTTTATGTGTAATAAAGGGTGTATTGGAGTGCGGGTTCCTTGTAATTTTTGGCAGCCCTTTCACTTAGTGCATAGGCTTTATGAGTGCAGCATTGTACCTGAACAATTGTAGCACCATGTGAATGAGGCCCT
Organism: Bufotes viridis; assembly: GCA_033119425.1. Lineage (NCBI taxonomy): Eukaryota > Metazoa > Chordata > Amphibia > Anura > Bufonidae > Bufotes > Bufotes viridis. The sequence continues at coordinate 61,180,227 of CM065597.1, read as the reverse complement.
CCTTTATGTGATATACAGGCTGTATCAGAGTGCTTCTTTCTTGTAATTTTTGGCAGCATTTGCACTGTATATACAATTCAATATCCAGGAAAGAATGTTTCCTAACAATTTTACCTCTAGAAATGTCTTTTTTTTTTTTTTTAGGGGGTGGGATTTTGGGCGTGATTTTGTCACTATGTAAAAGTGGCGGACAACTGGGACAATGTGGTTCCCAGCTGTGACATTGGAGTCCAAGATGCACCCTGACATGGTTCCCAATCTGTTTCTGATCCATTTCGGTCGTGTTTCTGTCACTTTCTGACCTTTTCCAATGGACCTGGCATCCTGGATGTCTCCCGTTGACTTCCGTTATACTCGGGTGCTCGGCCGAGTGCACGAATATCGCTATGTGTTCGGACCGAGTACCTGAACACCCGAACTCTTTGGTGCTCGCTCATCACTAGCCTGGGTTACTTCATCTGTATGCTAGCACTGAGGGAAGGAGCAGAGAAAAGATGGACCAGAAGGATAAACTACAAGGGGCACTACCAGAGAAGGAAAGGTTCTGTGCATAAAAAACTATGTTTATATCACATGTATGTGGCAATTAAACTTCATTTGAATTGCCGAGTAATACTTTTAATGGATGCCATTTAGACTTGAGTTTGGTAACTTCTATGATGGGGCCAATCCTATCTGGTGTTTAGCCCTTTGGAAAGTGAGTCTTGCTCTGTTCAGCTAAATGTTTTTGCCAGGCATGTTTGTCAGTGAGAGGGTTGATCCTCAGGAGAACACAAATCTAAGCTAAGTATGCTGTACTCCAAATGTGTGAACCTCAGACTTTCCAAAGGAACACAGATGTGGCTGGCAGATGTCAAACAACGTAAGGCTATCCCTCTGGAAGACATCCATGTGCCTATCTGTGCTGAAGGGTGAGGCTGTTATGTTTGCATGAGTGAATAGATTGATTTAACGTTAAAGAAGCATTTCATGTTCAGGAGGGGAGCATCTTTAATTCTTTTGGAAATAAGCATGCAGCTAATTGTAATGAAATTGTAAATCTTTTCATTTAAAACTTAAATTAAACTTAAGGCATTTTCTGGGTTTCTGTGAAAATCCAAATAGAATTAAGCATTAATACGTTATCTTCTCTGAATAGTGACCAGCATTTTTCATTGTTCTATCATCTCATTTCAAGAGCCACAACGTTTTTTTTTTTTCCCTCCTCTTGTAGGACGAGTTCTATTTCTTAATAGCACCATTTTGATGTACATATAATTTATTATATAACTAAATATATATATATATATATATATATATATATATATATATATATATCAGTTTATGATGTATTGTGCAGCCATCTTTTAACCAACCTTGTTTGCCTTATGGCTATGCACTTGTGAGTGTAGATATATATTTGCTTAGTCTGAACTCTGTCTTATAGTATATATTGAGGGTGGCGCCTCTTTTGGACTGAGCAATGCCCAAGTACCTGGGACTTCTCAGCACAAAAACAATTTACCTGGTTCCTGCAGTGCCCTGAATGAAAGGAGACTGGTAAGTCCATAAAAGGCTGTATCTGTAATGTTAGGGACCCTTGTGAGGAAACCGCCATGATGTGGTACTTGGGCCCGACATACTTTTGATCAAAAATGTGCGCTAAGAGCTTCCTTCATTCCATGTTTTTGGAATAAGCCCCTTTTCTTTTTTTTTGCTATCAGTTTATGATGTATTGTGCAGCCATCTTTTAACCAACCTTGTTTGCCTTATGGCTATGCACTTGTGAGTGTAGATATATATTTGCTTAGTCTGAACTCTGTCTTATGAAAAAAAAAAAAAAAAATATATATATATATATATATTTATATATATATATATATATATATATATATATATATATAAATAGGGCAGCACTCCAATGGTTTAAAAAGAAAAAAACTAGTTTATTCACCCATGTGGACCGCAATGTTTCGGCTCTATGCCAGAGCCTTTCTGAAGGGGGGAAAATAACAACGATTATGCCAGTAATAGCATGGTTAATGTATTATCTGGGCCAATATAACTGTGGCAATACCAAAGCGATATGTTTTTTTTCGAGTGGTTTATTTAGTTTTATAGTTTCTGTTTGTCTTTCTGTCACCAGTTACCAAGATCCATAATGTTTTTATTTGACAGTTGTTGGAGGTGGGACAAGTTGTGGTTTCAATTGACACCATTTTAGGATACTTATTTTTTTTATACCTTGTTTTTCCATTTGTTGCAAGGTGAATGAACAAAAAGCAGCAATTCTGGCATTTAATTTTAGCATTTGTTTAAAGTTTTTTTTTATGGCATTCACCGTGTGGGTTAAATGTGATAAATTCACAGTTTACGTTGTTCCAAAAGTGGCAATACCATTTGGGGGCGGGGGTTTAATTGAAATTTTATTAACTGCATTTTTGGTCTCAGATGGGGACTTGAACATGCAAGTATTCTATTGCCAACAAAATTCATTGCACTAGTTCTGTAGTGCAGTGTATTATGACTATTAGACCCTGTCTCTGGCTGGTGCAGGGAACATTGTTAGGACTCAAGCATCTATATCAACCAACAGCCCCCATTTAGATGCAGCAGTTGCTATTGGCCAGTGGGTTTCTCCATTCTCTGAAGTTAGAGCAGAAACCTTGCTGTCATTAAACAGCTGAGCACCAACTCCATCCAGCAGAGAAAACCGCAGGTCAGAAAAAACACATATAGAGATCACTAACTAATCTGTTATGCAATTCTTCCTTTGGTGAGATGAAAAAATGTACTACAAATGCTTTTTTTTAATAAGGAAAATTACTACAGCCTACTATACTATTCTTTCCAGTTAGGCCCAAGCTACCCAAGTGCTTTCTTACACAAGAGTCATGCTTCAACCCAGACGTGTAACATGAAGCTCCACGACACAAAAGCAGCATCTATAACGTGGGGTTCATAATACTGGGGGCTTCTTATTGAAATTGGGACCTTTGAGATATCTGTTACCAAGCCGCGGTGCCGCTGGTATCTCTGCACCCCCTATACCTTGTAATATGATGTTTCCAACTGGTAATGGATTAAAAGAATGGATCACAGACAGTACATGGTGATTCCAACTGGTAATAGATTAAAAGAATGGATCACAGACAGTACATGACATGTGTTGTGGTTACAGTTCCATTTAAAGGGACACAATACTGGTCACTTTCATGGGTAATGGCACTTGAATGTTCTGGATCTAAACAAACACAAGACCTTTCACACCACTCAAACCCCTTTAAATGGGTCACTATTAGCATCGTAGAGACCATTGGTCATTTTTACCTTCATAATTAGAGATGAGTGAACACCTGGATGTTCGGGTTCGAGAAGTTCAGCCGAACGTCCCGAAAATGTTCGGGTTTGGGATCCGAACTCGACCCGAACTTTATCCCGAACCCCATTGAAGTCAATAGGGACCCGAATTTTTAGGCACTAAAAAGGCTGTAAAATAGTCCAGGAAAGGGCTAGAGGGCTGCAAAAGGCAGCAAAATATAGGTAAATGCCCTGCAAACAAATGTGGATAGGCAAATGAATTAAAATAAAATAAAATAAATAAAAATTAACCAATATCAATTGGAGAGAGGTCCCATAGCAGAGAATCATGCGTCATATCACCCACCACTGGAGAATTCCACTTTCATTTATTTCGGCCCCAGCACCCAGACAGAGGAGAGAGGTCCCGCAGCAAGGAATAAGGTGTCATATCACCCACCACTGGAGAAGGCCACTTTCAGTTATTTCGGCCCCAGCACCCAGACAGAGGAGAGAGGTCCCACAGCAAGGAATCATGCGTCATATCACCCACCACTAGAGAAGGCCACTTTCAGATATTTAGGCCCAGCACCCAGACAGAGGAGAGAGGTCCCACAGCAAGGAATCATGCGTCATATCACCCACCACTGGAGATGGCCACTTTCAGTTATTTAGGCCCCAGCACCTAGACAGAGGAGAGAGGTCCCACAGCAAGGAATAAGGCATCATATCACCCACCACTGGAGAAGGCCACTTTCAATTATTTAGGCCCCGGCGCCCAGATTAAGGAGAGGTTCATTCAACTTTGGGTTGCACCGCAAGATCATGGTAAAGTTAAAAAAATGAGGATTCAATAAAGAAGTGCCGGGAGTACAAGAATACATGGTTGAGACGGAGGCAGTTATAAATGTCTATTCTGCACAAGGGAGAGACAGATCCTGTGGGATCCATGCCTGGTTCATTTTTATGAATGTCAGCTTGTCCACGTTGGCTGTGGACAGGCGGCTGCGTTTGTCAGTAATCACGCCCCCTGCTGTGCTGAATACACGTTCAGACAAAACGCTGGCCGCCGGGCAGGCCAGCACTTCCAAGGCATAAAATGCTAACTCTGGCCACGTGGACAATTTGGAGACCCAGAAGTTGAATGGGGCCGAACCATCAGTCAGTACTTGGAGGGGTGTGCAGACGTACTGTTCAACCATGTTAGTGAAATGCTGTCTCCTGCTAATACGTTCCGTATCAGGTGGTGGTGCAGTTAGCTGGGACGTGGAGACAAAACTTTTCCACATTTCTGACATGCTAACCCTGCCCTCAGAGGAGACACAGCTGCGTTGGTGACCTCTTGCTCCTCCTCGGCCTTCGCCTTGGGCTTCCACCTGTTCCCCTGTGACATTTGGGAATGCTCTCAGGAGCGCGTCTACCAGCGTGCGCTTGTACTTGAACATCTTCTTATCACGCTCCAGTGCAGGAAGTAAGGTGGGCACATGGTCTTTGTACCGGGGATCCAGCAGGGTGGCAACCCATTAGTCCGCACATGTTAAAATGTGGGCAACTCTGCTGTCATTGCGCAGGCACTGCAGCATGTAGTTGCTCATGTGTGCCAGGCTCCCCAGAGGTAAGGACAAGCTGTCCTCTGTGGGAGGCGTATCGTCATCGTCCTCCGTATTCCCCCAGCCAGGCACCATTGTTGGGCCTGAGCTGTGTCAGGTGCCACCCCGCTGTGAACCTGCTTCATCCTCATCCTCCTCCACCTCCTCCTCATCCTCCATGACCTCCAGTAGTGGGCCCTGGCTGACCACATTTATACCTAGCCTCTGCTGTTGCAAAAAACCTCCCTCTGAGCCACTTCTAAAAGACTGGCCTGAAAGTGCTAAAAATGACCCATCCTCTTCCTCCTCCTCCTCCTCCTGGGCCACCTCCTCTTCCATCATCGCCTTAAGCGTTTTCTCAAGGAGACATAGTAGTGGTATTGTAATGCTGATAACGGTGTCATCGCCACTGGCCATGTTGGTGGAGTACTCGAAACAGCGCAACAGGGCACACAGGTCTCGCATGGAGGCCAAATCATTGGTGGTGAAGTGGTGCTGTTCCGCAGTGCGACTGATGGGTGCGTGCTGCAGCTTAAACTCCACTATGGCCTGCTGCTGCTCGCACAGTCTCTCCAGCATGTGCAAGGTGGAGTTCCACCTGGTGGGCACGTCGCATATAAGGCCGTGAGCGGGAAGGCCGAAGTTACGCTGGAGCGCAGACAGGCGAGCAGCGGCAGGATGTGAACGCCGGAAGCGCGCACAGACGGCCCACACTTTATGCAGCTTATGCAGCAGCTCTGACATGTCGGGGTAGTTGTGAATGAACTTCTGCACCACCAAATTCAGCACATGCGCCAGGCAAGGGATGTGCGTCAAACCGGCTAGTCCCAGAGCTGCGATGAGATTTTGCCCATTATCGCACACCACCAGGACGGGCTTGAGGCCCACCGGCAGAAACCACTCGTCGGTCTGTTGTTCAATACCCCGCCACAACTCCTGCGCGGTGTGGGGCCTGTCCCCCAAACATATGAGTTTCAGAATGGCCTGCTGACGTTTACCTCGGGCTGTGCTGAAGTTGGTGGTGAAGGTGTGTGGCTGACTGGATGAGCTGGTGGAAGCAGAGGAGGAGGAAGCCGAGTAGGAGGCTACAGGAGGCAAAGAATGATGCCCTGCTATCCTTGGCGGCGGAAGGACGTGCGCCAAGGAACTCTCCGCCTGGGGCCCAGCCGCCACTACATTTACCCAGTGTGCAGTTAGAGAGATATAGCGTCCCTGGCTATGCTTACTGGTCCACGTATCTGTGGTTAGGTGGACCTTGCCACAGATGGCGTTGCGCAGTACACACTTGATTTTATCGGATACTTGGTTGTGCAGGGAAGGCACGGCTGTCTTGGAGAAGTAGTGGCGGCTGGGAACAACATACTGTGGGACAGCCATGGAAATCAGCTGTTTGAAGCTGTCTGTGTCCACCAGCCTGAATGACAGCATTTAAAAGGCCAGTAGTTTAGAAATGCTGGCATTCAGGCCCAGGGCTCGAGGGTGCTAGGTGGAAATTTACGCTTTCTCTCCAAGGTTTGTGAGATGGAGAGCTGAACGCTGCCGTGTGACATGGTGGAGATGCTTGGTGACGCAGGTGGTGTTGTCGGTGGCACATCCTCTGTTTGGTGGGCGGCAGTTGTCAACGTTCCTCCCGAGGCAGAGGAAGAGGCCGAGGCAGCAGCAGAAGAGGGAGCAGGGGGAGCCAGAGTGAGTTCCTTGCTTTTAAGGTGTTTACTCCACTGCGGTCCATGCTTCAGGCTCTGATGGCACAGCTTGCAAACCACTCGAGTCTTGTCGTCAGCACATTGTTTAAAGAAGTGCCATGCCAGGGAACTCCTTGAAGCTGCCTTTGGGGTGCTCGGTCCCTGGTGGCGGTGGCCAGTAGCAGGCGAACTCTCATGGAGGCGGCTGTTCTACTTTTGCCCCCTGCTCCCTCTTTTGCTACGCTGTTGGCTCGGTCTCACCACTGCCTCTTCTTCTGAACTATGAGTCAGTGGCACGACCATCATTCCATGTGGGGTCTAGGACCTCATCGTCCCCTGCATCATCTTTCACACAGTCTTCCTCCCTGACCTTCTGTTCGGTCTGCACACTTCAGAAAGACGCAGCAGTTGGCACCTGTGTTTCGTCATCATCAGAGAAGTGCGGACTCCGATGAGGTGGTATTCCCATGTCCTCATCATCACGAAAAATCTGTGGTTTTGTATAAGAGCATTCTATGTCTTCCACCACTGGGGAAGGGCTAGGTGGATTCCCTTGGGAAACCCTGCCAGCAGAGTCTTCAAACAGCATAAGAGACTGCTGCATAACTTAAGGCTCAGACAGTTTCCCTGATATGCATGGGTGTGATGTGACAGACTGATGGGCTTGGTTTTCAGGCGCCACCTGTGCGCTTTCTGCAGAAGACTGGGTGGGAGATAATGTTGTGAACGTGCTGAATCCACTGTCGGCCACTCAATTGACTAGCGCCTGTAACTGCTCAGGCCTTACCATCCTTAGAACCGCATTGGGCCCCACCAAATATCGCTTTAAATTCTGGCGGGTACTGGAACCTGAGGTAGTTGGTTCACTAGGACGTGTGGCTGTGGCAGAATGTCCACGTCCTCTCCCAGCACCAGAGGGTCCACTAACACCACCACGACTGCGTCTGCGTCCCTTACTAGATGTTTTCCTCATTGTTACCATTCACCAAGCACCACAATAAGAAAAAAAAATATTTGGCCCAATGTATTGATTTCAAATTCAGGCCTTTTTTTACAAGCACCTAACACTATCTGCCTATTTATTTATGTACCGTATTACACTAATCCAGGCACAGCAGTAACTACTAATTTAGGGGAATATCAATTGTAGGCCTAATACTTAGGCCCTGGATGAAAGGTATCCTTTTATGGACATATTTACACTTGGAGATGCACAGTAGCGTGTGAAAAAATATGTAGGATTATGCCTTCAGCAATTGTATTTTAACACTTTGTGTAATATACCCTTTAACGGACAGAAATACAATGGGAGATGCATGGAAGCGTGTGAAGTTATTGAGGATGACCCTCTCAGCACTTGTATATACGCCTTGAGTGTAATATACCCTTTTATGGACAGATTAACACTTGGCCTGCAACAGCTGGAACACTAGATTCAGGGTATTGCTATATTGGCAAGTGAATTTCACCCCAGAACAAAAAATAAATGTTTTGGCGGACACTATTATACTTTGCCAGCCACTGCTAGGACACTAGATTCAGGGTATTGCTATTTTGGCAATTGAATTTCACCCCAGAACAAAATATATGTTTTGGCGGACACTATTATACTTTGCCAGCCAGTGCTGGGACACCAGTTTAGGGTATTGCTATTTTGGCAATTGAATTTCACCCCAGAACAAAATATATGTTTTGGCAGACACTATTATACTTTGCCAGCCACTGCTGGGACACCAGATTCAGGGTATTGATATTTTGGCAATTGAATTTCACCCCAGAACAAAATATATGTTTTGGCGGACACTTTTATACTTTGCCAGCCACTGCTGGGACACCAGATTCAGGGTATTGCTATTTTGGCAATTGAATTTCACCCTAGAACAAAATATATATTTTGGCGGACACCATTATACTTTGCCAGCCACTGCTGGGACACCAGATTCAGGGTATTGCTATTTTGGCAATTTAATTTTACCCCAGAACAAAATATATGTTTTGCCGGACACTATTATACTTTGCCAGCCACAGCTAATACCACTGATTTACGGTATTGCTATTTTGGCTTTTGAATTTCACCCCAGAACAAAATATATCCTTTGCCGGACACTATTATACTTTGCCAGCCACTTCTGGGGCACCAGATTTAGGGGATTGCTATTTTGGCAATTGAATTTCACCACAGAAAATAATCTATCCTTTGCCAGACAGCAGACAGTATTACAATTGGCTAGCCAAAGCTGGAACACCAGATTTAGGGGATTGGTATTTTGGCAATTGTATTTAACCCCTTAATAAAATATAGAAATTGCTATCCTGAGTTTCTAGGGGTGTCAATAAGCACAGCCAAGCCCCTGATGTAGGATATAGCAAAATAAAAAACCTAGTATTGATGGATTGATGGACTTGGTGGCAGCTTGTTCTGGTGTACCGCAAGTCACAAAATGGCCGTCGATCACCCCAGAAAAAAGTGACAGAAAAACGCTCTGTGCAGCCTAAAAACCAGTGAGCAATTACCTTGATTGAACCATAAAAACCAGTGAGCAATTAACTAGCAGAAGTTGAATCAATCACAGTTGTAGATCGATCAGTTTATTAGGTGCTGTTGCTGACTTTTCCCTGCCTAATCTTGCCCTCACAGAAGCTGCGTCCTCTCCCTACACTAATCAGAGCAGTTTGACATGCGGCGCTACGTGACTCCAGCTTAAATAGAGGCTGGGTCACATGCTGCACTTGGCCAATCACAGCCATGCCATTAGTAGGCATAGCTGTGATGGCTTCTTAGGGCAAGAAGTAAAACTCTAGCTGATTGGCTGCTGTGCAGCCCGTCAGAAAGCATGAAGAAATCGCCGAACAACGGACCCGAACCCAAACTTTTTTGAAAATGTCCCGGTCCGTGTCCCAAACACCCCAAAATTCGGTACGAACCCGAACTATGCTCGAACTGTTCGCTCAACACTTCTCGCAGCACAAGCTCCCACAGCACAAGCTATCCTCATCACTACTTTCCCGACTAGCGGAGGAAGCGGCGGATGTCTCCTCCAGATCTTGGCTGAGCAGTAGCTGCTGACTGTGCTCTAGTAGCTGTTCTTCGCTGAAAAGTGGAGCAGGGCCTACATCATTTACTACTTCTCGCGTGAGGGAACAGAAAATGACAGAGGCAGGTTGAGGACAGGTGAGAGCACACGGCCTGCTCCTGGGCCATGCCAACTAAGGGTTGTGTCTGACGAACCCACCGACTGTTGACTGTGGGTGTCTGATCTCACTTGGGATGACGTAGATGACCGAGTTAACCAATCAAGAGCCGCTGGATTCAAGACACGACCGATAGATGATGCTTGCGACTACTGCTGCCACGACCCCTTACTCTGCTGCGACCTCCGCTTGAGCCAGAAACATTAATGCCTCTGCCACTCCTCTGTGCATGGCCTTGCACTTCTCAGCCAGACATACTTGTAGCTGAACTAAACAAATGAAACGGAAATTAAAACACTCCTAACAGCAACAAATATATTTTTCTTTTTGTGCTGAGATAGGCCACTAAATTATTTCTGCACAAATACAAGCAAACAAGACCTATGGATATATTTCTCATATTGGACTAAAGTTGGCCACTAAACGATTTCAAAGTAAATAGCAGAAAAAGTGAACTGCGTACATTTTTCTCTTTTTCTATTAAAATCTGTCAATAAACACTTTTAGTGCAAATAACACCAAATGTGAACTACGTCGATTTTTCTCGTATTGCAGTGAAATATAGCAATAAACGCTTTTAGCGCAAAAACCAAATGTGAACTGCATCTATTTTTGTCGTATTGGAGTGAAATATGGCAATATACGCTTTCAGCACAAATAACACCAAATGTGAACTGTGTCTATTTTTTCGTTTTTTGTAGTGAAATATGACAAGAAATGCGTTTAGCGCAAATAACACCAAATGTGAACTGCGTCTATTTTCTCGTATTGTAGTGAAATATGACAAGAAACGCTTTTAGCGCAAATAACAACAAATATGAACTTAGCCAATTTTTCTCTTTTTCTCTAGAAATATGGCAATAACGCTTTTAGCGCAAATAACAACAAAAGTGACGTGCGTAAATATTTCTCGTTTTGTATTGAAATGGGCCATTAAATGATATCAGCGCAGTTAACAGCAAAAGTGAGCTGCGCGTATATTGATATTTTTCCACAGATAAAAGCCACTTAAGGCTTTTCAACATAGCACTTGCATCCCAATAACTAATTGCTGGAATAACAGAGCTGTAGTATGACTATCTGTATCCCCAAGTAATGTTTCCCTGCACTTGCAAATCGCTTTTTTTCACAATGAGGATTTTCCTGACTCTCCCTAGCATCTGCACAATTCTCTCCCTGCCTGTAAAATGATTCCTCTCACTATCCTTTCCCTGCACTAGTAAATCGCTTCTTTCCTTTTTTTTTAACAATTAGTTTTTCTTTCACTCTCCCTAGCACCTGCATACACGTCTGTCCCTGAACAATGTACGATTCTGAATGGCAGAATCTAAGATGGCCACTGTATTTATAGGGCTGTGACATCACCGGGCTGTCTGACTGATGATTGGCTGCATGCATGGCATTATGGGTCATCCCGCCTTCCCAGAGTTCCTTGCCCCATGTCCTTACACGTGTAGTCACCATTGTACCTGGCTAGCCACATGTTAGGAAAAATTGCAATTTGTTACCTTGAAGTGCGAGGAAATTCGCATTTGTTCAGAATCAAAATTTTCCTGAAATTCAGAACGAATTCGACTTTGTCAGCTTCGATTCACTCATCTCTAATTACCATCTATTTGTTTAATGAGTGACACTCTTTGTAACTAATGTAAAAGGGAGTGCCCCGACAATCTCGTAGAGTGTTTTGCATTTTGCTTTGTTCTGATACGTTCATTAAAAAACGTGTAGATTTGTTGGCGTTGTCACTGGGCTCCCTTATTCTAAGATTGGCTATGGGACCCTTTTATTTCTGTGTATGCACTGGGCATTAGGGAATTATGCTTCTGCAGAAAGGATAAAGAAATGCTACAAAGGAAGCTCACTTACTTAGTTGACTGCATTCTTTGGTAAAGCTACTTTCACACTGGCGTTGTTGGATTCCGGCAGGCAGTTCTGTCGCCGGAACTGCCTGCCGGATCTGGCAATCTGTATGCAAATGGATACCATTTGTAGACGGATCCAGATGCAGATCCATCTCACAAATGCATTGCAATACCGGATCTGTCTCATCCGGTATTTATATTTTTCACATTTTTAAAGGTCTGCGCATGATCCAATTTTCTGGAACACTTGGGGCCGGATCGGCATTAATGCATTTCAATGGAAAATAACGTGTTCCAGAATTGTGGACGGAGAAAATACCGCAGCATGCTGCGCTATTTTCTCTATCCAAAAACCCTACAGTGACTGAACTGAGGACATCCTAATGCATTCTGAATGGATTGCTCTCCATTCAGAATGCATTAGGATAAAACTGATAATTTTTTTCCCCCGATATTGAGCCCCTAGGACGGAACTCAATACCGGAAAAGTTTAACGCAAGTGTGAAAGTACCCTAAGATTCTCAAGCAGGAGCTAGAAACCTTTTTACCAGCATATATTGTTTATCAACCAAAACGAATGTGATAATCCTGAAGTCTGCAGTCTAACCGATTGTGTTTTGCTAATTTCTTTTTAAAGAACTCCAATGCTGTTCTAATTGCTGGAACAAATCTGCAAATATTCCATCTTCCTAATGTAAACACTTATATATTTGCGTTCCCGTGGGAAATGCACAGATCTTCCCATCCCTGCTAGATGCAGCTGCTAAAGCAAAATTATAAGAACACCAGAAAGAAAAAACACGGATCAGAATAAATATGCCTACGAGGGCTGCAGCAATTTTACCTCCACTACATTATTGAATACAGAGCTTACAATATGGTTAATGGCTCTGTGCTCATATCTGCACATTCATTAGCAGCACTGGCTAAGATATCTTCAAAAATGATGCTGTAATAAAAATATTGTCATTGAACATGTTCGAGATCCAGAATCGAAGCATTCACCTATAAAGGTTATCACTAGAGAATATATAGCTGCCTCCATCTAGTTCAAGGGCATAGCCTTCATATGAAAGCCACAGAGATAACTGCCTCAGGCATTGCTTATATCCGAGTGCTAAAATTAAAGCCAACATATGCTTCATAATTAATATATTACACACAGCTAAGTAAGAAATCCCTTTTCAATACAATACGATCTTAGTCACCTAGTGATTACAAAATGTAAATGAAATAAAATATACTATAAAGAGCAAAGAAAATACTTTAAATTGGAAAATACATATATATTCGAAGATGCAGCCAATTTTAGTGTGAATATTTTTTAGTTTTTGCCACGTGTAATCACTTAGGCTATATTCACATCTGCGGTAAACGTATCGACAGACTGTTCCAGCAGCGGACAGCCTGCCAGAGTTCTGCAACATTTTTTTGACCAGCTGAAACCCGCCATTTCACTGGAATCATCCGTATCCCAGTCGGATCCTATTATAGTCAATAGGGTATGGTGGTGAATGGCAGTATCCGGCAGCCGGACCTGCTGAGCTCCGGCAGGCTGTTCTCTGCTGAATTAGCCAGATACGTTTACTGCAGTAGTGAATGTAGCCTTGCACTAATTCTATAGGAATAATATTCATTAAAGAACTGTGTATATTCTTTTTTAACTTAACCTCTTGCTTACAGCTGCAGGGTTATATACGTAGTGATATAGTGAATAGTGATGTATAAAAGTGTCGGGTTTCATTGCTATCTGCCATTGCTGTGTTCTCTGTGACCACACTGTAGACAGGAGTGGTCACAGTAAGTATCCCAGAGACCAGCCAAAGTGGTCTTCCTACGTGGTATAGCAGTAACACCGTGCTACAGCAATCTATCAGAATTTAAAGTGAAGAAGTAGGCAGCAGCGCACTCTATTTAATGTGAAAAACGTGTGCAAAATTAACTGTGAGCCTACAGTCTGTAATTTAACCACTTCCTGCCCTAACTGTGTCAGGGAGGGGCTAATTCTCTTTTTTTTCATTAAAAAATGAAAATAAATTAAAATGTAAAATATACCATATTTCAACACATAAGATGCATTTTCCCCCCCAAAAGTAGGGGGAAAATGTCCCTGCGTCTTATAGGGTGAATACTAATGAGCGCCTCCATTATGGAAGTGCTCATTAGTACCGGAGGATCGAGAAGGATCAATACTAACCGCTTCCTGGTCCGCTGCTGTTGGCTGTGCTATGGCTGTGCACAGTGTGAGGGCGCTCTGTGACCTCAGGCTATGCATGTCATTTCACAGCCGCGGCAGAAAGAGTAGGAGAAGTGCTGGAGGAGAGGAGCGGAAGCGTCTGGAGCAGGAGAGGTAAGTGTTTTTTTGTTTTTTTTTTATTTGCTCTGTGGCTGGGGGTTGATGAGAGGCATAGGGGCTGATATGGGGGCTGATGCGAGGCATGGGGGGCTTTTATGGGGGCTGATGAGAGGCATGGGGGTTCAGATGGGGGCTGATGAGAGGCATAGGGGCTGATATGGGGACCGATGAGAGGCATGGGGGCTGATATGGGGACTGATGAGAGGCATGGGGGCTGAAATGGGGGATGATGGGAAGCATAGGGGCTGATATGGGGGCTGATAAGAGGCATGGAGATTGATATGGGGGCTAATGAGATGCATGGGGGCTGATATGAGGGCTGATAAAACCTTAGGTGCGTCTTATGGGCCAGTGCGTCTTATAGGGCGAAAAATACGGTAAATAAATAAAAAAATTATAAAAAATAGTAAAATAATTAAAAGTGAATTAGTTATAGATATAGTTATTAGTTTTAACAATAGTATGGCAGACTACGTACACTCATACACATATTTTCTCCCTTTTTTTTACATTTAGACTGGCACTGGATGCACTGAAGTTATGTGGAGGATCGACAGCCAGATAAAGGGGTTATTAAGACCGCCGTCTTAAATGCTGGTCTTAATAAATGGCCCCCTAAATTCATGATCAAAACTTCTTCAACTACAGCCCCAATTTTAGGTGTTTTACATGCTGCTGCACTGGATGTGTGCTCATTTGGATGCAGCGGGCACAACAGTGAACCTGTGGGTTTTAGCCTAGCAACAGCCACTGTAAAGAACTGTACATCTATATTGTAGTAAGGTGTACGGTAAAGTGCTGGAAGGGGTGTATATTTCACCCACAATCCTCAGCTCGGTGAGATAAAGGAATTCCAGAAAGCTACAGTGGTTTCAGCAAAGTGAAATTTGCTGAGACAGCTGTGTTTAGATCCTGTTCTGGGCTGGATTTTATTTGGACTAGTTGGTAAGTTTGGTAGTGGGACCTACCAGTCCACACCCTTCCAGTACGGCTAAGGCTACTTTCACACTAGCGTTTTCAATTGCGTTATTTAGATCCGTCAACAGATCTCAATAGCGGTAGAAAATGCTTCAGTTTTGTCCCCATTCATTGTGAATGGGGACAAAAATGAACTAAACGAAACAGAATGCATCAAAATGCATTCCGTTCCATTTAGTTGCACTCCCATCGTGGACAGAATAGCGCTGCAAGCAGCATTTTTCTGTTTGATGTGGTGCGGAGCAAGACGGATCCGTCCTGACACACAACGTAAGTCAAAGGGGATGGATCCGTTTTCTCTGACACAATAGAAAATGAATCCCTCACCCATTGACTTTCAATGTTGTCTATGATGGATCCGCGATGGCTATAGAAGACATAATACAACTGGATCTGTTCATGCATGCGGTTGTATTATTGTAATGGAAGCGTTTCTGCAGATCCATGACGGATCTGCAAAAAACGCTAGTGTGAAAGTATCCTAATTCTCCTAGCCAGAGATGATCCCAGTTGCGGCTGCTGGGATCTTTAGTGGGGAATAAAAGAAGCTTAAGCTTCAGACTATGGCCGCTTTCAGACAAGCGAGTTGTACACTCCAGACTCGGAGCATGAGTTTAGGACAGCTCCCGTCCTGAACTTCCAGCACTGCCAGCATTATATTGATTTATGATGCTATGTAACCCTTACAGTTCTGGAGTGTATTGGATAACACTGACAGCATTATGTTAGTATTATCCAATACATTCCAAACCTCTAAGGGTTACATATCATCATAAATCAATATAATGCTATGTGACCCCAGTATTGCTGGAAGTTCAGTACGGGAGCTGTCTTGTTAGGGTACTTTCACACTAGCGACATAGCTATCCGGCAGGCTGTTCCGACAGGTGAACAGCCTGCCGGATCCGCCATGCCGCAAGTACCCGTGCACTGCTGTGCTGCCTCTCCGTCCCCATTGACTATAATGGGGTAAGGGCGGAACTACAGTGCAGCACGGCAGAGCACGGCCGGAGATCGCCGGACTAAAAGTACTGCAGGTCTGACTTTTTAGGCCAGCGATCTCTGCCGTGCACAAACATGCTGCGCTGTGGCCCCGCCCCCCGCCCCATTATAGTCAATGGGGACGGAGCGGCAGCACGGCAGTGCACGGGTACTTGCGGCATGGCGGATCCGCTAGGCTGCTTAGCTATGCTGCTAGTGTGAAAGTACCCTTATACTCACACTCCGAGTCCAGAGTATACAACTCACTTGTCTGAAAGCGGCCTATCAGTCACAGTTAGACAGCCTGGGAAGCTAGATAGCCTGCTAGCTGTTGGAATTTGGGATAGATACAACCTGTCTAGGCAGTGCCCAGACAGGCAGGAGTTTATTTTGTTGTTTATGTTATGCTGGTGTCGCAGCTTCATCCCACCAAGTGAAGTGACAACTTTGATGCTGTTTTTGCTGTATGTTGTAACTATAAAGCAGAGCATAAGGACAGAGGGGACAAAAGAGACATGTGTAATGTGTAGAGAAAATTGTCTGCCTGTAGATGTAAAACAGTCAGATTTGCAGATTTTTTAAAAGGGAACTGTCACTGTCTGTTTTAGTCATTACTTGCATTCCCCATGTAATGACAATTCTGAAATATCTATTTCTGTGACTGTGCCATTCCTCTATTTTTCCTTTTAGAAGTGTATAAATGAATTTCAAGCAGTCTGCAATAAAGGTCCATTTGGGTGTTACCGGATTTGGGGGGGGGGGGGGGTTCTCTGCACAGTCTGACACTAACAGCACTGATTGGATAGTGTCAGACTTTGCAGGAACACCCACCAACTGGTAGCAAACAGCTCAACAATTTATATTTCTAGGCAGTGCTTTTGGTTTTAGTGGAAAGTGCTGTAAATTTGCACTTCCACTGTGGTTTACTGGTTACTACATACAGTACATCTACTACTTTCATAAAAGCCAGAGTCTTTTTAAAAGGAACTTGTCACATTGAACATGATCTGCAGGAAGCATTTTATAGGAGGAGCTGACCAGATCGATTATAGTTTTGTGAAAAAAGATTCAGCATAACCTATATTTTATCCTACTCAGTGGCCTTCCCTCAGTGACTGTGAGCCAATCACTGGGTAGAGCAGCCCACTGGACTCCTAATCATAGAAAGAGCAGGGATTTAAATGAATGAGTTATATTATAAAGAATCCTTTCCTCAAAACTATACATCAATCTGCTCCGTAACCTGATGCCCAAAGAAAGGACTACATGTACAATTTGACAGGGAGCATTTTAAGCCAAATAACTCCTATGTGAAAGACAGGGCGTCAAAGTGCCTTAGTGTTAAATGTAGATTCACTTAGTCTCACTTAGTTTATAATTTTTTGTACTCTGCTCTATGTAGAAGAAATCAGTTAATGAAATATGGAAACCATAAGATAACAGTTTCTGATGGGTCTACCATTTTGATTACTTTAAGGGTAAGATTTATTATCCACATCCTCATGTTTTACCAACCTTTGTGACTAAGGTTAGTTGCATTCGTGTTTTTATGCCCCCCTAGCCAGTAGTGTTGAGCACGAATATTCGAATAGTGAATTTTAGTTGCGAATATCGCAACTTCGAGAATTTGCAAATATTTTGGTCAAAGAGATATATATTTGTAAAAACGAATATTCGTAATTTTTTTTTAAATCTGAACCCATTACCTGCCTGCTTCTTGCTTGTGGTCCAATGTGAGAAGGCTGCAATATCTAGTGAATTAGAATATTTTTCATTATTTAATTTATTTCTTCTTATGCGAAAAATCGGCAATGTAATATGCGCGTTAATAGAGTAAGGGCGGAATATAGGCAACTTTCCTATTGGGTTGGCTTGCTAGAATTTGCAAATATGTAGAATATAGTGTGACATATATTTGTAAAAATGAATATTTGCTTTTTTTTTTTCATCTGAACCCATTAGTAGTAAATGTAATGGGTTCAGGTGAAAAAAAAGACGAATATTCGTTTTTACGAATATATATCACACTATATTCTACATATTCGCGAATTCTAGCAAGCCAACCCAATAGGAAAGTTGCCTATAACCCACCTTTACTCAATTAAGGCGCATATTTCATAGCCAATTTTTCGCATAAGAAGAAATAAATTAAATAATAAAGAATATTCTAATTCAGTCAGGAAAAACTCAGGAAACTTCTAGCAGCTTGAAAAATGTAGCCAAAGTGACCAACACCTGTATTTTGCATTACGAATTCGCATTATTCGATTTTTACATTGTCAATTTTTCGCAATCAAGAGAAAAATCTCGAATACAAATATTCACTAATATATGATGAATATTTTAACGAATATTTGCGAAATATCGCAAATTCGAATATTGCCCCTGCCGCTCATCGCCAGTTTCCAAAAAGGGGGCATGGTGAGCGTGGGACATGGGAAAGACTATGGGAATATACTTTTTTCTGGCATAAATGATGGCTGAAATTTACGCCAGCTATGAGCTGGCATAGGTTTTAATCAGGCACACAGACTGCCAAAAGATGCATTTCATTTATGACAAGGCAAGAGTATCAAGACTGGTAGTGCACACTAATCTTGATAAATCAGGGTCTAAGTGCTTAAAGAAAACCTGTCTAATTCTTCTGCATTCCTTTTCTCAGAACTCTCCATTGCTCTGTTCTTCTGCTTTCCTTGTGGAAAAGTTCTCTATGGAGAAAAGTACTAGGATACGCCTCTTAATCATTGAATTCAAGTGTTTTATGCTGGCCCATTGCCACAGGTGTATAAAATCCAGCAACTAGTCATGCAGTCTGCCTTTACAAACATTTATGAAAGAATGGGTCTTTCTAAAGTGCTCAACAAATTTGAGCATAGTCCTGTAATAGGAAGCAACCGGAAATGTCTTCCCTTTTAGATATTCCATCATCAACTGTGAATGGTATTCTAGGAAAGTGGAATAATTTAGGAACCATAACAACTCAGCCACAAAGTGGCAGACAACTTAAAGTTACAGAGCGAGGTCACCGAGTGCTGAGTGCATAGTGAATAATAGTCGACAATGCTTTGCTGAGTCAAAAAATGCAGAGTTACAAACCTCCTCCGTTTTTTGAGGTGGCCCCAAGGCTACTCTAGGTTATCCCAGATGTAACCATGTGTTGGTGCTTTCTGGAAGGGAGATACTTTGCACATTATTTTCCCAGGGAGAATTACCACTAAATCTCTATACACAGGCTGGTCTCCTTAGCCCCTTAAGGACCCTTGCGATACATGTACGTCACAGCTGGACGTGACTAAAGGACCAGAGAC
Source organism: Bufotes viridis (assembly GCA_033119425.1). Classification (NCBI taxonomy): domain Eukaryota; kingdom Metazoa; phylum Chordata; class Amphibia; order Anura; family Bufonidae; genus Bufotes; species Bufotes viridis. The sequence continues at coordinate 61,161,000 of CM065597.1, read as the reverse complement.
TTACATGCACGGCAGGCTGATCGGGAGGATTAAGGAGCTGAGCCCGCCCAATTAGTGGCACGGACCCAGCAGTCACTGACAGCCGGGTCCCTGCTGCATATGCCGGCATCGGTGAATACACCGATGCCGGCGTATGAACCTCTTGTATGCCGCTGTGAAAGCTGACCGCGGCATGCAGAGGGTACCCTCCGCATCTCCATTGGGTCATTGCGCTGCAGTGGCAGGGGTCTCACAGGCAGGCTGTCAACATAAAAGCTGACAGCCAATGCATTACAATACAGGTTGTATTGTAATGCATTGCAGAGGGGATCAGACCCCAGAAGGTGAAGTCCCAGAGTCAGGGAAAAAAAAAAGTTGAAAAAAGTTTAAAAAAGTGTGTTTCATAATAAAAAAAATAAAGTTTCAAAATTTTTCTTTTTATAAAAATGTCCCAAAATAAAACCTAAATTTGTAGAAAAAAGACAAGAAAACCAGACATATTGGGTATTGCCGTATCCATAATAATCAGCTCTACAAAAATATCACATGATCCACCGCCTCACCTGAACGGCGTAGAAAAAATAAAATAAAAACTGTGCTAAAACCACCATTTTTGGTCACCTCACATCACAAAAAGTGTAACACCAAGCAATCAAAAAGGCATATGCCCCCAAAAATAGTACCAATCAAACCATCACCTCATCCCGCAAAAATTAGCTCCTACATAAAACAATCAGGCAAAAAAAAAAAAAATACGGCTCTCAGAAACATGATTTTTTTTGTTTCAAAAATGCTTTTATTGTGTTAAAAGTGAAAAAAATAAAGAAAATGAGACATATTAGGTATCACTGTGTCCGTAACAACCAGATCTATTAAAATATCACATGACCTAACCCCTCAGGTAAACACTGTAAAAAAATAAATAAAAATGGTGTAAAAAAAGCCTGCCTCATCGAGCACCCTACCTGAGGCAGCCTGGCGACTGATGGGGCATTTTCACATGTATCCTCTCCCACAAGCCCGTCGGGAACATGTGATGTATTTGGTACCATTATTAAGTCTGCCTAATCTGTCACATTTTGCGTTAATCTTACCATATCAAATATATTATTAATGTAGATGGGACTATTTCTAACTATTACCGACCACCTGAGAAACCCATCCGGGGGAAATGCGTTGGGGTGTTGTTAATTATAATCCAAACCATTTAGGACATTCCAGGGTCTTGTAGGACAGGCACGAGGACAGGGAAACCCCAGCATTAGGGGTTGTCCCTGGGCTGAGGTTTTATTAGGGCCTCTATAGGGAAAGTGCTCCCCACTCATTGTTTCCAAATCACACTGTCCCATTACCCTGTCCCTTTCTTTTTATGAATTTTTGCAATCATACTTGCCATCATTTGGACACTATATGTACTAAATTTGTTGGGCCATTTTTTTGCCCATAACAACTATCTAATTTCTGTGGGTTTACAAGGGGATTTTTACTTAAAGTGGTTGGGTGAATTTGGTGTGGAAGAACTTGACTGACCTGCACAGAGCCCCGATCTCAACCTTATCAAACACCTTTTTTAGCACTGAAATGCGTTGTCAGTCGGGAATTTATCTCTTTTATGGTTTAATAAAAATATATTAAAAAAATATATATAGGAATTCTGTGGAATCCTTTCTGAAAGCACACCACTGATGGACCTATTGTTTTTGTTGTATTGTGATTTATCTTCTTTTTGGGAGTGCATCTTCAGACGGCTCATCCTTGAGTGAATAGGCCCCACCGCCATAAAAAGAGCACCAGTTGTGTCTTACACAACAACTCCAGGTGAACACCCTTGGGTACCATGCTTTGGCTACTTATGCCAATAGCTGATTACCGAAGGAAACTTTGTGTCTGGTTTTATCTGTATCTCAGCCCTGGCACAAATGGAGAACCCGCCTCTATGATGTCAATATGCTCTAATAAGGCACATGGACTGTGGTTGTCTTAATGAGACAACTCCTTTACTGGTCTTGTTTGCTCTCTTGCATACCAACTTTTGCCTGCGTGACCAATGGACTCACATTAGAGCGCAAAAAACTATGCCTGCCCTGACTTCGGGTTGTTCCTGATGGCAATTTTGCAATGGTATCTCTTGATCCCCGTGGTCAGCAGTCTACTAAACTAGATCCAGGAGTTAGAGACCTCTAGTGGAGTCTAGATCCCTGTATAGAGGTTAAAGGGTGAAGAGTCAGACTAAGGGAGGCCCCTTTGATTATACCCTTAGGAGTGCAGATCCACATCATAACACCATGTAAAAAGTCAATTTGTATGTGGCCTAGAGTTTGGTGTTTGGTTTACAACAACTTGTATTTAACTTTGCTGTGAGGAGGACATAAACAGTTCAATGACTATCAATTCTATACAAAGTTTCACATTTCTACCTTTGTTCTGATACAGAATTCATATCATTGCTGTTTTTCACTATGAGGTCTCATAGAGAAAGGAACAAGTGTTACTGATGGGTTTGCAATAGGTAGCAGTTAAATTATGAAGAGGAATCTAAATGTTTGCATACTTTGGTGTTATGCTGCTTTGTATTAGAGAAGTACATAAAAAGTATGGTAATAGTATGTGGCTGACTGTACTGTGCGCACTATGGATTAGAACAATCTGATGTTTTATGAGAGTATAGAGCCCTGCTGTTCTCAAAATCTGATGTTCATATTCTGCCTCCTTGTAAGGTATTTGCTATTTCAGCTGGGACTGCATGTCTAATTCTAAAATTGCAGTTACTTTTTGTTAAAACATGATGCAGCTGCTGTAGCATAAGAATAAGTTTTCTCTTGGTACACCGTCAGTTTACATTGCATGGAGCATGAATCGATTCAATTATAGTTACAACAGATTTTCCTTTATGCTGTACTAAGCTAGATAACAGCAGATTGTGTCAATGGAATTCTCTGTCTAGCTCTATAATATTATGAACATTGTTTCTAAAGGGGTTTTTAAGTACTAAGAAACTGAAGGCCTATCCCCAGAATCAGACATCAATATCACACTGGTGGGGGTTAGACACCCAGCCGACACATATTATATAGTGGACAAATGTCCAGTTCCTGGTGCCTGCATACACAATTAAGTGAATGGAAGCTAGGCTGAAAGAGGACCTTTCACTGGTCCACAGTTTATTAGGCAAATGTATATACATGCAGAGCGGCACCCAGGGATGACCCTGCACTTACTTGTATCCCTGGGTGCCGCTCCATTCGTCCGCTGTAGCCCCCGGTACCAGCGCTCCTGCTTCTGATAATTTTGCCTGGGGTGGAGACATCTTCTTTTGCCCTGGGCGTCTCCCGCTCCCAAGGCTGGAGCGCTGGCCAATCGCAGCGCTCAGCTCATATTCAGGATATGAGCTGAGCGCTGCGATTGGCCAGCTGAATGGGTCTACCAATTTCGTTTGCATTCAAACAAATTTGATCCAAGTCGAAAGTTCTCTATTTGCTCAGAAAAGTTTCGGATGATATTCTCCTCAGACTGTATGTGTCATTTTTAGCTATTAAACATCTAGACAGCATTAGTAACCTTAAGGTAACAACAACCTATATGGTTACAGATAAACATATGGCTCCTGGTGGTGAAAAGCAGCCTCTTTAAAGAGGACCTGTCTCAAAAAAATCCAGTGCAATGTGCAGGAAGCATGTTATAGAGCAGGAAAAGATGAGCTGATTGATATATATATATAGTTTTGTAGGAAAAGATTCAGTAAAATTTGTAAGGTACGCAATCAAATCCCTGCTCTTTCTGACTTCATTGTTCACGTGGGAAGTGTTATCAGAGATTGATAGCATTCTCTGTGTAGGTGTGTATACAGAGGTAGCTGTCAGCCACTGATAAAACTTCCACCGTGAAAAATGAAATGAGAAATAGCAGAGATTAACAGAATTAAAAATAGCAGAAATAAAATAATGTAATAAAAAAATCCCCCAGATTGAGCCTCTTATAGGGTGCACAGAGTGTAAAATAAATAAATACGTGAAAACAAAGCAAAATCAAAAAATTTAAAACAACAAGAATGCTACCACTAGCCCACACCGCATCATCTAGCCAAGGCATGGTGGCTTGTTTTTACTCTTCTAGTATTGGCAAAAGATATATGGTTTTGGATTGCTCTGTCCAGTGATATTGTGGACTAAACAGACTTTGATAGGGGTCAGTACATGAAGGACACAGAAATAAGGATGGGTGCAGCGGAGAACCTCCTACTGCCTTGTACATGAGGGTGTTTTGTGTGTTATAAGAGTTTTCGTTTGTGTGTGTTAGGCTGCAGTTGTCATTATGAATAGTGCTGAGCGAACAGTTCGAGCATAGTTTGGGTTCGTACCGAATTTTGGGGTGTTCGGGACACGAACCCGAACATTTTTAAAAAAGTTCTGGTTCGGATCCGTTGTTCGGCGATTTCTTCCCTCTTTCTGAAGGGCTGCACAGCAGCCAATCAGCTAGTGTTTTACTTCTTGCCCTAAGACTTCTTGCCTACTAATGGCATGGCTGTGATTGGCCAAGTGCAGCATGTGACCCAGCCTCTATTTAAGCTGGAGTCACGTAGCGCCGCACGTCACACTGCTCTGATTAGTGTAGGGAGAGGACGCAGCTTCTGTGAGGGCGAGATTAGGCAGGGAAAAGTCAGCATTAGCACATAATGAAGTGATCAATCGACAGCTGTGAATGATTCAACTTCTGCTAGTTAATTGCTCACTGGTTTTTAGGCTGCACAGAGCGTTTTTCTGTCACTTTTTTTCTGGGGTGATCGGCGGACATTTTGTGACTTGTGGTGCACCAGAACAAGCTGCCACCAAGTCCATCAATCCATCAATCCTATTTTTATTTTTTTTTGCTATATCCTACATCAGGGGCTTGGCTGTGCTTATTGTAACCCCTAGAAACTCAGGATAGCAATTTCTATATTTTATTAAGGGGTTAAATACAATTGCCAAAATACCAATCCCCTAAATCTGGTGTTCCAAGTATAATACTAAAACAAAGGAAAAAGTGGCTCTGGCACCAAGCATGGGATAAAATCAGGTTCCTTCTTTATTGGTGCATATTCACACACAGACAGATTCCATGGCAATTGCAACAAACGTTGACGCGTTTCGGACTAAACGTCCTTAATTGTAACGTTGTGTCAGTCTCTGTGTAAACCTTATATAAGACAAAGTAATACCTTCCCACTTGTTATGTGGTGCAGTTGTTCAAATGCTATTGGTCACAGAGACAGACACTGGCTGTTACAGATTACAACAATCAAAGGTGCAACCACACGTGCTGGTGCTGACCAAATTTCACTTTTTTTCTCTTTTTTAACCCTGTGTGGTCCAGGGAGAAAAAATAGCTATATCACTGTGTGAACTCTGGCCAAAAAACCACATCGTGTGAACTGCAGTACACATACAAATATAAAACAATGTGTAACAAAAAAACATCAAAGAACATGTTCAGCATGATACAAATAATATATAAATAGAGCTATTGATATATATTGGTATATATATTGTAAGAGGGTGCAAGGTATCATATGCGATGGCAGGTACGTGTCACCGAGGTTGCTAGCCTCGGTGAGGTAAGAGCCCGTTTTTGTTGATATCAGCAGCAGCTAGTGCTACTGGCAGAGTTTAAATAGCATGGCTGCAAAGCCGATCCGGGCCGGCTCTTACCGGGAGCAGCTAAAGTGTAGGGTGGGTGGCTGCTCCCCACGACCCAGTCCTGGTTTTGGGCTGGGTTTAAAAGCTCAGCCAGCTCAGCAGCTGGAGGCTGTGATTATCCTGGAGCTGCTAACAGGGCTGTGGAGTTCTCTGTCCTGGAGGAAAGAGCTCAGCAAGGAGGTGTTTTGTTCCTGGCTACCTGAAGCTGGATTCTCCTGCGGCTGGGCCGACAGTGTGGTGCGAACCTGCACCTACACCTCCCAGGTGACTGAACCTGTGTTGGCCTGTTTTGCTTTGCCTCCTTGTGTCTGGCCTGTGTGAATTACCACCAAGAGACTGTTTCTGTTTATTTTTGTGTCAGTGTGAATAAAACACTGTTTGTTGCACAATTCTGGACTCCTTGTTTTGCCTCGGTACTGCACCCGCACCGCTATCTACCAGAGCGACTCCCCACAATATCAATAGCTCTATTTATATATTATTTGTATCATGCTGAACATGTTTTTTGATGGTTTTTTGTTACACATTATTTTATATTTGTATGTGTACTGCAGTTCACACGATGCGGTTTTTTGGCCAGAGTTCACACAGTGATATAGCTATTTTTCTCCCTGGACCACACAGGGTTAAAAAAGAGAAAAAAAAGTGAAATTTGGTCAGCACCAGCACGTGTGGTTGCACCTTTGATTGTTGTAATCTGTAACAGCCAGTGTCTGTCTCTGTGACCAATAGCATTTGAACAACTGCACCACATAACAAGTGGGAAGGTATTACTTTGTCTTATACAGAGACTGACACAACGTTACGATTAAGGATGTTTAGTCCGAAACGCGTCAACGTTTGTCGCAATTGCCATGGAATCTGTCTGTGTGTGAATATGCACCAAAAAAGAAGAAACCTGATTTTATCCCATGCTTGGTGCCAGAGCCACTTTTTCCTTTGTTTTGGAATTTTACTTGAGGGTCTCCACCCAGGCTCAAAGGCACACGGGAAAATCAAGCTGTCAAGGTGAGCTGGACATTACAAGTTTTCTTACATCCAAGTATAATACTGTCTGCTGTCTGGCAAAGGATAGATTATTTTCTGTGCTGAAATTCGATTGCCAAAATAGCAATCCACTAAATCTGGTGTAGCAGCACTGGCTGGCAAAGTATAATAGAGTCCGCAAAAACATATATTTTGTTCTAGGGTGAAATTCAATTGCCAAAATAGCAATACCCTGAATCTGTTGTCCCAGCTGTTGCAGGCCAAGTGTTAATCTGTCCGTAAAAGGGTATATTTTGTTCTGGGGTGAAATTCAATTGCCAAAATAGCAATACCATAAATCAGTGGTTTCAGCTGTGCCTGGCAAAGTATAATTTTGTCCGCCAAAACATATATTTTGTTCTGGGGTGAAATTCAATTGCCAAAATAGCAATACCCTGAATCTGGTGTCCCAGCTGTTGCAGGCCAAGTGTTAATCTGTCCGTACAAGGTTATTTTTGTTCTGGGGTGAAATTCAATTGCCAAAATAGCAATACCATAAATCAGTGGTTTCAGCTGTGGCTGGCAAAGTATAATAGTGTCCGCCAAAACATATATTTTGTTCTCGGGTGAAATTAAATTGCCAAAATAGCAATAACCTAAATCTGGTGTCCCAGCTATAGCAGGCCAAGTGTTAATCTGCACATAAAAGGGTATATTTTGTTCTGGGGTGAAATTCAATTGCCAAAATAGCAATACCATAAATCAGTGGTTTCAGCTGTGGCTGGCAAAGTATAATAGTGTCCTCCAAAACATATATTTTGTTCTGGGGTGAAATTCAATTGCCAAAATAGCAATACCCTGAATCTGGTGTTCCAGCTGTTGCAGGCCAAGTGTTAATCTGTCCGTAAAAGGGTATATTCACTCAAGGTGTATATACAAGTGCTGAGAGGGTCATCTTCAATAACTTAACATGCTACAGTGCATCTCCCATTGTATTTTTGTCCGTTAAAGGGTATATTACACAAAGTGTTAAAATACAATTGCTGAAGGCATAATCCTACATATTTTATTACACACTACTGTGCATCTCCAAGTGTAAATATGTTCATAAAGGGATACCTTTCATCCAGGGCCTAAATACTAGCCCTAAAAGAGATATTCCCCTAAATCAGTGGTTACTGCTGTGCCTGGATAAGTGTAATAAGCTACATAAATAAATAGGCAGATAGTGTTAGGTGCCTGTTAAAAACGGCCTGAATTTGAAATCAATACATTAGGCCAAATATTTTTTTTTCTTTTTGTGGTGCTTGGTGAACGGTAACAATGAGGAAAACATCTAGTAAGGGACGCGGACGCGGTCGTGGTGGTGTTAGTGTACCTTCTGGTGCTGGGAGGGGACCTGGCCATTCTGCCACAGCCACACGTCCTAGTGAACCAACTACCTCAGGTTCCAGTACCCGCCAGAATTTACAGCGATATTTGGTGGGGCCCAATGCCGTTCTAAGGATGGTAAGGCCTGAGCAGGTACAGGCGCTAGTCAATTGGGTGGCCGACGGTGGATCCAGCACGTTCACAACATGATCTCCCACCCAGTCTTCTGCAGAAAGCGCACAGGTGGCGCCTGAAAACCAAGCCCATCAGTCTGTCACATCACCCCCATGCATATCAGGGAAACTGTCTGAGACTCAAGTCATGCAGCAGTCTCTTATGCTGTTTGAAGACTCTGCTGTCAGGGTTTCCCAAGGGAATCCACCTAGCCCTTCCCCAGTGGTGGAAGACATAGAATGCACTGATGCACAACCACTGATGTTTCCTGATGATGAGGACATGGGAATACCACCTCATCGGAGTCCGCACGTCTCTGAAGATGACGAAACACAGGTGCCAACTGCTGCGTCTTTCTGCAGTGTGCAGACCGAACAGAAGGTCAGGGAGTAAGACTGTGTGGAAGACGATACAGCGGACGATGAGGTCCTAGACCCCACATGGAATGAAGGTCGTGCCAATGACTTTCATAGTTCAGAGGAAGAGGCAGTGGTGAGACCGAGCCAACAGCATAGAAAAAGAGGGAGCAGGGGGCAAAAGCAGAACAGCCGCCGCCAAGAGAGTTTGCCTGCTACTGGCCACCGCCACCAGGGACCGAGCACCCCAAAGGCAGCTTCAAGGAGTTCCCTGGCATGGCACTTCTTTAAAAATGTGCTGACGACAAGACCCGAGTGGTTTGTACGCTGTACAATCAGAGCCTGTAGCGAGGCATTAACGTTCTGAACCTTAGCACAACCTGCATGACCAGGCATCTACATGCAAAGCATGATCTGCAGTGGAGTAAACAACTTAAAAGCACAGAACTCACTCATGCTCCCCCTGCTCCCTCTTCTGCTGCTGCCTTGGCCTCTTCCTCCGCCTCGGGAGGAATGTTGGCACCTGCCGCCCAAAAAACAGGATGTGCCACCGACACCACCACCTGCGTCACGAAGCATCTCCACCATGTCACACGGCAGCGTTCAGCTCTCCATCTCATAAACTTTGGAGAGAAAGCTTAAATTCCCACCTAGCCACCCTCGAGCCCTGAACCTGAATGCCAGCATTTCTAAAATACTGGCCTTTGAAATGCTGTCATTCAGGCTGGTGGACACATACAGCTTCAAACAGCTGATGTCCATGGCTGTCCCACAGTATGTTGTTCCCAGCCGCCACTACTTCTCCAAGACAGCCGTGCCTTCCCTGCACAACCAAGTATCCAATAAAATCAAGTATGCACTGCGCAACACCATCTGTGGCAAGGTCCACCTAACCACAGATACGTGGACCAGTATGCACGGCCAGGGACGCTATATCTCCCTAACTGCACACTGGGTAAATGTAGTGGCGGCTGGGCCCCAGGCGGAGAGTTCATTGGCGCACATCCTTCTGCCGCCTAGGATCGCCGGGCATCATTCTTTGCCTCCTCTAGCCGCCTCCTCCTACTCGGCTTCCTCCTCCTCTGATTCCACCAGCTCATCCAGTCAGCCACACACCTTCACCACCAACTTCAGCACAGGGGTAAACGTCAGCAGGCCATTCTGAAACTCATATTTTTGGGGGACAGGCCCCACACCGTGCAGGAGTTGTGGCAGGGTATTGAACAACAGACCGACGAGTGGTTTCTGCCGGTTGGCCTCAAGCCCGGCCTGGTGGTGTGCGATAATGGGCGAGATCTCGTCGCAGCTCTGGGACTAGCTGGTTTGACGCACATCCCTTACCTGTTGCATGTGCTGAATTTGGTGGTGCAGAAGTTCATTCACAACTACCCTGACATGTCAGAGCTGCTGCATAAAGTGGGGGCCTTCTGTGCGCGCTTCCGGCGTTGACATCCTGCCGCTGCTCGTCTGTCTGCGCTACAGCGTAACTTCGGCCTTCCCGCTCACCGCCTCATATGCGACGTGCCCACCAGGTGGAACTCCACCTTGCATATGCTGGAGAGACTGTCCGAGCAGCAGAAGGCCATAGTGGAGTTTCAGCTGCAGCACGCACGCGTCAGTCGCACGGCAGAACAGCACCACTTCACCACCAATGATTGGGCCTCCATGCGAGACCTGTGTGCCCTGTTGCGCTGTTTCGAGTACTCCACCAACATGGCCAGTGGCAATGAAAACGTTATTAGCGTTACAATATTACTTCTATGTCTCCTTGAGAAAACTCTTAGGGCGATGATGGAAGAGGAGGTGGCCCAGGAGGAGGATGAGGGGTCATTTTTAGCACTTTCAGGCCAGTTTGTTAGAAGTGGCTCAGAGGGCGGTTTTTTGAAACAGCAGAGGCCAGGTACAAATGTGGCCAGCCAGGGCCCACTACTGGAGGATGAGGAGGATGAGGAAGAGGTAGAGGAGGATGAGGATGAAGCAGGTTCACAGTGGGGTGGCACCCGACATAGCTCAGGCCCATCACTGGTGCGTGGCTGGGGGGATACGGAGGACGATGACGATACGCCTCCCACAGAGGACAGCTTGTCCTTACCTCTGGGGAGCCTTGCACACATGAGCGACTACATGCTGCAGTGCCTGCGCAACGACAGCAGAGTTGCCCACATTTTAACGTGTGCGGACTACTGGGTTTTAGGATAAAACCCAGCTTTTAGGATAAGGAATCAAACATGTTAAAAAAAAAAAAAAAAACTCTAACACCTTATTAGTTGTCATTATGGGAGACTTTAATCTTCCTGATATAAACTGGAAAACCAAAATAGCTAGTTTTGCCAGGAGTACAGACATTCTAAATTCCCTACTGGGATTATCTCTACAGCAAGTAGATGAGGAGCCAACCCGGAAGGAGGCCATTTTAGATTTGGTATTCACAAATGGCAATTTGGTATCTGATATTACTGTAGGGGAAAGCTTAGGATCCAGTGATCACCAGTCAGTGAGGTTTACTATAAGTACAGTGACTGAGTCACTCCACACAAAAACAAAAGTTTTAGATTTTCGGAAAACAGACTTTTCCAAAATGAGATCAGTGGTATACGAGTCCCTATCAGACTGGAACAATTTCAATGGAGTCCAAGAGAAATGGGACTACTTAAAATTGGCACTACTGAAGGCAACAGAAAAGTGCATTAGGCTTGTCAGTAAAGGCAAAAAGGAAGAGACCACTGTGGTACTCAGCAGAAGTGGCCAAAATCATTAAAAACAAAAAGATGGCATTTAGCAAGTATAAAAACACCCAAAACGAGGATGACCGGGAAATCTATAAGATGAGGCAGAGAGAGGCCAAGCAAGTTATAAGAGCTTCTAAAGCTCAGGCAGAAGAGAAATTAGCTCAGTCAGTGAAAAAGGTGATAAGACATTCTTCAGATACATAAATGAAAAAGAATAAAGGAATTACCAAATTAAAAACAAAAGAAGGAAGGTATATGGAAGAGGATAAAGAACTAGCTGACTGCCTCAATGAATACTTCTGTTCAGTTTTTACAAAGGAAAATGAAGGAGAAGGACCTCAGTTAGGGAGGAAGACTAATGAATCCTTTGATGCATGTGTCTTTACAGAGGAATAGGTTCTAAGTCAGCTGTCTAAAATTAATACAAATAAATCACAGGGGCCTGATGGGATACACCCAAAGCTATTAAAAGAGCTTAGAGGTGTACTAGCAAAACCATTAACAGATTTATTTAACCAATCACTGGTAACAGGTGTCGTCCCAGAAGATTGGAAATTAGCAAACGTTGTGCCAATTCACAAGAAAGGTAGTAGAGAGGAATCGGGCAACTATAGGCCAGTAAGCCTGACATCAATAGTGGGGAAATTAATGGAAACCATACTCAAGGAGAGGATTGTGGAACATCTAAAAACCCATGGGTTGATTGATAAAAAACAGCATGGGTTTACTTCAGGGAGATCATGTCAAACTAATCTTATTGACTTTTTTGATTGGGTGACTAAAATAATAGATGGCGGAGGTGCAGTAGACATCGCTTATCTGGACTTTAGTAAGGCTTTTGATACTGTCCCACATAGAAGGTTTATCAATAAACTGCAGTCTTTGAGCTTGAGCTCACATATTGTTGAATGGATTAGGCAGTGGCTGAAGGAAAGAAAACAGAGGGTTATAGTCACTGGAGTAAATTCAGACCATGGTATTGTTACCAGTGGGGTACCTCAGGGATCTGTTCTGGGACCCATATTGTTTAATATCTTTATCAGCGAAATTGCAGAAGGCCTCAATGAAAGGTGTGTCTTTTTGCTGATGACACAAAGATTTGTAACAGGGTTGATGTTCCTGGAGGGATACACCAAATGGAAAAGGATTTAGGAAAACTAGAGGAATGGTCAAAAATCTGGCAACTAAAATTTTTATGTTGATAAGTGCAAGATAATGCACCTGGGGCGTAAAAACCTAAGAGCACAATATAAAATCAGTGATACAGTACTAACCTCAGTATCTGAGGAAAGGGATTTAGGGGTCATTATATCAGACGACCTAAAGGTGGGCAGACAATGTCATAGAGCAGCAGGTAATGCCAGCAGAATGCTTGGGTGTATAGGGAGAGGCATTAACAGTAGAAAGAGGGAGGTGCTCGTGCCGCTCTACAGAGCACTAGTGAGACCTCATTTGGAGTATTGTGTGCAATACTGGACACCATTTCTGCAGAAGGATATTGAAACTTTGGAGAGCGTTCAGAGAAGAGCTACTAAACTAGTACATGGATTGCAGGACAAAACTTACCAGGAAAGGTTAAAGGACCTTAGCATGTATAGCTTGGAAGTAAGAAGAGACAGAGGGGATATGATAGAAACTTTTAAATACATAAAGGGAATCATCACGGTAAAAGAGGAGAGAATATTTAAAAGAAGAAAAACTGCTACAAGAGGACATAGTTTTAAATTAGAGGGGCAAAGGTTTAAAAGTAATATCAGAAAGAATTACTTTACTGAGAGAGTAGTGGACGCATGGAATAGCCTTCCTGCAGAAGTGGTAGCTGCAAATACAGTGAAGGAATTTAAGCATGCATGGGATAGGCATAAGGCCATCCTTCATATAAGATAGGGCCTGGGGCTATTCATAGTATTCAGCATATTGGGCAGACTAGATGGGCCAAATGGTTCTTATCTGCCGACACATTCTATATTTCTATGGGTTGCCACCCTGCTGGACCCCCTGTACAAAGACAATGTGCCCACCTTACTTCCTGCACTGGAGCGTTATAGGAAGATGTTCAAGTACAAGCGCACGCTGGTAGACGCGCTCATGAGAGCATTACCAAATGTCACAGGGGAACTGGTAGAAGCCCAAGGCGAAGGCAGAGGAGGAGCAAGAGGTCGCCAACGCAGCTGTGTCACGTCCAGCTCCTCTGAGGGCAGGGTTAGCATGGCAGAAATGTGGAAAAGTTTTGTCTCCACACCACAGCTAACTGCACCACCACCTGATACGGAACGTGTTAGCAGGAGGCAGCATTTCACTAACATGGTTGAACAGTACGTCTGTACATCCCTCCACGTACTGACTGATGGTTCGGCCCCATTCAACTTCTGGGTCTCCAAATTGTCCACGTGGCCAGAGTTAGCATTTTATGCCTTGGAGGTGCTGGCCTGCCAGGCGGCCAGCGTTTTGTCTGAACGTATATTCAGCATGGCAGGGGTCGTCATTACTGACAAACGCAGCCGCCTGTCCACAGCCAACGTGGACAAGCTGACGTTCATAAAAATGAACCAGGCATGGATCCCACAGGACCTGTGCCTCCCTTGTGCAGAATTGACATTTATAACTGCCTCCCCCTCAACCATGTATTCTTGTACTCCGGGGCACTTCTTTATTGAATCCTCATTTTTTTAACTTTACCATGATCTTGCAGTGCAACCCAAAGTTGAATGAACCTCTCCTTAATCTGGGCGCCGGGGTCTAAATAACTGAAAGTGGCCTGTTACAATGGTGGGTGACATGAAGCCTGAACCTCTGCCATGCGACCTCTCTCCTCTGTCTGGGTGCTGGGGCCTAAATAACTGAAAGTGGCCTTCTCCAGTGGTGGGTGACATGACGCCTTATTCCTTGCTGTGGGACCTCTCTCCTCTGTCTGGGTGCTGGGGCCGAAATAACTGAAAGTGGCCTTCTCCAGTGGTTGGTAATATGATGCATGATTCCTTGCTGTGGGACCTCTCTCCTCTGTCTGGGTGCTGGGGCCTAAATAACTGAAAGTGGCCTTCTCCAGTGGTGGGTGATATGACACCATATTCCTTGCTGTCGGATCTCTCTCCTCTGTCTGGGTTCTGGGGCCTAAATAACTGAAAGTGGCCTTCTCCAGTGGTGGTTGATATGACACCTTATTCCTTGCTGTGGGACCTCTGTCCTCTGTCTGGGTACTGGGGCCTAAATACCTGAAAGTGGCCTTCTCCAGTGGTGGGTAATATGACGCCTTATTACTTGCTGTGGGACCTCTCTCCAATTAATATTGGTTAATTTTTATTTATTTTATTTTATTTTAATTCATTTCCCTGTCCACATTTGTTTGCAGGGCATTTTCCTACATTTTGCTGCCTTTTGCAGCCCTCTAGCCCTTTCCTCGACTATTTTACAGCTTTTTTAGTGCCCAAAAGTTCGGGTCCCCATTGACTTCAATGGGGTTCGGGTTCGGGATAAAGTTCGGGTCGAGGTCGGATCCCGAACCCGAACATTTTCGGGAAGTTCGGCCGAACTTCTCGAACCCGAACATCCAGGTGTTCACTCATCTCTAGCTGCGAGTGGTCTGTCTCCTGAAACAGAGGCCGTTGAGGAGGACATAAGTGAAGGGCAGACACTAATCGATGATAATGAAGCTGATCGTACTTGGGAGCCGGTTGCAGAAGGGGATTCATCATCATCAGGAGAAGAGTGTGACAGCTTGCCCATGCGGCAGCGGCAGAGCCAGCAAGGCGGTAGCATGACCGGGAGTCAGCAGGGTGGCAGCAGTGGGAGGTCGGGAGACAAATGTGCCCAGGGTATACCACCTGCTACGCAGCAACCTACCTGCCCGGGAACTTGTGGTGCAAGGGTTCACGGAGGCAGCGGCGGTAGCTATCAGTCAGTGCGGACTGTTGGGGGAAAAATCACCTACTCAGCAGTGTGGCAGTTTTTTTCAAAGCGCAATGGATGGTGAATGTGGCCATATGTCGCATCTGTGGGCAGAAGGTGAAGCGTGGCCAGGGTGACAATGTTGGCATTACGGCCCTGCGTCAACATATGCAGCGTCACCATACATCCACCAATGTGGTGGTCCAGCGTGCCCCAGCAACCGCTATATCACCCAGTGTCACACACCCAGTTTCAGCCAGTCAAGGCTCCACCACCTCAGCCAAAGGGAGCTGTCTGTCAATCCCATCTTCTGCTGGTCCAGATGCTCCTGCTCCTACTTCTACTCCTTGTCAGTAATTCCGTCAGCAATCGATCAACAAAGTGATTGCTAAGAGACAACAGTATGCGTGCACGCATACAACAGCGCAGAAGCTGAACGTGCTCTTGTCCAAGTTGCTGGTGCTTCAGTCCCTCCCTTTCTAAGTGGTGGACTCTGCACCTTTCAGAGAACTGATGGCTTGTGCCGAGCCAAAGTGGAAAGTCCCAAGCCGTCATTTCTTTGCAAAAAAGGCAGTAACATCCCTGCACACACATGTAGAACAGAAGGTGGGGCAGTCCTTGAGCCTGTCAGTGTCTGCCAAACTGCACGGCCGCACTGACGTGTGGAACTGTAACTATGGTCAGGGACAATACATGTCCTTCACGTCCTACTGGGTGAATGTGGTTCCTGCACAGCCACACCAGCAACTTGGACAGGTCACGCCGCTTCGTCCTCCAAGTTGTCATGCCATTGGTCCTGCGACAATGTCCGCCTCTGCCTCCTCATCCTCCACCATGTCCACAGCCTCCACTGCAGGGACAAGTCAAAGTGCCCCTCCAGCATACCACATGTGCAGGGCTTGGTGGTGTCACTCTGTTCTGCACCTGGCTTGCCTTGGTGAATGGAGTCAAACAGGGGAGCAACTGCTCCGTGTGATGCATCACGAAATCGAATCCTGGCTTTCTCCCCGACAACTCAAAATCAGAACTATGGTGACCAAAAACGGGAAGAACACTGTGTTGGCGCTGCGTCAAGGAAGGCTGAGCCATGTGCCCTGCACGGAAAACGTGTTCAATCTGGTTATCCAGCGGTTCCAGAAGTCTTCCAGCCATCTGCAAAACATCCTAAAAATGGCCTGGAAACTATGCATGCACTTTAGCCACTCGTATACTGCAAAGCACACCCTTCTTGAGTTGCAGCTGCAGAACAGCATCCCCCAACATAGGTTGAACTGCGACATTTCCTCCCGTTGGAATTCCACCCTCCATTTGTTGGACCGACTATACCAACAGAGAAAGGCCATCAACGATTTCTTGATGATGCAAGCGGATAGCAGTACTCCCCTGTGTAACTTCGATGTCAGCCACTGGCAGCTCATGCACGACCTGCCATTTGCTTAAGCCCTTTGAGGACATCACGTTATTTGTCAGTTGCCAGGACTACAGGATGAATGTTGTCATTCCACTGCTTCATGTCCTGGAACAGATGGTGCTGACAATGGCTGGTCAGGGGACAGGAGACGTGGCCCCTCGATCTCATGGCCACATGAGTCCTGTGGGGGCTCAACTGGAAGAAGAGGGGGAGGAGGTGTAGCCAAATGGGTGTTTTTTTCTACTCAGCAGACAGGAGGAGCTGGAGCAGCCAGCGGAGCTACAGGACGATGAGGAAGACGAGATAGAGGACCCAGGCACATTGTGGAAGTATGCAGTGGGGATGGATACAAGGAGTCCCTCCGAGTCACTTGCACAAATGGCCCGCTGCATGCTCACTTGCTTGCGTAGTGACAGCTGAATTGTCACCATTTGGCAGAAGGATTAATTCTGGCTCTCCACCTTGTTGGACCCTCACTACCGGTCCAGAACAGGGGCCATTCTTACACCCACTGAGAGTGAGGACAAACTAAACTACTACAGGGACATCCTAGGTAAACAGTTGGCCGCTGCCTATTGGCCCTATCAAATGGCCCGCTGCATGCTCACTTGCTTGCGTAGTGACAGCCAAATTGTCACCATTCGGCAGAAGGATTAATTCTGGCTCTCCACCTTGTTGGACCCTCACTACCAGTCCAGAATAGGGGCCATTCTTACACCCACTGAGAGTGAGGACAAACTAAACTACTACAGAGACATCCTATGTAATCAGTTGCCCGCTGCCTATTGGCCCCATCATCCATCCTCTCGCAGGTCTGACTGGGGGGGCCCTCCGCATGGCTGCTGGGGAGGGGTGGGGTGGAAGGAGCATTACCAGCTCCATCAGCAGCAGCCTGAGTCTAGAGTCGCTGATCAGTAGCTTTATTTACACGCATAGTGAAGAAAATACTCACCACCAGCAGCAGCAGCGAGACCTGGAGCAGGACCTTAACCAGCAGGTGGTGGCATACTTGGGCAGCACCCTGCCACCCCACAATCAAGATCTGCTAGAGTACTGGATAGCCAAACTGGATTTGTGGGCGCAACTAGCAGAGTTTTCCCTTGAAAAGCTGTCCTGCCCGGCCAGTAGTGTGGCATCAAAGCTGGTGTTTAGTGCGACAGGGGCCATAGTTACCCCAAGAAGAACTCTCAAAATGTGGAGAGACTGACCTTTGTCAAGATGAATTAGGCATGGATCAGCCAGGATTTCCAACCACCAATTCCTGATGCATGAGACTAGATTATCCATGGTGCCACACCAACACCACTTTGATACAAGAGATTTCTTCGGAATTCCTGCGTCAGCTACTACTTTGATTCTGCAACCCACCTGATGCCTCACATCGGATGCCAAGAGTTCCTGATTTCACCCACCTACTTCAGCAGGTACTGGCATTTCCACCCACCGCTCCACTCTGTTACCGGGTCAACGTCAGGTCTACTGATGCAGCTGTTGCTGCCATCTCCAAACTATGTCACCTTGCCACTCTGTGGTCACCTCCTGCTGCTGACATCTCCACACTATGTCACCTAGCCACTCTATGGTATTCTCCTAATGCTTCTGCTACTGCCATCTCCACACTATATCAACTTGCCACTCTGTGGTCTCCTCCTGCTGCTGCCATCTCCACACTATGTCACCTTGCCACCCTATGGTATCTTCCTGATGCTGCTGCTGCCATTGCCATCTCCACACTATGTCACCCTGCCACTCTGTGGTCTCCTCATACTTTTGCCATATCCACACTATGCAAAATAAATGTGGAGCCCCAGTATTTGGTCTACAACACAATGAAAGCCAGATTTCCCTCAAAGGAAGTAAAACCGAGCAAAGAGATGTCGCCACCAAATCCACCATATTAAGCGGCCCCTTGGTCAAGATACCGCTTTTTTACAAGCTTTAAGGATGTGACGGGGAAAACTTAAGCCAGTTATCCATCCACAGACAGCTGTTTTGGGGGGTGTTTTTGTAGCTGGTCTCCCTGAGATCAGCTATTGTTTTATTTGAGTAGTCTCCAAGGCATTGCTCCCGGTTAGCCAGAATCCCACTCCACACTAATGAGGGGCACACCCGAAACAGCTGTCTGTGGATGGATAACAGGCTTAGGTTTCCCCCGTCACATCCTTAAAGCTTGTAAAAAAGCGGGATCTTGACATAGGGGCCTCTTAATAGGGTGAATTTGGTGAAGTCTGTAATGGAGACACCCCTTTGCTCGGTTTTACTTCCTTTGAGGGATATCTGGCTTTCATTGTGTTGTAGACCCAATACTGGGGCTCCACATTTATTTTGCATATTGCTGTTTCCCAGGGAGCTTTGCACTTTGGATTGCCGCGTTAAGACTCTTAAATGAGGCTCCGCTGTGTTTTTGTAGCTGGTCTCCCTGAGATCAGCTATTGTTTTGTTTGAGTAGTCTCCAAGGCATTGTTCCGGGTTAGCCAGAATTCTACTCCACACTGATGAGGGGCAACACCCCGAAACAGCTGTCTGTGGATGGATAACTGGCTTAATTTTTCCCTGTCACATCCTTAAAGCTTGTAAAAAAGGGGGATCTTGACATATGGGCCGCTTAATATGGTGGATTTGATGAACTCTGTAATGGAGACACCCCTTTGCTCGGTTTTACTTCCTTTAACTTCTTGCCGACCGCCTCACGCAGGATTGCGTCCTGCGGGCGGTCGGTCTGTTCCTCGTTGACGCGCCCGCGCGTCATCTCGCGAGAGGCGAGATTTCCTGTGAACGCGCGCGCGCGCGCGCTCACAGGATCACGTCGGGAGAAGGTAGCTACAGCCTGCCAGCGCTGATCGTGCGCTGGCAGGCTGTAGAAGTCAAAATGGCATATCAGACGCTGTTTTGTTAACAGCGTCTGATATGCTTGCTGATCGTTCCTTTGGTGGTCCCTTTGCTTGGGACCACCAAAGAAACTTTTGTAAGTGCACCAAAACACCACACAGACCCCCCCACCCATCCACCCCACCCCCCACCCCCGTTACTGATTAACCCCTGATTAACCCCCGATCACCCCATGTCAACCCCCTGTCACCCCCTGACACTAATTACCCCCTGTAAGACTCATTCAGACGTCCGTATGTGTTTTATGGATCCATGGATCCACGGATCCGCAAAACACGGACACCAGCAATGTGCTTTCCGCATTTTGCGGATCCGCACATTGCCAGAACTATATAGAAAATGCCTTTTCTTGTCCGCAATTGCGGACAAGAATAGGACATGCTCTATCTTTTGCGGAGCTGCGGCCGGATGCTTGGGGGCCGAAACCCGGAAGTTTGCGGCCGCAGCTCCGCAAATGCTGATGCGGCGAGCGCATAGTGTGCTCTCCGCATCACCGCCAGCCCCATTCACACTGAATGGGTCGGCATCTATTCCGCAGAATTTTTGCGGACGTGTGAATGGGGCCTTACTACTTTTTTTTTTGCACATTTTTGGCAGAGATTTATTCATCCACATTGATCGATGCGAATGAGGAAATCTGTGCCGTTTTGTTTTTTTGCACATTTTTAGTAGAGATTTTTTCATCCACATTGATTGATGCGAATGAAAAAATCTGTGCCGTTCATTTTTTTCTTTTTCAGCCCAGAGGCTGAACGGGAAAAATCTCATTACCCGTATGCTCAATATACGGAGAATCGCAGAAACTCCTAATGCTGGCCATACGTGTAATGATTGCGGAGACCCTCAAATGCCAGGGCAGTATAAATACCCCACATGTGACCCCATTTTAGAAAGAAGACTCCCCAAGGTATTCCGTGAGGGGTATGGGGAGTTCATGTAAAATATTATTTTTTGTCACAAGTTAGTGGAATATGAGACTGTAAAAATAAATAAAAATAAAAATCAATTTCCGCTAACTTGTGCCAAATTTTTTTTTTTCTGTGAACTCGCCATACCCCTCACGGAATACCTTGGGGTGTCTTCTTTCCACAATGGGGTCACATGTGGGGTATTTATACTGCCCTGGCATTTTAGGGGTCCTAAAGTGTGAGAATCCAAATGCGTAAAAATGGCCTGTGAAATCCTAAAGGTACACATTGGTTTTAGGGCCCCTTTGCGCATCTTGGCTGCAAAAAAGTGTCACTCATGTGGTATCGCTGAACTCAGGAGAAGTAGGGCAATGTGTTTGGGGTGTATTTTTACATATACCCATACTGTGTGTGAGAAATATCACTGTAAACGACAACTTTTTAAATTTTTTATTCAAAGTTGTCAATTTACAGAGATATTTCTCTCACCCAGCATGGGTATATGTAAAAATACACCCCAAAACACATTGCCCTACTTCTCCTGAGTACGGCGATACCACATGAGTGACACTTTTTACAGCCTGGGTGCGCAAGGGGCCCAAATTCCAACGAGTACCTTTAGGATTTACATGGCTGCTCACAATTTAGCCCCGCCCAAAATGCCAGAACAGTACAAACACCTCACAAATGACCCCATTTTGGAAAGAAGACACCCCAAGGTATTCGCTGAGGGGCATAGTGAGTCCATGAAAAATTTTACTTTTTGTCAAAAGTTAGCAGAAAGGTAGACTTTATGAGAAAAACAATAAAAATCAATTTCCGCTAACTTGTGCCAAAAAAATCTTCTATGAACTCGCCATGCCCCTCACAGAATACCTTGGGGTGTCTTCTTTCCAAAATGGGGTCACACGTGGGGTATTTATACTGCCCTGGCATTTTAGGGGCCCTAAAGCGTGAGAAGAAAAATGCGTAAAAATGCCCTCCTAAAAGGTACTCATTGGTTTTAGGGCCCTTTGCGCATCTTGGCTGCAAAGTGTCACTCATGTGGTATCGCCGTACTCAGGAGAAGTAGGGTAATGTGTTTGGGGTGTATTTTACATATACCCATACTTTGTGTGAGAAATATCTCTGTAAATTGACAACTTTGAATAAAAAATGTAAAAAGTTGTCATTTACAGCAATATTTCTCAAACGCAGCATGGGTATATGTAAAAATACACCCCAAAACACATTGCCCTACTTCTCCTGAGTACGGCGATACCACATGAGTGACACTTTTTGCAGCCAAGATGCGCAAAGGGGCCCTAAAACCAATGAGTACCTTTAGGATTTCACAGGCCATTTTTACGCATTTGGATTCTCACGCTTTAGGGGCCCCTAAAATGCCAGGTGAGTATAATACCCCACATGTGACCCCATTTTGGAAAGAAGACACCCCAAGGTATTCCGTGAGGGGCATGGCGAGTTCACAGAATTTTTATTTTTGGCACAAGTTAGCGGAAATTGATATATTTTTTTATTTTTTATTTTGTTTTTTACAAAGTCTCATATTCCACTAACTTGTGACAAAAATAAAATTTTACATGAACTCACCATACCCCTCACGGAATACCTTGGGGTGTCTTCTTTCTAAAATGGGGTCACATGTGGGGTATTTATACTGTCCTGGCATTTTAGGGGCCCCTAAAGCGTGAGAAGAAGTCTGGAATCCAAATGCGTAAAAATGCCCTGTGAAATCCTAAAGGTACTCATTGGTTTTAGGGTCCTTTGCGCACTCAGGCTGCAAAAAGTGTCACACATGTGGTATCGCCGTACTCAGGAGAAGTAGGGCAATGTGCTTTGGGGTGTATTTTTATATATACCTATACTGTGTGTGAAAATATCTCTGTAAACAACAACTTTTAAAAAATTTTATACAAAGTTGTCAGTTTACAGAGATATTTCTCTCACCCAACATGGGTATATGTAAAAATACACCCCAAAACACATTGCCCTACTTCTCCTGAGTACGGCGATACCACATAAGTGACACTTTTTGCAGCCTGGGTGCGCAAAGGGGCCCAAATTCCAACGAGTACCTTTAGGTTTTACATGGCGGCTCACAATTTAGCCCCGCCCAAAATGCCAGAACAGTAAACACACCCCACAAATGACCCCTTTTCGAAAGTAGACACCCCAAGGTATTCACTGAGGGGCATAGTGAGTCCGTCTGAGATTTCTTTTTTTTGCCAGAAGTTAGCAGAAATTGAAACTTTTTTTTTTTTTTTTCTCAGAAAGTGTCATTTTCCGCTAACTTGTGAAAAAAATGAAATGATACATGAACTCACCATGCCCCTCCGCGAATACTTTGGGGTGTCTTCTTTCTAAAATGGTGTGATTTGGGGGTATTTATACTTTCCTGACATTCTAGCACCTGAAGAAACATGACAGGCGCTCAGAATGTCAGAGCTGCTTCAAAATGCAGAAATTCACTTTTTGCACCATAGTTTGTAAACGCTATAACTTTTACCCAAACCAATAAATATACACTTATTGGACTTTTTTTTATCAAAGACATGTAGAACAATAAAGTTAGAGAAAATTTATATAGAAATGTAGTTTTTTTTGAAAAATTTTACAACAGAAAGTGAAAAATGTCATTTTTTTGCAAAAATATCGTTAAATTTGTATTAATGGCAAAAAAAGTAAAAATGTCAGCAACAATGAAATACCACCAAATGAAAGCTCTATTAGTGAGAAGAAAAGGAGGTAAAATTCATTTGGGTGGTAAGTTGCATGACGGAACAATAAACGGTGAAAGTAGTGTAGTGCGGAATTGTAAAAAGTGGCCTGGTCATTAAGGGTGTTTAAGCTAGGGGGGCTTAAGTGGTTAAGGGATATTTGGCTTTCATTGTGTTGTAGACCCAATACTGGGGCTCCACATTAATTTTGCATATTGCTGTTTCCCAGGGAGCTTTGCACTTTGGATTGCCGTGTTGAGACTCTTAAATGAGGCTCCGCTGTGTTTTTGTAGCTGGTTTCTCTGAGATCAGCTATTGTTTTGTTTGAGTAATATCCACACTATGTCACCTTGCCACTCGCTGGCCTCAACATACTGCTGCCATCTACAGACTCTGTCATTGTGCCACTTGGTGGCCTTCTCATGATGCTGCTGCTGCATCCGCCACCTCCAGACGCTGTCATTGTGCCACTCGGTGGCCTCCTCATACTGCTTTCACCTTCAGACCCTGTCATTGCGCAACTCTGTGTTCTCCTCATGCTGCTTCCACCTCACCACTATGTCATAGGTCCACTCTGTGGACTTCTCATGCTATTTACACCCTCCCCACTTAATGACTGGTCCACTATTATGGCTTTCGGCCTGGCTGACTTCATCATTTATTTGATGTTTCTTCTGATCTGTCAGAAGGAAGGAAAAATGAGACGCATAACTAATCTTGTCTGTGTAGCAGCTGTAAGGCCTGTATGGTCCAATCATAATTGGCTTATGATTTGGTAGCCAAAAGCAGGAGTGGGTACAAAACACAAAAGACATGCAAATATTCCATTCATGTTTCATCTCTGTTTTAGATCTACTTCTGTTTTTTTTTTTTTGCTGGCATTAGCAATAGAGATGTCGGCGAACGCGAATTTCCTCAAATGTTCGCAAACGGGCGAACCGTCATAGACTTCAATAGGCAGGCGAATTTTAAAACCCACAGTGACTCTTTCTAGCCACAGTAGTGATGGAAAAGTTGTTTCACGGGGACTAACACCTGGACTGTGGCATGCCGGAGGGGGATCCATGGCAAAACTCCCATGGAATATTACATAGTTGACACAGAGTTGGGTTTTAATCCATAAAAGGCATAAATCACCTAACAATCCTAAATTTTTTTGAACAACCTGGTTTAAAACATCCAGTGTGTGTATACGATCAGGTATGATGTTGTATCGATCAGGTAGTGTAAGGGTTATGCACGCTTCACAGACATTGACAGACCAAACTCGCCTTTTAATGCACCGCAAACAACGGCAAACAGTCCATTTGCACAACTGCAAACTCCCTATTTGCACAAGGTTGGATACCAAGCTAGCCATGTCCCGGTGATGTCATTGAAGGTTTCTTCCTCCACCCGGCCACGTACAACACCAAAGAGGTCCCTGAAAGGTGAATTGAATTGATTTTTCGAACGGGGAGATGGTTAAAAAAACGCTGGCTCCCTTCCCGTTTGTTTTAATCTACGGTCACTGCGTCTGTGTCGTGCAATTTACTCTCACAACCCGATATAAGTGTTATTTTCTGTAGTTCCCTTCTCATCAGTTTAATCTCTGTTACGTCCCCAATCTGGGGTCCATTTATTGAATTGATTTTTCGAACGGGGAGATGGTTAAAAAAAGTTGGCTCCCTCCCCTTTGTTTTAATCCACAGTCACTGCGTCTGCGCCGTGCAATTTACTGTCACACCCGATATGAGTGGTATTTTCTGTAGAACTATTCTCATCAGTTTAATCCCTGTTACGTCCCCTATCAGGACGTGTATTGAATGGATTTTAGACAACCGCAAACAGTTGTGAAAAGTTAACAAACTCCTTGCAGAAATGTGATTTATCTGTGTGCGTCCTTCTTGTTACTTCCAATGTGGGGCACTGCGCATGTGCCGTGCAATGTACTCTGCCACATGGTATGAGTGGTGTGTTAACTAGTACTATTCATATCAGTTTAATCCCTGTTACGTCCCCAATCTGGGGTCCATTTATTGAATTAATTTTTCGAACGGGGATTTGGTTAAAAAAACGCTGGCTCAGTCCCCTTTGTTTTAATCCACGGTCACTGCGTCTGCGCCATGCAATTTACTGTCACACCCGAAATGAGTGGTGTTTTGACTAGTACTATTTGTATCAGTTTAATCCCTGTTACGTCCCATATCAGGGATTGCCTTTTGTGAAAAAAAAATGTAGGCCGGGTACCTTCGACTGCCTTCACAGTGACAGACCAAACTCCCATACACCAAACTGAAATGATTTTAGGAATCGGGAGATGGAAAAAGCAGCTTGGTCGGTCCTCTTACTCCCAAATTGGGGCACTGCGCGTGCACAGAGCAATGTGCTGTGAGCAATGTGCTGTGACACTCTTTATGAGTGGTGTCTAGAGTTGAGCGAACACATGGATGTGCGGTTTCGAGAAGTTCGGCCGAACTTCCCGAAAATGTTCGGATTCGGGATCTGAACTCGACCCAAACTTTATCCCGAACCCTATTGAAGTCAATAGGGACCCGAACTTTTGGGCACTAAAAAGGCTGTAAAATAGTCCAGGAAAGGGCTAGAGGGCTGCAAAAGGCAGCAAAATGAAGGTAAATGTCCTGCAAACAAATATGAATAGGGAAATGAATTAAAATAAAATAAATAAAAATTAACCAATATCAATTAGAGAAAGGTCTCATAGCAGAGAATCATGCGTCATATCACCCACCACTGGAGAAGGCCGCTTTCAGTTATATAGGCCCCAGCACCCAGACAGAGGAGAGAGGTCCCACAGCAAGGAATAAGGCATCATATAACCCACCACTGGAGAAGGCCACTTTCAGTTATTTAGGCCACAGCATCAAGACAGAGGAGAGAGGTCCCAGAGCAAGGAATAAGGCGTCATATCACCCACCAATGGAGAAGGCCACTTTCAGTTATTTAGGCCCCAGCACCCAGACAGAGGAGAGAGGTCCCACAGCAAGGAATCATGCGTCATATCACCCACCACTGGAGAAGGCCACTTTCAGTTATTTAGGCCCAGCACCCAGACAGAGGAGAGAGGTCCCACAGCAAGGAATAAGGCGTCATGTCACCCACCACTGAACAAGGCCACTTTCAGTTATTTCGGCCCCAGTACCCAGACAGAGGAGAGAGGTCCCACATCAAGAAATAAGGCTTCATATCACCCACCACTGGAGAAGGCCACTTTCAGTTTTTTAGGACCCAGCACCCAGACACAGGAGAGAGGTCCCACAGCAAGGAATCATGCATCATATCACCCACCACTGGAGAAGGCCACTTTCAATTATTTAGGCCCCAGCACCCAGACAGAGGAGAGAAGTCTCACAGCAAGGAATCATGCGTCATATAACCCACCACTGGAGAAGGCCACTTTCAGTTATTTAGGCCCCAGCACCCAGACAGAGGAGAGAGGTCAACAGCAAGGAATCATGCATCAAATCACCCACCCATGGAGAAGGCCACTTTCAGTTATTTAGGCCCGAGCACCCAGACAGAGTAGAGAGGTCCCACAGCAAGGAATCATGCGTCATATCACCCACCACTGGAGAAGGCCACTTTCAGTTATTTAGGCCCCAGCACCCAGACAGAGGAGAGAGGTCCCACAGCAAGGAATCATGCGTCATATCACCCACCACTGGAGAAGGCCACTTTTAATTATTTAGGCCCCA
The DNA here is from genome assembly GCA_033119425.1 of Bufotes viridis. Lineage (NCBI taxonomy): Eukaryota > Metazoa > Chordata > Amphibia > Anura > Bufonidae > Bufotes > Bufotes viridis. The sequence continues at coordinate 61,134,242 of CM065597.1, read as the reverse complement.
GCACCCAGACAGAGGAGAGAGGTCCCAAAGCAAGGAATAAGGCATCATATAACCCACCACTGGAGAAGGCCACTTTCAGTTATTTAGGCCCCAGCACCCAGACAGAGGAGAGAGGTCCCACAGCAATGAATCATGCGTCATATCACCCACCACTGGAGAAGGCCACTTTTAATTATTTAGGCCCCAGCACCCAGACAGAGGAGAGAGGTCCCACAGCAAGGAATCATGCGTCATATCACCCACCACTGGAGATGGCCACTTTCAGTTATTTAGGCCCCAGCACCCAGACAGAGGAGAGAGGTCCCACAGCAAGGAATCATGCGTCATATCACCCACCACTGGAGAAGGCCACTTTTAATTATTTAGGCCCCAGCACCCAGACAGAGGAGAGAGGTCCCACAGCAAGGAATCATGCGTCATATCACCCACCACTGGAGATGGCCACTTTCAGTTATTTAGGCCCAGCACCCAAACAGAGGAGAGAGGTCCCACATCAAGAAATAAGGCTTTATATCACCCACCACTGGAGAAGGCCACTTTCAGTTATTTAGGCCCCAGCACCCAAACAGAGGAGAGAGGTCCCACAGCAAGGAATCATGCATCATATCACCCACCACTGGAGAAGGCCACTTTCAATTATTTAGGCCCCAGCACCCAGACAGAGGAGAGAGGTCTCACAGCAAGGAATCATGCGTCACATAACCCACCACTGGTGAAGGTCACTTTCAGTTATTTAGGCCCCAGCACCCAGACAGAGGAGAGAGGTCCCACAGCAAGGAATCATGCATCAAATCACCCACCACTGGAGAAGGCCACTTTCAGTTATTTAGATCCCAGCACCCAGACAGAGGAGAGAGGTCCCACAGCAATGAATCATGCGTCATATCACCCACCACTGGAGAAGGCCACTTTCAGTTATTTAGGCCCCAGCACCCAGACAGAGGAGAGAGGTCCCACAGCAAGGAATCATGCGTCATATCACCCACCACTGGAGAAGGCCACTTTTAATTATTTAGGCCCCAGCACCCAGACAGAGGAGAGAGGTCCCACAGCAAGGAATAAGGCATCATATAACCCACCACTGGAGAAGGCCACTTTCAGTTATTTAGGCCCCAGCACCCAGACAGAGGAGAGAGGTCCCACAGCAAGGAATCATGCGTCATATCACCCACCACTGGAGAAGGCCACTTTCAGTTATTTAGGCCCCAGCACCCAGACAGAGGAGAGAGGTCCTACAGCAAGGAATCATGCGTCATATCAGCCACCACTGGAGAAGGCCACTTTCAGTTATTTAGGCCCCAGCACCCAGACAGAGGAGAGAGGTCCCACAGCAAGGAATCATGCGTCATATCACCCACCACTGGAGAAGGCCACTTTCAGTTATTTAGGCCCCAGCACCCAGACAGAGGAGAGAGGTCCCACAGCAAGGAATCATGCGTAATATCACCCACCACTGGAGAAGGCCACTTTCAGTTATTTAGGCCCTAGCACCCAGACAGAGGAGAGAGGTCCCACAGCAGAGAATCATGCATCTTATCACCCACCACTGGAGAAGAACACTTTCAGTTATTTAGGCCCCAGCACCAAGAGAGAGGAGAGAGGTCCCGCAGCAAGGAATAAGGCGTCATATCACCCACCATTGTAACAGGCCACTTTCAGTTATTTAGGCCCCTGCGTCCAGATTGAGGAGAGGTTCATTCAACTTTGGGTTGCACCGCAAGATCATGGTAAATTTAAAAAAATGAGGATAAAATAAAGAAGTGCTCCGGAGTGCAAGAATGCATGGTTGAGGGGGAGGCAGTTATAAATGTCAATTCTGCACAAGGGAGGGACAGGTCCTGTGGGATCCATGCCTGGTTCATTTTTATGAACGTCAGCTTGTCCACGTTGGCTGTGGAAAGGCAGCGGCGTTTGTCAGTAATGACGCCCCCTGCCGTGCTGGATACACGTTTAGACAAAACGCTGGCCGCCAGGCAGGCCAGCACCTCCAAGGCATAAAATGCTAAATCTGGCCACGTGGACAATTTGGAGACCCAGAAGTTGAATGGGGCCGAACCATTAGTCAGTTCGTGGAGGGGTGTGCAGACGTACTGTTCAACCATGTTAGTGAAATGCTGCCTCCTGCTAACACGTTCCGTATCAGGTGGTGGTGCAGTTAGCTGTGGCGTGGAGACAAAACTTTTCCACATTTCTGCCATGCTAACCCTGCCCTCAGAGTATCTGGCCGTGACACAGCTGGGTTGGCGACCTCTTGCTCCTCTCTGCCTTCGCCTTGGACTTCCACCTGTTCCCCTGTGACATTTGGGAATGCTCTCAGTAGCGTGTCTACCAGTGTGCGCTTGTACTCGCGCATCTTCCTATCACGCTCCAGTGCTGGAAGTAAGGTGGGCACATTGTCTTTGTACCGGGGATCCAGCAGGATGGCAACCCAGTAGTCCGCACACGTTAAAATATGGGCAACTCTGGTGTCGTTGCGCAGGCACTGCAGCATGTAGTCGCTCATGTGTGCCAGGCTCCCCAGAGGTAAGGACAAGCTGTCCTCTGTGGGAGGCGTATCGTCATCGTCCTCCGTATCACCCCAGCCACGCACCAGTGATGGGCCTGAGCTGTGTCGGGTGCCACCCCGCTGTGAACCTGCTTCATCCTCATCCTCCTTCACCTCCTCCTCATCCTCCTCATCCTCCAATAGTGGCTAGCCACATTTGTACCTGGTCTCTGCTGTTGCAAAAAACCTGCCTCTGAGCCACTTCTAAGAGACTGGCCTTAAAGTACTGTGGCAATGTGAATAGGAGGGGTGTAGCAAAGTCCCGGGGAAGCATGAACAAGGGGTGTTGCTTGCACCAGGAGCGTGTCACCAAGGGGCCCGGCCTTGGTGAAGTAAAGGCCCTAGTCTAGATATAGGTGTCCACTAAGTTAGTTGGTGGACACCAAGATAACTAGCTTAGCTGGCTCCAGCTAGTCCAGGGCGGGCTTTTACTGGAAACAGGCAATGTGCTGGGTGGGTGCCTGTTCCCCATGCTCCAGTCCGGGATTTTGGACAATGCCCATGTCCAGGGATGCTATTTAATCTTCTTGTTGGACATGGGTGGGGTCTCTCACTCTGGAGAGTGTGCAGACAGAGGCCTGTTGAGGCTCTGTCAGTGTGGTCTCAGCAAGGCAAGGCTGAGGGGCCAAGAGGCTATGCAATAGCCTGGACTTTGGGGGACTCGGTGATGCTCAGGAACAAGCGTTGAAAGGTCAGAGTTGGGAGGACTGCTAGACCACAACCACCCTCTAAAGGTACTGCACTCGTTACAGCCTGAGGGCTGGAGTATTGTATGGCTGGGGTAAGCCGCACCTGGTTCCATGTGTGAACGCTATCGTATAGCCGAGTTAGGGATATGATGTTTATTATGTTTAGGTAGAGCCCAGGCTTTTCGTTTTATGCCATGCGGTGTTTGAAGAGTGTCAAATAAATTGCACTGTTTGGACCTGAAACCCGGTGTTTGTGAAGATAATTCTGTGAGAATGACCCCCAAATAAGAGACGATCCCTTACAGTACTAAAAATGACCCCTCATCCTCCTCCTCCTGGGCCACCTTCTCTTCCATCATCGCCCTAAGCTTTTTTTTAAGGAGACATAGAAGTGATATTGTAACGCTGATAACGGTGTCATCACCACTGGCCATGTTGGTGGAGTACTCGAAACAGCGCAACAGGGCACACAGGTCTCGCATGAAGGCCCAATCATTGGTGCTGGAACTCCACTATGGCCTGCTGCTGCTCGCACAGTCTCTCCAGCATGTGCAAGGTGGAGTTCCACCTGGTGGGCACGTCGCATATGTGGCGGTGAGCGGGATGGCGAAGTTACGCTGTAGCGCAGACAGACGAGCAGCGGCAGGATGTCAACGCCGAAAGCGCACACAGACGGCCCGCACTTTATGCAGCAGCTCTGACATGTCGGGGTAGTTGTGAATGAACTTCTGCACCACCAAATTCAGCACATGCGCCAGGCAAGGGATGTGCTTCAAACTGGCTAGTCCCAGAGCTGCAACGAGATTTCGCCCATTATCGCACACCACCAGGCCGGGCTTGAGGCCCACCAGCAGAAACCACTCGTCAGTCTGTTGTTCAATACCCCTCCACAACTCCTGTGCAGTGTGGGGCCTGTCCTTCAAACATATGAGTTTCAGAATGGCCTGCTGACGTTTACCCCGGGCTGTGCTGAAGTTGGTGGAAAAGGTGTGTGGCTGACTGGATGAGTTGGTGGAAGCAGAGGAGGAGGAAGCCGAGTAGGAGGAGGAGGCTACAGGAGGCAAAGAATGATGCCCTGCGATCCTTGGCGGCGGAAGGACGTGCGCCAAGGAACTCTCCGCCTGGGGCCCAGCTGCCAATACATTTACCCAGTGTGCAGTTAGGGAGATATAACGTCCCTGGCCGTGCTTACTGGTCCACGTATCTGTGGTTAGGTGGACCTTGCCACAGATGGCATTGCGCAGTGCACACTTGATTTTATCGGATACTTGGTTGTGCAGGGAAGGCACGACTGTCTTGGAGAAGTAGTGGCGGCTGGGAACAACATACTGTGGGACAACCATGGCCATCAGCTGTTTGAAGCTGTCTGTGTCCACCAGCCTGAATGACAGCATTTCAAAGGCCAGTAGTTTAGAAATGCTGGCATTCAGGCCCAGGGCTCGAGGGTGGCTAGGTGGGAATTTACGCTTTCTCTCCAAGGTTTGTGAGATGGAGAGCTGAACGCTGCCGTGTGACATTGTGGAGATGCTTGGTGACGCAGGTGGTGGTGTCGGTGGCACATCCTGTTTTTTGGGCGGCAGGTGCCAACATTCCTCCCGAGGCGGAGGAAGAGGCCGAGGCAGCAGCAGAAGAGGGAGCAGGGGGAGCATGAGTGAGTTCCGTGCTTTTAAGTTGTTTACTCCACTGCAGATCATGCTTTGCATGTAGATGCCTGGTCATGCAGGTTGTGCTAAGGTTCAGAACATTAATGCCTTGCTTCAGGCTCTGATGGCACAGCGTGCAAACCACTCGGGTCTTGTCGTCAGCACATTGTTTAAAGAAGTGCCATGCCAGGGAACTCCTTGAAGCTGCCTTTGGGGTGCTCGGTCCCTGGTGGCGGTGGCCAGTAACATACGAACTCTCTTGGCGGCGGCTGTTCTGCTTTTTCCCCCTGCTCCCTCTTTTTCTACGCTGTTGGCTCGGTCTCACCACTGCCTCTTCCTCTGAACTATGAAAGTCATTGGCACGACCTTCATTCCATCTGGGGTCTAGGACCTCATCATCCCCTGCATCGTCTTCCACACAGTCTTGCTCCCTGACCTCCTGTTCGGTCTGCACACTGCAGAAAGACGCAGCAGTTGGCACCTGTGTTTCGTCATCATCATCAGAGACGTGCAGACTCCGGTGAGGTGGTATTCCCATGTCCTCATCATCAGGAAACATCAGTGGTTGTGCATCAGTGCATTCTATGTCTTCCACCACTGGGGAAGGGCTAGGTGGATTCCCTTGGGAATCCCTGCCAGCAGAGTCTTCAAACAGCATAAGAGACTTCTGCATAACTTGAGGCTCAGACAGTTTCCCTGATATGCATGGGGGTGATGTGAAAGACTGATGGGCTTGGTTTTCAGGCGCCACCTGTGCGATTTCTGCAGAAGACTGGGTGAGAGATAATGTTGTGAACGTGCTGGATCCACTGTCGGCCACCCAATTGACCAGTGCCTGTACCTGCTCAGGACTTACCATCCTTAGAATGGCATTGGGCCCCACCAAATATCGCTGTAAATTCTGGCGGGTACTTTAACCTGAGGTAGTTGGTTCACTAGGACGTGTGGCTGTGGCAGAATGGCCACGTCCACTCTCAGCACTAGAGGGTCCACTAACACCACCACGACCGCGTCCGCATCACGTATTAGATGTTTTCCTCATTGTTACCGTTCACCAAGCACCACAATAAGAAAAAAAATATTTGGCCCAATGTATTGATTTCAAATTCAGGCCTTTTTTTTACAGGCACCTAACGCTATCTGCCAACTTATTTATGTACCATATTACACTAATCCAGGCACAGCATTAACCACTGATTTAGGGAAATATCAATTGTAGACCTAGTATTTTGGCCCTGGATGAAAGGTATCCTTTTCTGGACAGATTTACACTTGGAGATGCACAGTAGCGTGAGAAGAAATATGTAGGATTATGCCTTCAGCAATTGTATTTTAACACTTTGTGTAATATACCCTTTAACGGACAGAAATACAATGGGAGATGCACGGTAGCGTGTGAAGTTATTGAGGATGACCCTCTCAGCACTTGTATATACACCTTGAGTGTAATATACCCTTTTACGGACAGAAATACACTATGAGATGCACAATAGTGCGTGCAGATTTACAGGATTATGCTTTCAGCAATTCTAATGTAACACTTTTTGTAATATACCCTTTTACGGAAAGAAATATACTTGGAGATGCACGCTGAGTGTAATATACCCTTTTACGGACAGATGAACACTTGGCCTGCAACAGCTGGAACACCAGATTCAGGGTATTGCTATACTGGCAAGTGAATTTCACCCCAGAACAAAATCTATCCTTTGACGGATACTATTAAACTTGTCCTGTCACAGCTGGAACACCAGATTTACTGTATTTATATTTTTGCAACTGTATTTCCCCCCAGAAAATAATATATCCTTTGACGGACACTAGGGAAATTGTCCAGTCACAGCTGGAACTTCAGATTCAGGGTTTGGCTATTTTTGTAATTATATTTCACCCCAGAAAAAAATGTACCCTTTTACGGACAGATTTAAATTAGGCCTGCAACAGCTGAAACACCAGATTCAGGGTATTGCTATTTTGGCAATTAAATTTTACCCCAGAAAAAAATATACCTTTTTACGGACATATTTAAACTAGGCCTGCAACAGCTGGAACACCAGATTTACTGTATTTATTTTTTTGCTACTGACTTTCACCCCAGAAAATAATGTATCCTTTGACGGACACTAGGGAAATTGTCCAGTCACAGCTGGAACACCAGATTCATGTTATTGCTATTTTGGCAATTGAATTTCACCCCAGAAAAAAATATATCCTTTGCCGGACACTATTAAACTTGTCCAGCCACAGCTGGAACACCAGATTTACGTTATTTCTATTTTTGCAACTGAATTTCACCACAGAAAATAATATATCCTATGACGGACACTATGAAATTTGTCCAGTCTCTGCTGGAACACCAGATTTACGGTATTGCTATTTTGCCAATTGAATTTCACCCCAGAAAATTATCTATCCTTTGACAGACACTATTAAACTTGTCCACCCACTTCTGGGACACCAGATTTACGGTATTGCTATTTTGGCTATTGAATTTGACCCCAGAACAAAATATATCCTTTGCTGGACACTATTAAACTTTGCCAGCCACTGCTGGGACACCAGATTTAGGGGATTGCTATTTTGGCAATTAATTTCACCACAGAAAAAAATCTATCCTTTGCAAGACAGCAGACAGTATTACACTTGGCTAGCCACAGATGGAACACCAGATTTAGGGGATTGGTATTTTGGAAATTATATTTAACCCCTTAATAAAATATAGAAATTTCTATCCTGAGTTTCTATGGGTGACAATAAGCACAGCCAAGCCTCTGATGTAGGATATAGCAAAAAAAAAAAAAAAAATAGTATTGATGGACTTGGTGGCAGCTTGTGCTGGTGCACCACAAGACACAAAATGGCCGCCTATCAAAGTGACAGAAAAACGCTCTGTGCAGCCTAAAAACCAGTGAGCAATTAACTAGCAGAAGTTGAATGATTCACAGCTGTAGATTGATCACTTCATTAGGTGTTTTTGCTGACTTTTCCCTGCCTAATCTCGCCCTCACAGCAGCTGCGTCTTCTCCCTACACTAATCAGAGCAGAACAATTTTTATAATGGTAGTCAATGATGTCGCATGCTGACATGCAGCATGCTTCGACTGCGACGTGACAGTCACAGAAAAATCCATCTTGAATGGATTTTTTGAGACTGTCGTGTCGCAGTCGCAGCATGTCGCAGTGCGACACAATACACTACCATTATAAAAATTGTCGCGCAACATTAATGCAACAAATGTCGCGCAACAAATGTCGTTCTGTACACCTAGCCTTAGCTACAGGTGTAACTTGAAGATTCTGGGTCCCAGTGCTATAATAGAGCCCTCACAGCATACACTTTTAATAATAACAGTGTCTTCTTATGCGGCACAAGGGTTTTTTGGTCCCCCGCAGGCTCCTCGGCCTGGTAGCGACTGTTACCTCTGCACTTCTTGCGGTGTTCAGCTGAGGGGTTAGGTAATGTGATATCTTTATAGAGCTGGTTGTTACGGACACAGCGATACCAAATATGTATACTTTTTTAAAATTTATTTCACTTTAACACAATAATAGCATACTTGTTGTTGCTACCTCTTCTTCCTCATCCGATGTCAAGAATGGCTGTGCATCGGTAAGGTCTGGGAATGGATAGGAAAATAATTCCTCTGACTCGAGTGGAGGGGCTATGGTGGTGTTGGTAGTGGTGGTGTATTTGGGTGGTGCACACAGCAGAGAGTGAGGAGGGTGCAGATACAGAAGATGAGGAGGGCGCAGAAGCGGAAGGCTGAGTGAGCCACTCAAACAACTCTGGTGCGCCCTTTAAAGTAATCGCACGTGCCTTCTCCAACTTCCCACTTAGGTTCCTGCCTGGTGCACCTGCCCGACCCCTACCACCCCTGCAGAACGGCCTGCCTCCTCCTCTGCCTGTCATTTTCTAAATGACCCTGTGCCTAAGTCCCTAGAGAGGAGCAGTATTTGTGGAAGCAGGTATATTGCAGGTCCCAATCAATATTTGGTGCAAACAGGTATATCGAACCCTTTAATCAATAGTTGGTGGAAGCAGGTATATCGCAGCCCTCAATCAGTATTTTATGGAAGCAGGTATATCAAACCCCTTAATCTGTATTTTGTGGAAACAGGTATATCGCAGGCCTCAATTAATATTTGGTGGAAAAAGGTATATTGAACCCCTTAATCAGTATTTTGTGAAAGCAGGTATATTGCAGCCCTCAATCAGTATTTTTTGATTTTTTGGAAGCAGGTATATCAAACCCGTTAATCAGTATTTTGTGGAAGCAGGTATATCACAGGCCTCAATCAATATTTGGTGGAAACAGGTATATCAAACCCATTAATCAGTATTTTATGGAAGCAGGTATATCGCAGGCCTCAATCAATATTTGGTGGAAACAGGTATATCGAACCCCTTAATCAGTATTTTGCGGAAGCAGGTATATCGCAGTCCTCAATCAATATTTGGTGGAAGCAGGTATATCAAACCCCTCAATTATTTTTTTGCCACAACATTTATATCACACCACCCTGTTTATTTGGCGCATCTGGTATATTGCAGCCCTCAATCATTATTTTGTGGAAGAAAGTATATCACACCCCTCAATCATTTTTTGGGGGGGCAACAGGTATATTACACCCATTGAAATGAGTTGTTCCAATAGCGCTTGTCCCTCTATATAGCTTCGGTAGCGCAGCAGAAACGCACACAACTGCTGCACAATACAAATCCACTATATACTTTCTATGTTAGAAAGTATATTATAAGTATATCAAACCCCTCAGTATATCACACCTATTGATAGAACATCTATACCAGTCCTTGCAAGGACTTTTGTGGCCCTATTAGCTAGCGTTTGGTGTCCCTAACAGCCTTTCCATGCTCCACAAAGCAACCTCTCCCTACACTGGCAAAACACAGAATTTAAAATGGCTGCCAGATCAGGTTCTTTTATAGGGTGGGGGGTGTCCATGTGCTGTTACGTCTCAATTGGCTTTCCTGTCCCACCTGATGGATGTGTCATGGGTCAAAGTTCGGCGCAACACAAAAGAATATGGCACCGGCGGATATCGCCATATGTTCGCATGTTCGGCGAAACGCGAACACACAAAGGTCGCCGTGAAATTACCTCCGGGCGAACCACAGGGCCATCTCTAGCAGGGAGCAATCGTTAGGAGAAATAAAATGGCCACCGTCCTATTAGGACACACAAAACCTGTCCTAATCACACAGGAGGACAAGTTACTTCAGAGCAGCTGCCTTATCCTCCTCTCTGCTCTACTTGTAAGGGATTAAGATACTGAAGACATCTGATACAATCTTCAGCTGAATCTCTGTACAAATGAAGTTCATGAGTAGTGTTGGGCGTGAATATTCGAATAGCGAATTTTTTTTGCGAATATCGTCACCTCGCTAATTCACAAATATAGCGCTATACATTTGCTATTTTGAATATTAGTTTTTTGTTTTTTTTTTAGTTGTTAATCCTTGTTTCTCTCTAGTTGTCTTCTCACTTCCCAAAAGCTGTTCTTACCTGTCCAGAGGATTCCTGGCTCCCTGCCCGCTCCAGTTAATGCCCGTTGCCGCTTCTGCCGACTTCTCGTGTGCATGGGAACGCCTCCATGCTAAAATGTACTTTCGGATGTGAAAGTCACGATCTCACAAATTTAACTAAGTTGTAATCGCAATGCGATTAATATAACCTGAATTACTTGCATAGCGAATTCAACTTAGAGCTGGGTTCTTAATGGTTGGCTTGCTAGAATTGACGAAGATAACAAATATCACGAATTCACCAATATAGCACTATATTTTCAATCTTCGTTAAATTCTAGCAAGCCAACCATTAGGAACCCAGCTCTAAGTTTAATTCGCAATGCGAGTAATACAGGTTATATTAATCACATTGCGAATTTAAATTAGAGCAGAGTTCCTAATGGTTGGCTTTCTAGATTAGAATATAACGAAGATTGAGAATATAGTGCTATATTTGTGATATTCGTTATCTTCGTGAATTCTAGCAATACAACCATTAGGAACTCAGCTCTAAGTTTAATTCTCAATGTGAATATAAATTCGCGTAACATTCGCAATATATAGAATAATTACGAATATTCGATCTCGACGAATATTCAATTGAATATTCGCAAAATATTGAAAAATCGAATATGGCACCTCCCGCTCATCACAATTCATGAGGAGACATGAAGTACAGAGAGGACGGACAGGACAGACTGTGGTAATGGAGACTGCATACAAGTGCTGCTGCTCATTAGCCACACCACCACCTCCTCTCAGTACTTCATGTCTCCTCATGAACTCCATTACCACAGAGATTCAGTTGAAGATCTTATCAGCTGTATTCAGGATCATAATCCCTGACAAGTAGAAGAGAAGGATGAGTCAGCTTTTTTACCTCAGTGTTATGAAGTAACTTGTCCTGCTATGTGATTAGGACTAGTGATGAGCGGGAGGTGCCATATTCGATTTCGACGAAATATTCGTCAAAATCGAATATTCGTCATTATTCTAGTTATTGCGATTAATATGCAACTTAAATAATCGCGTATTGCGATTTTAACTTGAGGCAACTTTCCTATGGGTTTGATATCTAGAATTAGCGAAGATGACTAATATGACGAATTTATTCGTCATATTCCTCAAAACGAACATAACAAAATATTCTCCATCTTCGTTTTAGCTCCATATTTATCAACTTCGCTAATTCTAGCAATCAAATAGGAAAGTTGACTAGAGACAGCTAAGTTTTTAATTTGCTATGCTATAATATTGCTTTGCTTTTTTTAAAAATAAATAGAATAATTATAATACTTGATAATTATTATAATTATTCTATATATAAAAAAAAATAAAAGTAATATAATCACATAGCAAATTAAACACAGCTGTCTCTATAGTCAACCTTCCTATTTGATTGCTAGAATTAGCGAAGTTGACGAATATGGACCTAAAACGAATATGGAGAAGATTTCGTTATCTTCGTTTTGAGGAATATGACGAATACATTTGTCATCTTTGCTAATTCTACCAAGCCAACTATAGTAAGCCAGGTCTAAGTTGAAATCGCAATGCGATTACTTCAAGTTATATTAATCACATTGCGATTTCAACTTAGAGCTGTGTTTCTAATGGGTCAGCTTGCTAGAATTAACGAAGTTAACGAATATGGAATATAGCAGTGCTAAATTGAAATTGCAATGCGATTAATATAACTTGAAGTAACCGCATTGCGAGTATCAACCTAGCACTGCTATATTCCATATCCGTTAACTTCGTTAATTCTAGCAAGCTGTCCCATTAGAAACCCAGCTCTTGGTTGAAATCGCAATGTGATTACTTCAAGTTATATTAATCGCATTGTGATTTCAACTCATTGTATTTCTCCTAATCATTGCCATTATACCTAATGAAGGGTATTTGGGAATATATTTATAAGAAAGTAATATTTAAGTAGGTTTATTGTCTTAATTCCCAGAGAACCCCTTTAAAGGGAATGTGTCATCACAAAATGACCTGCTGCTTAAATCACTTTATGTTTAAGATATTTTTCAATAATTTTTAATTTTCCATGTCACTTTTTATATTTAAAACCAGAAATACTGCAGTTTTTGCACTAGCCACTCTGTCTAATAATTAGCGCCACTTCTTGGTTGTACAGATTATTTTACTGCAGTTAACTAATTCTAATCTTGCCTGTAATTATATCATCTCTGTGTACAGATAAAACAGGATCCACCATTCACAGTAGATGATTGTCAGAGCTTATCAATTCTTCCCTTGTTCAATGACCTCTGCACAGGACACAGAGCATGCCTAGAAAACTCTCCCTTATAAGTCAATGAGGTCCCTTCCTGACCGTTATGTCTATGGACCATGGTGCTGCCACAAAGCAATTTTTAATTCTCTGTAAATGTTGTTAAGAACAGCTATGGCAAAATACAAAAAACCTTTAATTGATCTTCATATTAAACTCTTGATTTGAATTGGCTATCATGTAGATTGAATAGTTTATGGATACTACATACTGCCCATTGCCTAATCACTTGGCAAACATGTGCTATACCATTATTAGTGCAGCTCTTCTTACTACACTATAATTTAGCAAAATCTATACCCTAGATATAGAAATTTTGAGGAAGTAAGAGGCTAGATGCCTGGGTTGTCATGTCATGAATTGCACCTGTTTGTAAATTCTTGGCACAGATCTAATAACAAGATAGACAACAGTTAAGCACCTAGACTTCTTAATGCTCACTCTATTGGCATCACATAGAACTATAGATTTTTTTTTTACCATCATCTAGGACTTTCTGTGCTCAGAAGATATTTTCTCAGTCAAATTTCTGACAGGTACTCTAAACTGACAAAAACTCTTGGGAACTTGACTTATATGGGAGGTGTTAAGGATCCATTGCAAGAACATTAATCACTGAGAGAAAGAGTGTGAAAAGGACGTTGAATGACAGATGTATCATTGTAAAAAGTTCACAATATGACTTAATTTCACAGGAGCAAACAGGGAGTTTGGCAGTTTCTCTTACAACAATATTTAATTCAATATTTTGGATGTTTTGAAACTTTTCAACTAAAAAGTTTGTTAAATACAATACAATTTGTTTGTAAATAATCAAAAATTATTGATCTCAAGAACATTTCCCTTTATAATAAAAGTCTCTATTATTTATAATTCATTAAGTTGTTCTCTTGTGTAATATTGCAAATTCTAGTCATCCATTGAAAGGCTCACTACATTTTCATAAAACTTTTCATGTTAAAAAGACTGGTAAGGATCTGAGCACTAAAACCCCCACTATCCCTAGAACAAGGTGAGAGAAGCACACATACCGCCCTCTATTCTTGTTGAAGATGGAATCAAGGCGGGCCTGTAGACTTCTATAGAGCCTGTCTCATGCAATGAGTAGAGAGAGTGTGCTATGCACACACTTCTCTCCCCTAGCTCTAGAGATTGGTGGGGGTCTCAGTGCTCAAACCCCCACCAATCTAAACTTTTCATATGTCTCATATGAGTTAGTGACCCTTTAGTAGTTTGTATTTGGGCAAGAAAATAAATTGTGTTAAAAGGATTTTCTGGGACTTACTGCAAATATTGATGACCTATCCTCCAGATAGTAAGAGCAAACACAAAGCAACAGCACTTTGCAAACATAGGGGGATACTTATCAAAACTGGTGCAAAGGAAAACTGGTTTAGTTGTCCATAGCAACCAGTTTTCCTGTACACCAGTTTTGGTAAATGTCTCCCATAGAATATATGAACTAATGCTGTATTCAGTATATAAAATGAATATGAGGTGATTTTGGATCAAAATCATGCTCATCTACCACAGCAATGTAACATCTTTCTGGATGGGTATCTACTCTATATGATACCTCTGCTTGTGCCAGTGGGCCTCAAATTATTTCAGGGAGAGCCAACATTACATGTATACTGAATCTGCTCTATATGAAACCTATTTTTGTGCTAGCAGATCTCAAATGAATTCAGGGATAGCAGGCTCCACATATATACTGCACTAATTAAAAACATTCTGTGGAAAAGATGGGTTTGTTAGGCGTGCACAACCATAAATGAAGGCAGCCACACCTCCAAATGCATCTTTCACATAGGTAATCTGTATCAGACTGGTGGGGGTCTTGGGCAGTCACCTGCACCAGAAACTATACTGTGGATGGAAGGCCCTGTCCGCTCACTTGAATGGAAACAGATGCAGTACCCTGGCCAGCAGTGGTGTAACTAGAGTGTTATGGGCTCCAGTGCAAACTTTGGATCGCCCCCCCCCCCCCATTTTTACAAAGAGGCTGCAGATTTTCTTTACACTAAGGGCTCTTTCACACGAGACAATACCGTGCGGGTAATCCGCTGCGTGAAATAGTGCCAAGCCCCATTCTGGACAGCAGAGACAGGATGGAGCTCACTCAGGCTGATTAATGGTGGCATGGAATAGGAATGAGGTGAGTGTTTAATTTTTTTTTCCTCTTTAGCACAGAGCTACAGACCACAGAGGCATTATAGGGGACGATTTACACTACTGGGGGCACTATAAGGGACTACTTAAACTACAAGGGGTACTATAGGGGTCCATTTAAGCTGCTAGGAGCACTATAGCGGACTATTTAAACTACTGGGAGCGCTATAGGGGACCATTTAATCTGCTGGGACACTGAAGGGGACTATTTAAACTACTGGGCGCACTATAGGGGACTATTTACTCTACTGGAGGCACTATAGGGGACTATTTACACTACTGGGGGCACTATAGGGATCCATTTAAGCTTCTAGGGGCACTATAGGGGACTTTTTAAACTACTGGGGACACTATTTGAGACTATTTACACTACTAAGGGCCCTATAGGGGACTATTTAAACTCCTGGGAGCACTATAGGGGTCAATTTAAGCTGCTGGGGGCACTATAGGGGGCTTTTTAAACTAGTGGGGGTGCTATTTGGGACTATTTACACTACTGGGAGCACTATAGGGGGCTTATTACACTAATGAGGGCACTGTAGAAGACTATTCAAACTACTATGGTCTCTATAGGCAATCATTTAAACTAATGGGGGCACTTTATGGGACCTTTTACGCTACTGGGGACACTATAGAGCGGTATTATAATTACTGGGGGTACAATATAGGAGCATTATAACTATTAGGGGCACTTTAGAAGGACCTTATTACTTCTGTGGGCACTATGGTGATCTTTATCACTATTGGGGGCACTTTGAGGGCAATTTTACTGCTTGATCGCTATGGGGGACTTTATTATTATTAGAGGCACTATAAAGAAAATTATTTCTATTATGGACTACTACCAGGGGTACTATTGGGGGATGTCATCATTATTTTGTACAATATTGAGGATACTACCGCTAACAGTGCTAATTTTGTGGAGCACTATCACTATTGGGTCACTATTACTAATAAGGGCACTCTGTGAGAGAATTATTAGTATTAGTGAGACTTTGGGGAGCTTTGTTATTACAGAGGACCATGTGTATGGCACTAGTATTTGGGGGCATTGGGGAACACAATCGGCACAGTATTGAGGGTACAGCAGGATAACACTGTTGGGGAACCAGGATAAGGATGTTAGAAAATTGTGGAACTTAAGATGTCTGTGTGTAAACCTGACGAGAGAAGATATGGCTGATATAACTCATATGGATGGTGTGAGCTAAATAGAGAAGATGAGGAAAGAGAACATCTACATCAGAGGGGATGTCACTGCATGTAAGAGGTATGTGGTACTGTATCCTTCCTCCTGTATGTTTGTTAGTGGTGAATGTAATGCCCATCCAAATATGCCTTTAAAACGGATGTGTAGCCTCTTTATATTGATGACCTATCCTCAGGATAGGTGGGGGTCTGACACCTAGCACCTCTGCTGATCAGTTTGAAGAGGAGGAGGTGCTGCATGCAAGCGCTGCTTTTTATTTATTACACTATACATGGTCTTTCTTGTGGCAGCGGTGTAGGGTAATTACAAGTACTCACTCCATTCAAGTGAATGGAGTGAGTATTTGTCATTACACTGCACTTCTGAGACGACAGGCAGTGTAGTGAACAGAAAGCAGTGCTTGCATGGAGTGTCGCCTCCTCTTCAAACAGCTGGTTGGGGGTCCCTGGTTTCAGACCCCTGCCAATCTGATATTGATGACCTCTCCTGAGGATAGGTCATCAGTTCAAACAGACTGCACAACCCTTATCAAAATTATTTGATTTGTGACTAATTACTTCGCATTTCTTTGTAAGTAGCAGATGCTATGACATGGAATGGCCATTGCGCACCCCCCATCATTAAATCTGAGATGAATATTGAGGCCTTTCAGGCGTTGATCAGTTAAAAAAAAAAATTGTACTTACCTTATCCATTTGAGCACGAAGAGGCTCTTTCCTGATGCAGCCTGCTATTGGCTAACAGCTCTATACACTTGAAAAAATTATAATAAATTCATTATAAATTATAAAAATTATAATATAATAAGTCCTGCAAACCTTGCCAGGGCCGGAGAGGAAAGTGATTAGTTACAACTGATCAATTTCCATATACTGGTGGAGGCATACCCTCCAACTTTTAAAAATTACAAATAGGGAGGGACAATGACAGTGGTGGAAATGTTTTCATACTAAGCCAAAAAAATATGCCCACATTCTGACCCCTCACAGTAGTTATGCCCACATTATGCACCTTTTATTGTATATATGCCCACATTGTCTCCCATCACAGTATTTATGCCCAAACGGTGGCCCCCACTGAGGTTATGCCCACATTGTGCCCCCTTTACAGTAGTTATGCCACATGTGCCCGCTCACAGTAATTATACACACACAATGCAATCTTCACAGTAGTTATGTCCACATTGTGCCCCCTCACAGTAGTTATGCCCAAATTGTTCCCCCTCACAGTAGTTATGCCCACTTTGTGCCCCTTTCACTGAAGATATGCCCACATTGTCCCCCTCACAGTAGTTATGCCCCAATTGTGCCCCCCATTGTAGTAATGCCCACATTGTGCCACCTTTACAGTAGTTATGCCCATATGTTCAATCTTCACAGTAGTTATGCCACATTGTGCCCCCTCACAGTAATTATGTCCACATTGTGACACCTCACAGTAGTTATTCCCACATTGTGCCCCTTTCACTGTAGATATGCCCACATTGTCCCCCATCACAGTAGTTATCCCCATATTGTTCCTCCTTCACTGTTGTTATGCCACATGTTCCCCCACTCACAATAGTTATGCCCACATGTGCCTCTTCACAGTTGTTATTCCTATATGTGCCCCCTCACAGTAGTTTTGTCTATATGTTTCTCCTGACAGTAGTTATACCCATATGTGCCCCTCACAGTTGTTATGCCTATATGTGCCTCCTCACAATAGTTAAGCCTACATGTGCCTCCTCACAGTACTATTATGCCTATATGTACCTCCTCACAGTCGTTATGCCCCTTTCACTGTATTCTCAGTAGTTATGACCACATTGTGCCTCTTTCAGTAGTGCATTCTCACCTCCGTTAATAAGGTAAAAAAAACACCTAATGCTGTCATGGTGTGTACGAGAAGCAAAGGCTGATTTCCCGGCCTGCACACTCCCCCTACACAGCACAGCAGTGGGATGTCTGACTGTATTGTGCTTGCTGGGGAGCATCAGCAGCTGAGCTTAATGGTGAAGCGGCGTGCAGGCGGTTCCCTGCTTCACCATTACAATCAGCTGTTTCTATGACCTATGGATGCAGAGACAGCTAAGAGCGGGATATACCTCAGCTTTTTGGGGAAAGAGAGACAGCCACTTAAATCTTCTATCTATATATTGTGATGATGTGAACAGTAAAGTGTGCGGTAGTCGTATGGTGGGGGTGTGTATCTCACCTGGTGGTTCAGTTTCACTGGGTGAGATAGCTGAAATCCAGAAAAGTGCTGCTTCAGTAAGGCATAGCTTGCTGGAGATTGTTTGGTTAAAGCTGTATGGGCTGGATTTCTTTGGACTGGAAGTCAGGTTGGTAGTGGGAGTCTCTCAGTCCACACCCCTGATCCATTTCAGGTTCCCTGGCCCCAAGTGAGGCAAGCAGGGTTAATCAGGGAGGGATAAATCAACCCTCTCTGTGTGTGTCGAAGGAAAGTGTGTGAAGGAGAGCCAGCGAGGCTCTAAGTGTGGTTTCAGCTGAGGAGGGCTGAGAGGCCACGGGGCTAGGTGGTAGCCACAACGTTTGGTTGGGCATTTTACAGCCAGGAGGCTGCTGAGCGAGTGGCTGAGAAAGCCGCATCCGGTTCCAGGTGTGAACGGCGCTATAGAGGTGAGATAGGGAATACCTCTATATAGTGAGAGCCCAGCTGGGCAGGTGTTTATTTATCTATTTGTGTCTGTCTATCTGTCTGCAGCTAATGTTTTCAATGTAAGATAAGTGAAATTCAGAATAAATAATTATCATAATATGAGCCATATTGTGGGGGTCAAATATATATAGAGATATATGTTCAATGATCTACAGAAATGGTCAGTGCAATAAAATCCTAGAGATTTTCTAAGATCAAAAAAGCACATTAATGGGGAAACTACAGCAGAACTATATGGATGAGATGTTCTCAAACATGTTTTTGCTCATTTTCCAGGGCTTGATCTGGTGGGGGTAGGCTATAAACACTGATAGCACAGACGGGAATACAACACAGGCTACAGGCATTGCTATATTTAACTGCATGCAGCATGCCCATAGTTGAAACATATCTGCATCCTGTACCTGTGGCACAAGTAGTATTGAAAGCAGAACCTTTAGTCATGGTCCCTGAAGTTCTGAACTGAATAGATATGTGTAACATATTAAAAAGATAAGAATATAGTATTCCTTAATTCTTTATTTGGAGAAAAATAAATAAAATGAATTTCTTCCCCCCTTCCACCACCATCCACATAAATCGTAAGTTCTTAACACCCATCTAATTTTGGAATTTATATTCTACTAGCCTAAGTGTACACATTATAAACTATTTCACTTTTTATGTCTAGAAAAGATTCCTAATTGCACATTTGGCTCATAGCAACCCAAGTGTAAAATAATTTAAAATAATTCTAAGAAAATAAACTCATGAAACTCATGTGCTGTACTCATCAGGCAAAATATTTTGACTAGCAGCAACTATGTTGCATGGTCCTGATGAACGAAAAGGCTAATTGTCTTAATGCACATATTAGATCTTGGGGCTTGTTTAAAGTTCACTGAACATCACTGTCCCTAAAAGCCATAAGTGCTGTGTAGACTCAAATTAAGATTCCACAAATAGCCCATCTTCACATTTATGAGTAAATGACATATAAAAACTGGTTAGTTTACACCAGATGTAGCAATCAATCCTTAATGTATTTTAGAAAGCCGTCTCAATGAAAGGCTTATCCTTATTCTCATAACTGCTGTACTAACCTTGGCAGTGAAAACCAATAAGCATACAATGAGCCTGTTTCTAATTACATCGTTGTATTTTTACCTAAAGATGGTGTATTTTCAGTATTTCAAAATATTCTGTAATATTTGATTCTGTTGATTATTCACTGTTGAAAGACTATGGAGAAATGAAGAGATGGTCTTGTCATGTTTAAAGGGGCATTTCCATCCAAAAATGTTTATTACATGTTAACAATCTATATAACATCCCTATTAAATATAACTTAAATTAAAAAAAATGGGTGGATGATTTTCTGGATATGCTTTCTTGAAATGACTCCATCTATTCTACTTCCTGTTCTGGCTCTTAACTTCCTCTTTCTGGCACTAGCTTATCTCATAGAGAGCAAAATAATTAGGCAGTTCTTATTTCCCGATCCTTATCTCCCTTAGCGTCTTCTGAGTTGGGAGGCCCCTCATACACATGGTTGACTACTCCCACCAAAATTGGTGAGTTTGGCTAACATATATCTAATTTACATGACCTTCTTAAAGAGGATCTGTTGTGACTTATCTGTTTGATAACTACTGGCATTCCACCTGAAATATCCATTGTTGATTGGTTACCCCTGGCTCTCAATGCAATGTTATAGGACCCCATACCTACCATGTGCCACTTATAATACTGGTATATGTGGTAGAAGGACTTTTATGCCCCATCAGACATCAGGTGTAAATGCTACCTCTGCACCCCGTGTAACTACATATCTGCCTGTAGCCATTAAACAGCTGCCTACATTTCTTAACTTAACTAATAAGAATCTAGTAGCCTAATTCAAAAGTCTCAGGATACCCTTTTATCTTTGAAACAAAAGGAAAAATGAAATATCTGAATACCCCAGCAAGTATTGGGAGAGGGGTTCTATCTTTTAGGCTATCTCCTGAACATGGCCCCCATCTTAGCCTCCATATTGGATCAAGAGAAAAAATTTCCAATGGGAACGGGGTCATGTAGCATATCAAATAGGAGCAGAATTTTCTCAGAAATCGATTGCTGTATCTCAGATTTGCAATATCTCTTGTGGTTCAAACATTATCAACACAGAAAGTTGCAACAACATGTGTTCAATGTGTTATGCCTGGTGCGGAAAACAGAACTTTGCAGTTTTGAACTTTCTGTGTTGGTAATTTTTAAACCACAAGAGATATTGCAAATTTGATTGCAGCAGTCAATTTCTGAGAAAATTCTGGTCTACTTTGATATGCTACATGATCCCCTTTGACTGAACGTTTGACTCACCCTGTATATTATTTTTATATTGAAGTACAGTACTGTTAAAAGGAGGAAAGTAGCTTTTTATCCTAGGTATCAGAAAAGTTGGAGCTGTACGGTGTAATGATTTGCATGCAGTGATAAATCAGATGCTAATTGACTTTCCTAGTTATCTTTTCAGGTCACCTTTGTCCCTGGTGTAAAAGCATTTAATTTGAAATACACCATTTATTTCCTGCCTTTCAACTTGACGATTTTGCTCTCCTTTCAAACTGATTTCAAATTCACCTATAACAATGAATTGTTTGTATTTTTACTTAAAATTACATAACTATGTAGAATGTCCTCATACAGAAAACCCATTGCCAAGTCTTTTCTGAAAACCGCATGGTCAGAAGAAATAAATTTTCCAAAATGTGTCATGGTGTCACCCTGGTTAAATTGTAAATATAATACTTTTTAATCCCTTCACTGGTAAATAAATATCCCCATCAACCCACACTCAAATAAAATGTTTGCAAATGTATTAAAAGGGAAAAACGAAAATGTCCCATTGACATATACTGTAAGTATTCAGACCCTCTGGCTATGACACTTGAAATGGTTACTCTGTCTGAGCTCTAAAGATCCTGTGTGAAGATGGGGAAAACTTCCAGAAGGTAAACCATCACTGCACCATTACACCAGCTTGGGCTTTATAACAGTGATGTCAATGAAGTGGAATAGGGGCTTCATAAATATGACACTCTTTCTGACCACCATATTTCTCGATGTGTTTACACCATACAACTTACAAAAATACATCTGCTTTCCTCCTCTGACAAAGCTGGAGGGAGTTAAGTTCATAGGAAGTTATACAGCTACTGTATTTTTCGTTTTTTCCTGCACTCCCCCTAGTGCTAGCTGCATTAAAATACAGGAAGAGAAAGAAGCAGGAGACCGAAGGCAGTGTGATCGGCCATTGGCCTACATTGAAGGTATGCCTCTGAACAGCATAATTTTGGGATATCTTTTTAATGAAAGAAGATTGTATAAGGCAGATAACTCAAGCAACAACATTTATATTCCTATTTTTTTTACCTCTAGAGTAACAAATCAGTCATGATAATATGGGAACACCCCCTATTGATATGAGGAATGGTAACGTCTGTGTCTGAATTTACTCATACCTTTCCAGCAGAAATAACAGAGAAACAGAGACTTCTAAGAAAAGATGCCCCAGTTAACTAAAACTAAGAGTCATGAGAGCTCTTAAAGACTATGTGAAGGACGCGCTACTAGAGGACAGTCAGCAGCTACTGGCCAGCCAAGATGTGGAGGAGACAGTACTCGATGATGATGATGTAGCTGATCACACTTGGGATCCGGGTGACGAAGGGGCTTCATCATCATCATTGGGAGAAGAGGATGACAGCGATGGAGCCAGCAAGTTGCTAGCATGGCCGGGAGTCAGCTGGGTGGCAGCAGTGGGAGGTTGGGAGCCAAATGTGCCCTGGGTAGACCACCCACTTCGCAGGAGACTACCTGCCCAGAAAGTAGTGGTGCAGGGGTTCACAGAAGCAGCAGAGGTAGCAGTCAGTCAGTGTGGAGTGTTAGCAGTAAAATCACATACTCGGCGGTGTAGCAGTTTTTCGTTAAAAAGGTGACCATGGCCATTTGTAGAATCTGTGGGCAGAAGGTGAAGCAGGGCCAATGTTGGCACCACGGCCCTGCGTTAACATATGCATCGGCACGCACCCAATTTCAGGCAGTCAAGGCTTCACCACCTCAGCCGAAGGGAGCCGTCTGTCCTTCCCATCATGTGCTGGTCCTGAAGCTCCTGCTTCTTCTCCTACTCCTCATCAGTCATTCCGTCAGCAATTGATAACCGAAGCGATTGCCAAGAGACAACAGTATTCATGCACTCATCCAATGGCGCAGAAGCTGAAAGTGCTCCTGGCCAAGTTGCTGGTGCTGCAATCCCTCCCTTTCCAAGTGGTCCCTGCACCTTTCAGAGAACTGATGGCTTGTGCTGAGCCGAGGTGAAGAGTCCCAAGCCGCCATTTCTTTGTCAAAACGGCAGTACCAGCCCTGCACACGTATGTAGAACAGAAGGTGGGCCAGTCCTTGAGCCTGTCGTGTCTGTCAAAGTGCATGGCAGCGCTGACGTGTGGAGCTCTAACTATGGTCAGGGACAATACATGTCCTTTACGGCCCACTGGGAGAATGGTTCCTGCACAGCCACACCAGCAACTTGGCCAGGTGATGCTGCTTCCGCCTCCATGTTGTCAAGCCACTGGTCCTCCACCTCATCCTCCACCTTGTCCTCTGCCTCCAGTGCAGGGACAATTCACAGTGCCCCCCCCCCCCAGCATACCACATGTGCAGGGCATGGCGGTGCCACGCTGTTCTGCAACTCATTTGCCTGGGCAATTGGAGTCACACAGGGGAGAAACTGCTCCATGTCCATCATCAAGAAATTGAATCCTGGCTTTCTCTGCGACAACTCAAAATCTGAACCATGGTGCCCGAAAACAGGAAGAACATGGTGTCGGCGATACGTCAAGGAGGGCTGACCCAAGCGCCCTGCATGGCACACGTGTTCAATCTGGTTGTCAAGCAGTTCCTGAAGTTTTCAACCCATCTGCAAGACATCCTAAAAATGGCCAGGAAACTGAGCATGCACTTCAGCCACTCATACACCACAAGGCACACCCTCCTGCAGCGGGAGAACAGCATCCCCCAACATAGGCTGATATGACACGTTTCCACCTGTTGGAATTCCACCCTCCGTATGTTTGACCGAATATACGAACAGAGAAAGGCCATAAATGATTTCTTGATGATCCAAGCGAACAGGAGTACTCCCCTGTGTAACTTCAATGTCAGCCAGTGGCAGCTCATGTGTGACATCTGCCGTTTGCTCAGGCCCTTTGAGGAGGCCACGTTATTTGTCAGTCACCAGGACTACGGGATGAACAACATCATTCCACTGCTTCATGTCCTGGAACAGATGCTGGTCAGGGGACTGGAGACATGGCGCCTAGATCTCTGAGGGGGGGGGGGGGTTAGCAGCAGTTCCAGCTCCATCAGCAGAAACTTGAGTCTAGAGTCGATGATGAGCAGCTTTCTTCACTCGCCTAGTGAAGAAACTACTCACCAGCAGCAGCTGGACCTGGAGCAGGACCTGAACCAGCAGGTGGTAGCATATTGGACAGCACCCTGCCACCCCACAATGAAGATCCGCTGGACTACTGGACAGTAGAGATGTCGCGAACATAACATTTTCATTTTGCGAACTGCGAACTTCCGTAAATTTTCGCGAACGGGCGAACCGGGCGAACCGCCATAGACTTCATAGGCAGGCGAATTTTAAAACCCACAGGGACTCTTTCTGGCCACAATAGTTATGGAAAAGTTGTTTCAAGGGGACTAACACCTGGACTGTCGCATGCCGGAGGGGGATCCATGGCAAAACTCGCATGGAAAATTGCGTAGTTGACGCAGAGTTGGGTTTTAATCCATAAAGGGCATAAATCACCTAACATTCCTAAATTGTTTGGAATAACGTGCTTTAAAACATCCAGTGTGTGTATACGATCAGGTATGATGTTGTATCGATCAGGTAGTGTAAGGGTTCCGCCCGCTTCACAGTGACAGACCAAACTCTGACAGACCAAACTCCCCGTTTAACGTACCGCAAACAACCGCTAACAGTCCATCTGCACAACCGCAAACTCCCATTTGCACGAGGTTGGATACCAAGCTAGCAATATCCCGTTCCTTGTCCTCACTGATGTAATTGAAGGTCTCTTCCTCCACCAAGCCACGTACAACACCAAGGATCCCCGAAAGGTGACAACAAGCTCCCTGGGACACCTGCTGTGGTTGGTCTTCCACCTCCTCAAAGCCACCTTCCTCCTCTGACTCCTCTTCTTCAGACTCCTCTCTCTGCGTTGCCGCAGGTTCAGTAATTGACAACGACAAGGCTGCTTCTGGTGGTGATTGTCAGAACTTTTGGATCAGAATTGTAAGTCCAACTATAAGGCCTATCCAAGTTCTATGAAACAATATATAAGAGAAGCCATTTTTGGTCTGATCATGTCTTATTTAGAAGGGCTGGGGAGTTCAGTATCCTTGGATTTAAAATTTGTAACTGAAAAGTTAGCAGTCTGTTCAAAATATTTACACAGTCTGGTCTTGGAAGAAGAAGATTTAGACAGATTCAATAAAATATATTTACTCATATAGACAAATTCAGTGAATGTGTAAAAACAGTATTTCTGTTTAATGTTACTTTGTATGGTTGAACCAGTGCTGGATAATAGCTATTCATGGATTTCTTTACATAGGTGGTCAAGTGTAAACATTGGGTCTTCTCCGAAACAATGGTTCTAGTGTTACAATGTGTATTCTGGATTATTGAGGTCTGGTCAAGAGACTAAGAAAATAGTGATTGTTTGACCAGATAATAGATCCATTGTTTGGGAGATTTCTCAATGTTTGTTTGGCTGGACTGTGAGTTAAAGAATACCCCTATTTAATTAGCAAAGGGATGCATGGGAAAGAACAAGTTTTGGTCCAAAACTTTTACATGGAGCATTAGTGCCACCTAATGTAATAACAAGGTTAAGGTCTTCATTACGTAATCAGAGGGGAGGTCTTGGGATAGAAAACAAACCCCTCTGATGATGTCACTAGTCAATGATCAGACCAAACCAAGCCCCTTTTACAGTTAGATAAAAAGGTGTGGAGAGAGACAGGGAAAAAAAAGAGAAAAAAAAGAGCACAGGAGGTGATAGGAGGACATAGAAGACCAGATAAGATCCAATACCCTAAAAGACATCTTTGATCAGCCATTTGAGCCAATTTATCCAGCATTGGAGACGGCCATCTTGAAACCAAGGGCACTGATTTCTGCTAGTCGAAATTTGGTATAGTATAATTTTTCCCATAATTTATAGGCTGATTAAATTATTATACCTCTATATAGATTTAACCACATTTTATATATAGTAGATTATTTGGTGTAAATTTGGGGAATGTACCTGCAGCATCATTCTTAAAATTTATACAAAATTCTGGAGATCCAGAGATATTATTAATAATATAATATCACCTCCTAGGAACTAAAATTGGTTCTAGCCTTATATGGTTAATCATATAGAGATATATCTGTAATAGACCAGATTTGGATTTATAACACCTATATCGAGAGAAGTCAGATTTTAATTGAGTGTATTTTGTGATATTTACGTTGTATCAGACATTGCTATAGATTAATTGATTCTTACCAATTGTACCATAGTTTATATTGATTAGTTTTTTTTGTTAGTAATAAATTATATATATATTTTGGTTTACAATTGAGTTTTCATCTTCAATTCAGCGCAGATCATGAGCTCATAGTAGCTATATAGTTTATGATAATAAATGAGGATCTCCTTCTTCATAGATTCTAATTTATTCATAAATCATAAAAACTGTTAATCGGAAACCGTATAAATATCCCGACAAAATCGGAGGCCCCAGAGAAATCTGCCGGTAATTGAAACAAAATTTTGTTGTGCAAAATATATATTTGAGAGGTCATTGCGGTACTTGTGGTGCGAAAAGTGTAAAAATGTCTGAAAACAATAGCGAGGCTTTGCTGCACAGTGGGGTTGCTGTGTGGCTCCTGGGTCCCGCCGTCTGATGCCGGTGCGGTGCTGGGGCGCCGGTGGTCGCCGCGCACGGCTGCACCATTTATAGGTTAGAGTAGTTTCCCACTTGTAGAGGCTTCCTTGTCGCGGTAAGTGTGCCTATGCTCTTTGATCAAACTGTATACGAATGCCTCTTTTGCACAGCATACAATGTACTACAAATTGGGCGGATATGCCACGTAATTATGTTGAGACAGTCGTTATATCAAAAGCATAGTGTTGAGGATGTGCGATCCAGATTCACTCTCCAGTATATATTGTAATTATCTATTTTCTTTTTCCCCCCTCTGGGGTCAGCACTCCTCCCCATTTAGACTAGGTGTTTTTAATTAGCCTTAGTTTGCAAGGGGTTTATAAACTCCTACTATCTCTCAGATGCATTTTTTGGGGGTTGTGACTGGGTGAGCTCTTTGCACTCGTTCACATGGCGCAGTACTGCGTGTCTGCCATTGCTGCCTCAGTGCTGTGCTGGTGGGGCGGTGGGACCCAGAGCCAAGGAGGCTTTGCTGCACAGTGGGGTTGCTGTGTGGCTCCTGGGTCCCGCCGTCTGCTGCCGGTGCGGTGCTGGGGCGCCGGTGGTCGCCGCGCACAGCTGCGCCATTTATAGGTTAGAATAGTTTCCTACTTGTAGAGGCTTCCTTGTCGCGGTAAGTGGGCCTATGCTCTTTGATCAAACTGTATACTAATGCCTCTTTTGCACAGCATACAATGTATTACAAATTGGGCGGATATGCCACATAATTATGCTGAGACAGTCGTTATATCAAAAGCATAGTGTTGAGGATGTGCGATCCAGATTCACTCTCCAGTATATACAATAGTGAGGTTAGCCAAGTTGTGCAAGTTGAGGCAGTAAAGACTGATATGCATGATAGGGACAATCAAGAATTAGTGAAATATCATCTAATGTCCCATAGTCATACCAGGTTGGATATTGAGAGGCCAATAAGGGATTGGATAATTGACTTAGGAAAGAGAGCTGTATCATATGCAGAGGACATCTGGTCTGATAAATCTAGATTTGCTGATTATCTCTGTCACATTCATAATGCTAAACATAAGAAAGAGAAGGATGCATTAATTGCTCAATAGTGGCCTGAATTTGTATATTTAATTTGTGAATTAGCAGAACAATTGGAAAAAGCAAAATATAAAAATAGTGAACAGGCTACAGAATTAGATATGTTTCAAAAAGAAATGAGTGTGATGGAAATTAAAGCTGCTACATTTTCTGGTGAATTAGCACAATTGTCTGCTAAATTATCAGAATACAATGACCAATACGATGAACAGCAAAAAGTGATACAAGCTCTTGAATATAAATTAAGTCAAACATCAAGTGAATTGTCTAAATGTCAATTTTCTCAGGCTGATTTAGAACAAGAGTGTCAAAAGTTGTATCAGGACAATAGGAGGTTGCAAAATGAGTTAGATAGCAGAGATTCCACCCCTTTTCAATTTAAACAACCAACAGAGATGACTGGTTTAAAGGTAAAACTTTCCAGGGGGGAATTAAATGTAGGTACTAAATATGATGACCCCTATAAAGGAGAAGAGTTAATGTCTATGAGAGAACATTCTCTCCCTAAATTAAAACCTATTTCACCTCCTAGATCTTCTAAAAGTCCATCCCAAACGGTTTATCAAACCGTGATAGACACTACCAAAATTATTAAATTCCTGAAAGAAACTGTGGGTAGAGATGAGCGAACACCTGGATGTTCGGGTTCGAGAGGTTCGGCCGAACTTCCGGAAAATGTCCGGGTTCGTGATCCGAACTCAACCCGAACTTCCTCCCGAACCCGAACCCCATAGAAGTCAATGGGGACCCGAACTTTTGGGCACTAAAAAGGCTGTAAAAGACACCCAGAGGGATAATATACCGCAATAAACGCATTGCGATTACAACTTTGAGCTAACGATCACCATGGGAACGCCTCCTCCAGTAGAATGTACTGTCGGATCTGAGAATTAAGTTGAAATCGCAATGCGATTCTTATATATTTGCTTAATCGCATTGCGATTTCAACTTAGCATTGCTAAATAATTCCATCCATATCGTTAACTTACTGAGTCAGTAAGTTAGCGAATATGGATGGAATTATTTAGCAATGCTAAGTTGAAACGGCAATGCGATTAAGCAGATATATAATAATCGCATTGCGATTTCAACTTAATTCTCAGATCCGACAGTACATTCTACTGGAGGAGGCGTTCCCATGGTGATTGGTAGCTCAAAGTTGTAATCGCAATGCGATTAAGCAAATACATAAGAATCGCATTGCGATTCCAACTTTTTAGTACTCAACTTTTAAAATCGTACACCACTTTAAGTTCCAAAGTTGCAATCGCGTTCGAATAGAACTTATAGCTGTCTCTTAGTCAGTTTTAGTATTGGTGTGCTGTAATAGAAGTTACATTCGTACTCGAATATAACTTAGAGCAATACAGTCAACTTTACACTGTTAGTTTTATTATCGCGATAATACAACTATTCAAGAATCGTGTACGTGCGTCTATACGTGTGTGCGTTACCTCGGACACTATTCTATTTTGCCAGCCACAGCTGAAACCACTGATTTATGGTATTGCTATTTTGGCAATTGAATTCAACCCCAGAAAATAATCTATCCTTTGCCAGACAGCAGACAGTATTATACTTGTCTAACCAAAGCTGGAACACCAGATTTAGGGGATTGGTATTTGGGCAATTGTATTTAACCCCTTAATAAAATATAGAAATTTCTTTCCTGAGTTTCTAGGGGTGACAATTAGCACAGCCAAGCCCCTGATGTAGAATATAGCAAAAAAAAACTAGTATTGATGGATTGATGGACTTGGTGGCAGCTTCTTCTGGCGCACCACAAGTCACAAAATGGCCGCCGATCAACCCAGAAAATAAGTGATAGAAAACGCTCTGTGCAGCCTAAAAACCAGCGAGCAAGTAACTAGCAGAAGTTCAATGATTCTCAGCTGTAAATTGATCCATTCATTAGGTGCTGTTGCTGACTTTAACCTGCCTAATCTCGCCCTGACAGAAGCTGCGTCCTCTCCCTACACTAATCAGAGCAGTGTGACGTGCGGCGCTACGTGACTCCAGCTTAAATAGAGGCTGGGTCACATGCTGCACTTGGCCAATTACAGCCATGCCATTAGTAGGCATGGCTGTGATGGGCTCTTAGGGCAAGAAGTAAAACGCTAGCTGATTGGCTGCTGTGCAGCCCTTCAGAAAGCGGGAAGTAATCGACGAACACCGAACCCGAACCCGAACTTTTTTGAAAATGTTCGGGTCCGGGTCCCGGACACCCCAAAATTCGGTACGAAACCGAACTATTCTCGATCTGTTCGCTCAACACTAACTGTGGGTCAATTTGCTAAAAAAGGATCACCCTCCATAATAAGTCATCTAGAAACTTATGAGGAGGCCATAGAAACTTTGCATTTAGAACAGGACAGACAGAAGACTGAGTTTATTACCTGGGTATTTGAACCAAAACACCGGTATTTATTTAATTCTCTTAGAGATATGGGTAAGGATTCTTGGTCAGAAGTGTTAGCAGAAATTAAGACTGAATTTGGTCCTTATAAGTCAACTAATGCTGCAAGGAGGGCCTTATTCACTTTAAAATGCAGACCCAACCAAAGTCCTAGGGAATTTTTGTCCGTCCTTAAATATGCATACAGTTTGTCTGAAAAAGATCCCAATTTTGAAAGCCAGGAATTTATCCAATTGCCCAATAAAATAAAATTTATATTGGCTATGGATTATCATCCCCGAAGGACCCTAGATTGGTTGCTCACAGAGAGCACTACTCTGTATGCTGCTCTACAAAATGCTGATGAGTCTCCTGATAGGAAATCTAAAAGAGCTAGTGAGGAGATAGCTGTCACTCAGATAAAAAGAGATCAGGGAAAATTTGAAAGCCCTAAAAGGAGTTATGCAGAAGCTTCTAGGCCTTCCCAACCAAAACAAAATCAACCTAGGCCAGATGCGAGTAAGGGCCCAAAAGCTGCTGAAAACCCTAATAATAATAATAATAATCATGAGTTTAGAAATAGGCGGTTCCCCCCTTTTGAAAAATACCAGAGAAATTATTATAGGGGATTTCAACGTAGGCCTGAAAGGGTTCAAAGTGGTTCTGAATCAGATGGTTCAGGAAAATCCTAATCATATAGGTCACAAAATCAATCTCCAAGAGCTTATGGGAGAAAGAGAAGTAACCTATATGATCGCATGGATCAGATTCAAAACCAGTTTGGAATGATGATGCAGCGGATGGAAGAGTTGTCCAAAGCAGTTACTGCTAACCCTAAAAATCATTTTTTTAGGAACAACTCCTTCTGTAGAAAGTCCTCCCCAATTATAGATATGAGAAGGCAGGTAAGTATGTCAAATGTTGACAATGCTGATGATTCAAGTGTGTGTAAAATAGAGCTAACACAATTGTCTTTTCCCCTGAAAGGAATTTAACTCTTTAAAAGCTACATGGCAAGGGGGAGGGGAAACTTGTTTGTTCTGTCTTACAGCCCACAAAGACTTCAGATGTGCAGATGATATGCAATCCTGCTAATAAAAAGAAGGAGGAGGAGTGAAGGATAAGTATGCCTGCCGAACAGGAAAATAATTTCACTTATCATGCCAAATATCTTTGTTCTTTACAGGAAATAGAATGTCGATATTATATGAAAGTGGAATTGTTTGATAATTTCCCTCCAATATTAGCTTTGATGGATACAGGTAGCCAAGCAACTTTGTTATCTCAGAAGTATTTCCAGCAATTGCAGGAGGTATCTTCTGAGAGATATAAGTTAAAAAGTTTGAATGCTAACCTGGTGAGTGTTTCAGGCAATGCCCTCAAGGTTTTAGGAAAAGCTTGGCTAGATTTTAAGGTGGGAAATAAAATAATCAGTCATCCCACATTGATCGTGGATATGCCCACAGATCAATTGATTATTGGCATTGATTTCCTCAAAAGAATGCGTCCTATTATTGATTATGTCAAAAAGATTATTTGGTCCCAGGTGAGGATGCCCATCAATTATAAATTGTCACAATCCCATCACAGTCAGCATAGTTCCCATGTAATAAAGGAAAGGCCGGATTCCATAGAGGTCCATTTCAGAAACAGGCAAGTTCCTGATGTCTCTTTACTGCAAACAACCCCGAATTCCACTATAGGTGAACAGGAGAATAACACAATATGTGTGTCTCCTGAATGAGTCAAAGATGTCTGTTTGGAAGGGGATGTACTTACAATCCACCTTCACCCAGAAACTACTGACTCTAATGGGTTCAGTGATCATGAACAATTCCTAGTGGGAATTGAAAAAGTGGATGATTAAATATTTTTCCCAGTATAAGTAAATGACCTCGGAAGAACTAAAAGGGCTAAATTGGATTTGCGCTATAAGAATAGCTACATTAGTAGAGATCTATTAAATCAGTTGGCCAATCCAAAAGTAATCAGGTATCCAAATCCCCAAGATAATTGGATACATGACTTGGATATTGAGTCTGATAATCATAACATCATTGCAAAATGTATGTTAATGATTTCTATTGCAGGTAAATCAGCAACTCATTTATTCCTGGTGCTTAATGAGCCCCGATATCCCATGTACATTGGCAACAATGTATTGCATTGTTTTGCCATCCATGTGGACATAGTAAATTCCATATTGTGGACAAGATTAAAAGGAAATTCTGATAATTTTATGAATGACATTGAAGTCCTCAAGTCATCCCAGGTACTGCCATATGCAGTCAACATATTAGTACCACAAGATATAATCATACCTCCAGGTACTAATAATTTCCTGTTACCTATTCAGGTATCAAGAGGCCAAAAATTTAAAAATTCTGATGCATTGATATGTTTATCAAACAGAATGCAACAATTAGGTATTTCAGTAAATCCTACCCCTATGGTGAATTAAAAAAATTAAAAAACCCAAATAATCGTGAATAATGGCATGCTAAATGAAGTTCATTTGTCTAAAGACACTATTATTGGTGTGGCATTAGATTCAAATTATTACACTTTTGGGTTGCAGAATATAATTATTGGCCTAATACCTGAATCGTATTTAACAGAAGAACAATTGGTTGAACAAACATTCCATTCTTCTCCTGAAGGATTATTCACCATCAGTTCAGTATATCCTTTTAATCTTGAAGAAGGTACCTGCAAGGTAGGGGAATCCTCCCTTACCTTTGACCATACAATTAATGAGCAGGAAGCCCAGGAATATCAGGAGTTTGCTGAAAAGACAGGTAAGTCAAATCATGACCTCACTGACAGATTGGAGGAAGCCTATGAAAGGTCAACCTGAAATTTTTCCAGGGTTTATGGAAATGGTCCAGCAACAATTATTGTTAGCTGACGGATGCTCCAATGACTCAGAGCGCCAACAATTAAAGGAAGTTCTATTAGAAGATTCCTATGATTGTTGTCTGACTGACATACATGTTGCCAGGATTCAGACTGATCCTGATGCGCCTCCCATTTATATCAAGCAATATCATCTTCCACTAGCTTGTTACGACTCGCTAGCGGAAATAATTTAAAATCTCAAGGAGATAGGTATTATAAGACCAGTGCACAGTTCTTATAATAATCCTATTCTTGGAATTCTAAAACCCAATGGTCAATGGTGTTTATGTGCTGATCTTCGACAGCTCAATAAACGTGTATATATGTCCGGCTGGCCCGTGCCATATATAGACCAATGCTTGGTACAAATGAAAAGCGCAGGATCTTTACCACCTTAGACTGCGCTCAGGGATATTGGACCATCAAGGTGAGTCCTGAAGACCAATACAAATTGGCCTTTACCTTTGGTAAAAAACAGTTTACTTGGACCAGATTATCGTTTGGGTACATAAACTCAGGTCATGAATTTGCGGTGTTTTTACATAAAGCTATGCCTGATGCCACGGAAAGAGGAAACTTGACGTACGTGGATGACATTTTAATGAAAAGTACCTCATTTGATAAGCATATCCAGAAGATTAGGTATGTTCTTAATCAATTAAGGGAAGCAGGTGTAAAAATGTATTTACAGAAAGCCCAGTGGTGTCGGACCAAGGTCAATTTCCTTGGGCATGAGGTAACTTCTGAAGGCCTGAATCCTCAGAAGAAAAAGGTGGAGGCGGTAATGAAATCTAAAACACCTACCAATGTCAGCGAATTAAGGTCATTTTTGGGTATGATGAATTACTCACACAAATTCATTAATAATTATTCTGAAATTAGTAAACCGTTGTTAACATTGTTAAAGAAAGGTGTACCATGGACATGGGGGAGGATCAGGAACAAGCCATGAATGAACTTAAAAGAAAACTGATTCAAGCACCATGTCTGGCATACCCAGAAGGGGGTAAACCCTTTAATCTGGAAACTGGTTTCACAGATCTTAGTATCAGTGCTGTGTTATACCAAAAACGAGATAAATTGAATAAGATTATAGCCTATGCCAGTAAGTCCCTATCACCGGTAGAAGTAAAGATTGATGACTGTGAAAAAGCTTTATTAGCCCCAGCCTGGGCACTTCAAAACTTTAGAAGTTTTATACAAGGTGAGAAAATCATTATTGAAACGGCACATCAGCCCCTACAATATTTGCAGAGTGACAAAATTAGGGATGGTAACTTATCCAATAGCAGAATCACTGCTTGGACCTTGTCTTTACAAGGATGGCCGTTAGAAGTTTGGTATAAGCAAAATAAAAAGTGTCCCGTAGCCCAAGGGCTGGCTGAACTTCATGACTGTGCCGCTCATTCTCATAAATAAGAGATGGTAGATGATTTTCTAGAAGAACAAAAATCTTCCCCTTACAAAGTATATGAAGAAGAATATTGTTCTCTACTTCCCTGTGTATATATAGATGGTTGTGCTTACCACACCATGATAGGAGATGAAAGGAAATTAGTGTCAGGAATTGGCGTTACTTGGATAAATTAATGCCCTAATATTTATGTAGGATACAGCATTGGTGCAAAGAGTAGTCAGGTAGCGGAATTTGCTGCTCTATCCCAAACGGTTCAAATTGCCATAGAGCATAATATCAGGGAATTTGTTATAATTACTGATTCAAATTATGTCTGGAACAGTTTTGTAGAATACATACCCACATGGAAAAGGAATAATATGTTACGGTCTAATAACAAACCAGTGAAACATGCTAAATTGTTTTATGCCATAGATGAATTAGTCCAAGATAATGGATACACCATATATTGGAAGAAAACCAAGGGTTATTCCAAAACCCAGGATATAGACAGAGAGGGTAATGACTTAGCCGATAAATTGTCTAAACAAGGAGCTATTAATGGTGATCGAATTGAAATAGATCATTTATTAGAGATGATCCCTATTGACGCTATCACTAGACAACAGGCTATGGCCCAGAATGAACATAGGGTAGCTCAATGGAGTCAGGAATCTGTAAGTGAAGATCTGATCACAAGTCAGAAGGAAGATCATATGCTAGGAATCTTTTATAAACATATTGAGGATCCTAATAGTAATCCCAAATCGGAAGATGAGTATGCCCAAAAGGAGGATCTCCGATTACTTATGAATACCAAATCCCAATTTAGTATTCAAGATGGGTTATTGATGAGAACATCTAAAAATGGTATTCAACAATGGGTAGTACCTACTTCATTTAGAGGTTTAATGTTATAGCATGCCCATGATGCACCAACAGCTAGTCATTGTGGAGAAAAGATCACATATAAGTCACTACATGATTATGCTTACTGGCCTCACATGTTGAAGGATGTGCAGAGTTATTGTCAAGGTTAATTAGTATGTGCGCAATTTCAACCTCAAGGTCCTAAACATCGTGCTCCACTCAAGAAGAAAGAGTTTTCATTACCATGGTCCGATATACAGATTGATTTTATTGGTCCTGTCACCAGGTCATCCTGAGGAAAAAGATACATGTTAACAGTCACTTGTGTGTTTACCAAATGGGTAGAGTGTTTACCAGCTCGTAATAACACAGCCGAAACATGTGCCACTTTGTTAATAAATCATGTATTTTCCAGATTTAGGTTACCATTAATCGAACAGTGTAATAACTATCTGGTGGTCTTCCAGTACCTATGCAGCAGTCCCCTTCTTAGGAGAAGGTCCAATCTCCTCTCAATGTAAAAACAGTAAAGGTTAACGGAGACTGCACTAATGTGGCCACTCACAGTTCAGATGTCACACTTTGACTCTGACCTGCGATAGTAAGTCCATATATCTGAATCTTACAAACAAACGCAGAGCGTCACAGAAAATCTGCTTCACATGCGCTGCAATCGCTGCTGTCAGTGTGAATTTCGCAGCCTCCTCCACCGCACCAACCGAACAATCCTCCACATCGGACTTAATCCTTTATGAAGAGGAAAAGGAACATAGCGCAGAACTGCCGGCTCAGGTGAATAAATATCTGTTTATTATACTCACAAAATCCACAAAAAAATCGGCATATATGGTGGTAAAACAGCACGGCCCGACCTAGGTTTCGCTCATAGCTTCGTCAGGGGCTGACACTGACTGCACAATGCAGGATTAAATACACCTCCTTGTTCAATCCGGGTGTGAACCCGGAGAGAACAGCGGGGTCAAAAGGTCATATAAAACATGTGAATAAAACCAATATGTAAACATAAATACTTTAAAAACAAATACAATAAGATAAAAAAAAACACAGACATATTCAAGCCATACATACTGCCTTAATGTCCCACTCTATATTCATGCCCAGAGGCTGCAACGTATTCATATTATATATCCACTGGGCTTCTTTCTTATTTATTTGTTTAACGGGGTCTCCTCCTCGCCAATTTGGTCAATTTATTCCTATCCAACGACCTTTTATTTTCAGGCGGGCACCCACTGTCAGAAACCGTATTGTGAAGGGATGCACAAATCCTAGTCTCCCGTTTAAACCAAAGGATTACTGGGTTACCATTAAGAATTGATTCTGACCGTGGATCGCACTTTGTAAGTGAGGTAATGACCAAGATGTGGAAAATCTTGGGGGTGAAGAGAAGACTACATATTGCCTACCGTCCAGCATCTAGCGGATCCGTGGAGCAGTGTAACCAATCCATTGTCAATATACTTAAAAAGTTTGTTAAGGAGACAGGTAAAGATTGGGACGTGAGATTACCATTAGTACTCATGGCTATTTGAGCAACTCCGAGTGCTGTTACCAAGATGTCACCTTTCGAGCTGATGAAGGGGAGAAGAATGAAACTTCCACAACACCTGTTGTATCGCACGTCCGATCATAACTTGATCAATGCAGACACGACACATCAGTATGTGGAGGATCTTCGTAAGTATCTTCAGCATGCGTTTGCCTTTGCGCAGAAAAAACTAGAGAAAGCTGTCATAAGTAGTGTTGAGCGAACAGTTCGAGAATAGTTCGGGTTCGTTTTCAAAAAAGTTCGGGTTCGGGTTCGTTGTTCGCGATTTCTTCCCGCTTTCTGAAGGGCTGCACAGCAGCCAATCAGCTAGCGTTTTACTTCTTGCCCTAAGAGCCCATCACAGCCATGCCTACTAATGGCATGGCTGTGATTCGCCAAGTGCAGCATGTGACCCAGCCTCTATTTAAGCTGGAGTCACATAGGGCCGCACGTCAAACTGCTCTGATTAGTGTAGGGAGAGTACGCAGCTGCAGTGAGGGAGAGATTAGGCAGGGAAAAGTCAGCAAAAGCAACTAATGAAGTGATCGATCTACAGCTGTGAATGATTCAACTTCTGTTTGTTACTTGCTCACTGGTGTTTAGGCTGCACAGAGTGTTTTTCAGTCAGTTTTTTTCTGGGGTGATCGGCGGCCATTTTGTGACTTGTGGTGCACCAGAACAAACTGCCACCAAGTCCATCAATCCATCAATACTAGTTTTTTTTTTTTGCTATATCCTACATCAGGGGCTTGGCTGTGCTAATTGTCACCCCGTAGAAACTTAGGATAGCAATTACTATATTTTATTAAGGGGTTAAATACAATTGCCAAAATACCAATCCCCTAAATCTGGTGTTCCAGCTTTGGCTAGCCAAGTATAATACGGTCTGCTGTCTGGCAAAGGATAGATTATTTTCTGTGGTGAAATTCAATTGCCAAAATAGAAATCCCCTAAATCTGGTGTCCCAGCACTGGCTGGCAAACTATAATAGTGTCCGCCAAAACATATATTTTGTTCTGGGGTGAAATTCAATTGCCAAAATAGCAATACCATAAATCTGGTGTCACAGCTGTGGCTGGCAAACTATCATAGTGTCCGCCAAAACATATATTTTGTTCTGGGGTGAAATTTACTTGCCAAAATAGCAATCCCCAAAATCTGGTGTCACAGCTGTGGCTGGCAAATTATAATAGTGTCCGCCAAAACATATATTTTGTTCTGTGGTGAAATTCAATTGCCAAAATAGCAATACCATAAATCTGGTGTCCCAGCACTGGCTGGGAAACTATAACAGTGTCCGCCAAAAGATATATTTTGTTCTGGGGTGAAATTCACTTGCCAAAATAGCAATCCCCTAAATCTGGTGTCCCAGCACTGGCTGGCAAACTATAATAGTGTCCGCCAAAACATATATTTTGTTCTGTGGTGAAATTTAATTGCCAAAATAGCAATACCTTGAATCTGGTGTCTCAGCACTGGCTGGCAAACTATAATAGTGTCCGCCAAAACATATATTTTGTTCTGGGGTGAAAATCAATTGCCAAAATAGCAATCCCCTCAATCTGGTGTCCCAGCACTGGCTGGCAAACTATAATAGTGTCCGCCAAAACATATATTTTGTTCTGGGGTGAAATTCAATTGCCAAAATAGCAATACCCTGAATGTGGTGTCCCAGCTGTTGCAGGCCAAGTGTTAATCTGTCCGTAAAAGGGTATATTTTGTTCTGGGGTGAAATTCAATTGCCAAAATAGCAATACCATAAATCAGTGGTTTCAGCTGTGGCTGGCAAAGTATAATAGTGTCCGCCAAAACATATATTTTGTTCTGGGGTGAAATTCAATTGCCAAAATAGCAATACCCTGAATCTGGTGTCCCAGCTGTTGCAGGCCAAGTGTTAATCTGCCCGTAAAAGGGTATATTACACTCAAGGTGTATATACAAGGGTCATCCTTATTAACTTCACACGCTACCGTGCATCTCCCATTGTATTTCTGTCCGTTAAAGTGTATATGACACAAAGTGTTAAAATACAATTGCTGAAGGCATAATCCTTGAAATCAATACATTGGGCCAAATATTTTTTTTCTTATAGTGGTTCTTGGTGAAAGGTAACAATGAGGAAAACATCTAGTAAGGGACGCGGATGCGGTCGTGGTGATGTTAGTGGACCCTCTGGTGCTGGGAGAGGACGTGGCCGTTCTGCCACAGCCACAGGTCCTAGTAAACCAACTACCTCAAGATCCAGTACCAGCCAGAATTTACAGCGATATTTGGTGGGGCCCAATGCCGTTCTAAGGATGGTAAGGCCTGAGCAGGTACAGGCACTAGTCAATTGGGTGGCGGATAGTGGATCCAGCACGTTCACAACATTTTCTCACACCCAATCTTCTGCAGAAAGCGCAAAGGTGGTGCCTGAAAACCAAGCCCATCAGTCTCTCATCACCCCCATACATATCAGGGAAACTGTCTGAGCCTCAAGTTATGCAGCAGTCTCTTATGCTGTTTGAAGACTCTGCTGGCAGGGTTTCCCAAGGGAATCCACCTAGCCATTCCCCAGTGGTGGAAGACATAAAATGCACTGATGCAAAACCACTGATGTTTCCTGATGATGAGGACATGGGAATACCACCTCATTGGAGTCCGCATGTCTCTGATGATGACGAAATACAGGTGCCAACTGCTGCGTCTTTCTGCAGTGTGCAGGCCGAACAGGAGGTCAGGGAGGAAGACTGTGTGTAAGACGATGCAGGGGACGATGAGGTCCTAGACCCCACATGGAATGAAGGTCGTGCCACTGACTTTCATAGTTCAGAGGACGAGGCAGTGGTGAGACCGAGCCAACAGCGTAGCAAAAGAGGGAGCAGGTGGCAAAAGCAGAACAGCCGTCGCCAAGAGAGTTTGCCTGCTACTGGCCACCGCCACCAGGGACCGAGCACCCCAAAGGCAGCTTCAAGGAGTTCCCTGACATGGCACTTCTTTAAACAATGTGCTGACGACAAAACCTGAGTGGTTTGCACGCTGTGCCATCAGAGCCTGAAGCGAGGCATTAACGTTCTGAACCTTAGCACACCCTGCATGACCAGGCATCTACATGAACTGCAGTGGAGTAAACACCTTAAAAGCAAGGAACTCACTCAGGCTCCCCCTGCTCCCTCTTCTGTTCTGCTGCTGCCTCAGCCTTTTCCTCTGCCTCGGGAGGAACGTTGGCACCTGCCGCACACCAAACATTGTGCCACCGACACCACCACCTGCGTCACCAAGCATCTCCACCATGTCACACGGCAGCGTTCAGCTCTCCATCTCACAAACCTTGGAGAGAAAGCATAAATTCCCACCTAGCCACCCTCGAGCCCTGGGCCTGAATGCCAGCATTTCTAAACTACTGGCCTTTAAAATGCTGTCATTCAGAGTGGTGGACACAGACAGCGTCAAACAGCTGATGTCCATGGCTGTCCCACAGTATGTTGTTCCCAGCCGCCACTACTTCTCCAAGACAGCCGTGCCTTCCCTGCACA
Source organism: Bufotes viridis (assembly GCA_033119425.1). Taxonomy (NCBI): domain Eukaryota; kingdom Metazoa; phylum Chordata; class Amphibia; order Anura; family Bufonidae; genus Bufotes; species Bufotes viridis. Next base: position 61,093,795 of record CM065597.1, on the reverse strand, counting down.
ACCAAGTATCTGATAAAATCAAGTGTGCACTGCGCAAAGCCACCTTTGGCAAGGTCCACCTAACCACAGATACGTGGACCAGTAAGCACGACCAGGGACGCTATATCTCCCTAACTGCACACTGGGTAAATGTAGTGACGGCTGGGCCCCAGGCGGAGAGTTCCTTGGCGCACGTCCTTCCGCCGCCAAGGATACCAGGGCATCATTCTTTTCCTCCTGTAGCCTCCTCCTCCTACTCGGCTTCCTCCTCCTCTGCTTCCACCAGCTCATCCAGTTAGCCACACAACTTCACCACCAACTTCAGCACAGCCCGGGGTAAACGTCAGCAGGCCATTCTGAAACTCATATGTTTGGGGGACAGGCCCCACACCGCGCAGGAGTTGTGGCGGGGTATTGAACAACAGACCAACGAGTGGTTTCTGCCGGTGGGCCTCACGCTCGGCCTGGTGGTGTGCGATAATGGGCGAAATCTCGTCGCAGCTCTGGGACTAGCCGGTTTGACGCACATCCCTTGCCTGGCGCATGTGCTGAATTTGGTGGTGCAGAAGTTCATTCATAACTACCCCGACATGTAAGAGCTGCTGCATAAAGTGCGGGCCGTCTGTGCGCGCTTCTGGCGTTCACATCCTACCGCTGCTCGCCTGTCTGCGCTACAGCGGAACTTCGTCCTTCCTGCTCACCGCCTCATATACGACGTGCCCACCAGGTGGAACTCCACCTTGCACATGCTGGAGAGACTGTGCGAGCAGCAGCAGGCCATAGTGGAGTTTCAGCTGCAGCACGCACGCGTCAGTCGCACTGCGGAACAGCACCACTTCACCACCAATGATTGGGCCTCCATGCGAGATCTGTTTGCCCTGTTGTGCTGTTTTGAGTACTCCACCAACATGACCAGTGGCGATGACATCGTTATCAGCGTTACAATACCACTTCTATGTCTCCTTGAGAAAACGCTTAGGGCGATGATGGAAGAGGAGGTGGCCAAGGAGGAGGAGGAGGGGTCATTTTTAGCACTTTGAGGCCAGTCTGTTAGAAGTCGCTCAGAGGGAGGTTTTTTGCAACAGCAGAGGCCAGGCACAAATGTGGCCAGCCAGGGCCCACTACTGGAGGACGAGGAGGTGGAGGAGGATGAGGATGAAGCAGGTTCACAGCGGGGTGGCTCCCGACACAGCTCAGGCCCATAACTGGTGCGTGGCGATGATGATACGCCTCCCACAGAGGACAGCTTGTCCTTACCTCTGTGGAGCCTGGCACACATGAGCGACTACATGCTGCAGTGCCTGCGCAACGACAGCAGAGTTGCCCACATTTTAACGTGTGCGGATTACTGGGTTGCCACCCTGCTGGATCCCCGGTACAAAGATAATGCGGCCACCTTACTTCCTGCACTGGAGCGTGATAGGAAGATGCGCAAGTACATGCGCACGCTGGTAGATGCGCTCCTGAGAGCATTCCCAAATGTCACAGGGGAACAGGTGGAAGCCCAAGGCGAAGGCAGAGGAGGAGCAAGAGGTCGCAAACGCAGCTGTGTCACATCCAGCTACTCTGAGGGCAGGGTTAGCATGGCAGAAATGTGGAAAAGTTTTGTCTCCACGCCACAGCTAACTGCACCACCACCTGATACGGAACGTATTAGCAGGAGACAGCATTTCACTAACATGGTTGAACAGTACGTCTGCACAACCCTCCACGTACTGACTGATGGTTCGGCCCCATTCAACTTCTGGGTCTCCAAATTGTCCACGTGGCCAGAGTTAGCATTTTATGCCTTGGAGGTGCTGGCCTGCCCGGCGGCCAGCGTTTTGTCTGAACGTGTATTCAGTATGGCAGGGGGCATCATTATTGACAAACGCAGCCGCCTGTCCACAGCCAACGTGGACAAGCTGACGTTCATAAAAATAAACCAGGCATGGATCCCACGGGACCTGTCCCTCCATTGTGCAGAATAGACATTTATAACTGCCTCCCACTCAACTATGTATTCTTGTACTCCGGGGCACTTCTTTATTGAACCCTCATTTTTTCTACTTTACCATGATCTTGCGGTGCAACCCAAAGTTGAATGAACCTCGCCTCAATCTGGGCGCCAGGGCCTAAATAACTGAAAGTGGCCTTCTCCAGTGGTGGGTGATATGACGCATGATTCCTTGCTGTGGGACCTCTCTCCTCTGTATGGGTGCTGGGGCTGAAATAACTGAAAGTGGCCTTCTCCAGTGGTGGGTGATATGACGCATGATTCCTTTCTGTGGGACCTCTCTCTGTCTGGATGCTGGGCCTAAATAACTGAGAGTGGCCTTCTCCAGTGGTGGGTCATATGACACCTTATTCCTTGCTGTGGGACCTCTCTCCTCTGTCTGGGTGCTGGGGCCGAAATATCTGAAAGTGGCCTTCTCCAGTGGTGGGTGATATGACGCATGATTCCTTGCTGTGGGACCTCTCTCCTCTGTCTGGGTGCTGTGGCCGAAATAACTGAAAGTGGCCTTCTCCAGTGGTGGGTGATATAACGCCTTATTCCTTGCTATGGGACCTCTCTCCTCTGTCTGGGTGCTGGAGCCGAAATAACTGAAAGTGGTCTTCTCCAGTGGTGGGTGATATGACGCATGATTCTCTGCTATAGGACCTCTCTCTAATTGATATTGGTTAATTTTTATTCATTTTATTTTATTTTAATTCCCTATCCACATTTGTTTGCAGGGCATTTACCTACATTTTCCTGCCTTTTGCAGCCCTCTAGCCCTTTCCTGGACTATTTTACAGCCTTTTCAGTGCCTAAAAGTTTGGGTCCGCATTGACTTCAATGGGGTTCGGGTTCAGGATAAAGTTCGGGTCGAGTTCGGATCCCGAACCCGAACATTTTCAGGAAGTTCGGCGGAACTTCTCCAACCCAAACATCCAGGTGTTCGCTCATCTCTAGTCATAAGTAACAAAACATATTATGATTTAAAAACGACTACGAAAGAATATGAAGTCGTGGTAAGGTATATCTTTAGAACTTTTCCCGGGATCGGGTAAAAGAAAAGAAGTTTCTTCCATCATGGAAAGGTCCGTATGACATCATTGATAAATGTCACCTGTGGTCTATAAGGTGAAAATTTACTCGAAAAAGGGTTTTATCGAAAAATGGGTCCATGTAAATCAATTGTGAGTATGTCATCCTAAATCACAATTGAGAATCCCAGAAGGTGATGATGAAAAAGAGAATGAATAAGAACAGAGTTATTTTTATTTCTCTCAGTTCAAGGTGTTCCACTTCTGTGTTTTCTATTCAAAAGAATTTTACATAGTAAAAATAAATAATGTATGAATAGATAAATATTAAGGAATATACATTTATACTATTAATTAATATTTCTTTTATAGAAAGAGACTGGTTGAATCGAGACGTTGATCCAATAAGAGGATGGTGACTATGAGGACTACGGCTATCATATGGATAATATTAATCCTCAGTGCCCATTTTCGGATGGAACCTATTATTGAGTCGGGACCATCATCTGGAATTATGTTACAGGATACTCCAGGGTTCTTGTTGGCAGAAAAGAAGATTTTATCTCAGAAAATTTTTGTAAGCTTGGATCCAAAGACATCCATTGAAAGGAAATACAATGCATCACAATTTCAACTGGAGGAAATGCAAGACTGGTACAAGATCCATGTGAAGCAAGCCCAAATGAGAGTAACAGATATTCTGGAACATGCCCGGAAACCTTTTATTATACAACCTCTGACTAGGAATTAGCGACCAAAGAGATTCCAGGGATTTTTAATTGCTAGTATTGTCTTCACTACATTGGGTATGGTGGTTGCTACTACGACTTCGGTCGTTAATTCAGTTTCCGTTAAAACTTTACAGGCGGAGGTTGGAAATCTGAGAGAAAACGTTGAACTCCTCTATCAGGAGATTGAACTTCAAAAGACTAACATGGAAAAACTAATGTATGTTGTTAATAATATTATTGTTACAACAAATTTACATTCTGAATTAATTTCACATTCTACGGAATGACACAAGAATCATGAATGGTTTAAATATGAACTCTTATTTTTAAAAGATGCCGTCATGTTCCATACTTTAACATTTTTGAGTGAAATTCAAAGTGGTATGAGTGACTTAATTCAGGGTCGAGTGCCAATATATTTTGTTTCCCGTGATGTGGTGAAGGAAATGCTTCTGGAACTTGGAGGGGAGGCTATAAAAGAATTTCATATTAACTTATCTTATAAGATGGGTAGCGCTATACCATTATACAGTGACCCTGAGAGAATGGAAATTTGCTTTCTATTATCGATACCAGTAGTTAATGATAAGAACATATTTCAGATGAAAAACATTCATAATGTGGGAACATATCAAAATGATTTGCATATAAGGATACAACCTCCAGAAATAATTCCTTATCGAATGAATGAACCCGAGGTTTTTTTCATACCTATGTTAAATGGGTGTATAAAATTTAAGGATAATAATTTCCAATGTGATGGAAAACCATTTATGTATGATGCATCCCAGGCATTATGTGGATTAGATCATATAAAATATGGGTCTGAAAAATGTTAAGTCACCATCAGTAAGATTCAGGAGAAGAATAATGTACAGGCTGTTTTAGTGGGAAATAAGTGGTTAGTAAGTACCAATGAAATAGAAGCCAATGTGTATTATAGAGAATTAATCCAGAATAGGAAAATTTTATTACCTACCTCTGTCATTATCGTTAGAGTACCCAAGAATGCTAAAGTAGTTATTGGAGATGTTACCCTTTATCCAATAGGTAATGACATATGGGAAATTGAGATTTTAATTGTAGATGCCTTTTAGGGAAAGGAAACTCCCATTAATCCAGATTTAAAGTTTTTTTTAGATAATAAACCGAATCATACCATAGAATTATTGGTTAAGAAAGATAATGTAACGATAAATACTTTGAAAAATTCCCTGCAAGATCATCAAATATTGTCCTCAAACGTTAAAATTAATATAGTTGAAATAATAATGCAGATATTTGCAATAGGATGTTTAATTTGGTTAATCATCTTATATAGTAAGATCTATCAATTAAAGCCTAAAAGAGACGGCAATGGGTCTTCAACAGAGCGGATAGGAAGGGGACAATCTCTTTCAAAGTAGAAGACCTAAGTGGACCTTCTTCCCAGTTAAGTTTAAAGTTGACACTTAACTAACTAGGAAGAAGGGGGGGGGGGGATTTGTCAGAACTTTTTGATCAGAATTGTAAGTCCAACTATAAGGCCTATCCAAGTTCTATGAAACAATATATAAGAGAAGCCATTTTTGGTCTGATCATGTCTTATTCAGAAGGGCAGGGGAGTACAGTATCCTTGGACGTAAAATCTGTAACTGAAAAGTTAATATTTACACAGTCTGGTCTTGGAAGAAGAAGATTTAGACAGATTCAATAAAATATATTTACTCATATAGACAAATTCAGTGAATGTGTAGAAATAGTATTTCTGTTTAATGTTACTTTGTATGGTTGAACCAGTGCTGGATAATAGCTATTCATGGATTTCTTTACATAGGTGGTCAAGTGTAACCATTGGGTCTTCTCCGAAACAATGGTTCTAGTGTTACAATGTGTATTCTGAATTACTGAGGTCTGGTCAAGAGACTAAGAAAATAGTGAGTGTTTGGCCAGATAATAGATCCATTGTTTAGGAGATTTCTCAATGTTTGTTTGGCTGGACTGTGAGTTAAAGAATACTCCTATTTAATTAGCAAAGGGATGCATGGGAAAAAACTGTTTTGGTCCAAAACTTTTACATGGAGCATTAGTGCCACCTAATATAATAACAAGGTTAAGGTGGGGGAGCGGGAGGTCTTGGGATAGAAAACAAACCCCTCTGATGATGTCACTAGTCAATGATCAGACCAAACCAAGCCCCTTTTAAAGTTAGATAAAAAGGTGTGGAGAGAGACAGGGAAAAAAAGAAAAAAAATAACACAGGAGGTGATAGGAGGACATAGGAGACCTGATGAGATCCAATACCCTACAGGACATCTTTGATCAGCCATTTTAGCCAATTTATCCAGCATTGGAGACGGCCATCTTGAAACAAAGGGCACTGATTTCTACTAGTCGAAATTTGGTATAGTATAATTTTTCCTATAATTTATAGGCTGATTAAATTATTATATCTCTATAAAGATTTAACCATATTTTATATATAGTAGATTATTTGGTGTAAATTTGGGGAATGTATCTGCAGCATCATTCTTAAAATTTATACAAAATTCTGGAGATCCAGAGATATTATTAATAATATAATATCATCTCCTAGGAACTAAAATTGGTTCTAGCCTTATATGGTTAATCACATAGAGATATATCCGTAATAGACCAGATTTGGATTTATAACACCTACCGTATATCAACCACTATTCACTGATGTAGTGAATACATTTTTGGAACCGGGAGATGGAAAAAGACCCATGCTCGGTCTGCTTTGTTTGAATTTTAGGTCACTGTGCGTGCGCGCGCAATTGTATTAAAGGGTAAAAATTAAATGACTTTTTTATCTGCAAGTTACTGTGCCACCCAATATGAGTGGTGGGAAGTGGGCACAGTACAGTCTGTGGGCCTGACACACACTGGCAGGCAACTGCAATTATATTAAAGGGTAAAAATTAAATGATTTTTTTTATCTGCAAGGTAATGTGCCACCTGATATGAGTGGTGGGCACTGGCAGTGGGCACAGTACAGTCAGTGGGCCTGACACTCACTGGCAGGCATCTGGAATTATATTAAAGGGTAAAAATTAAATGACTTTTTTATCTGCAAGGTACTGTGCCACCCTCTATGAGTGGTGGGCACTGGCAGTGGGCACAGTACAGTCTGTGGGCCTGACACACACTGGCAGGCAGCTGCAATTATATTAAAGGGTAAAAATTAAATGACTTTTGTATCTGCAAGGTACTGTGCCACCCGATATGAGTGGTGGGCACTGGCAGTGGGCACAGTACAGTCTGTGGGCCTGACACACACTGGCAGGCAACTGCAATGATATTAAAGGGTAAAAATGAAATGACTTTTTTTTATCTGAAAGGTTCTGTGCCACCAGTACAGTCTGTGGGCCTGCGGCCTCTCACACACGGGCAAGCAACTGCAATATATATATATATATATATATATATATATATATATATATATAGAAAAAAAATACAAGCAGACTGATGTACCAGCCCGAAAAAGTGCTTTTTGGGGTGCAGTCAGGAAGCTGTCATTACAGCAGATGGCTCCTTTCACATGAGCGAGTTTTCCGCACAGGTGCAATGCGTGACGTGAATGCATAGCATCCGCACTGAATTCTGACCCATTCATTTCAATGGGTCTGTGTACATGAGCGTTTTTTTTTCACGTATCACTTGTGCGTTGCGTGAAAATTGCAGCATGTTCTATATTCTGTGTTTTTCATGCAGCCCTAGCTGCGTGAAAAACTCATTGCATCCGCAAGCAAGTGCGGGTGCGTTGCGTTTTTCACTGATGGTTGCTAGGAGATGTTGTTTGTAATCCTTCCGTTTTTTATCACGCGCGTGAAAAACGCATCAAAACGCATTGCACCCGCACGAAAAAAACTGAACAACTGAATGCAATCGTAGGCAAAATTTAATGGCTTTGCCTGTGAAATCGCACAGTTTTCACTGAATGCATCCTCAACGCATCCGGACCTAATCCGGACACGCTCGTGTGAAAGAGGCCGATGAGTCTTTGAGGACTGGAGTGGACACAGAGCACAGGTCTAGCTAACGCTTTCCCTATTAATTCAGCAGCAGCACTCTCCTTGCTCTAACTAACACTGCAGCTTCAGAAGGAATCTAAGATGGATGTTGTCCTTGCTTTTTGATAGGAGGTGGGAGGGTCTGGGAGGGAGGGTATGCTGATTGGCTGGAATGTGTCTGCTGACTCTGAGGTACAGGGTCAAAGTTTGCTCAATGATGACATATGGGGGCGGACCGAACATTGCATATGTTCGCCCGCTGCGGCGAATGCAAACATGCTATGTTCGGCGGGAACTGTTCGCCAGCGAATAGTTTGGGACATCTCTACTGGACAGCCAAACTGGATTTGTGGCCACAACTGGCAGAGTATGTCCTGGAAAAGCTGTCCTGCCTGTTCAGTAATGTGGCATGAGAGCAGGTGTTTAGTGCGGCGGGGGCCATAGTTACCCCAAGAAAAACTCACCTGTCCACCCAAAATGTGGAGAGACTGACCTTTGTCAAGATTAATCATTTGTGGATCAGCCAAGATTTCCACCCACCCATGCCTGATGCATCAGACTAGATCATCCATGGTGCCACACCAACACTTTAACAAAAGAGATTGGTTTCCTCTGGCTACCTGCCTCAGCTACAATTCTGATGCTGTCACCTGCCTGATGCCACACATCTGATGCCACGTGCTCCTTCTTTCCCCCAACATCTTCAGCTGGTACTGGTATTGCCACCCACCTCCCCACTCTGTCACCGGGTCACTCTGTGGTCTCCTGATGCTGCTGCAACCTCCACACTATGTCATCTTGCCACTCTGTGGTCTCCTGATGCTGCTGCCACCTCAACACTATGTCACCTTACCATTCTGTGGCCTCCTGATGCTGCTGCTGCCACCTCCACACTTTCATTGTGCCTCTCTGTGGTCTCCTCCTGATGCTGCTGCTGCCACCACCTCCACACTCAGTCTTGTGCCACTCTTTGGCCTCCTGATACTGCTGCTGCCACCTCCACACTGTCATTGTGCCACCCTGTGGCATCCTCCTGATGCTGCTGCCGCCACCTCCTCACTCTTGCATTGTTCCACTCTGTGGTCTCCTGATGATGCTGCTGCCACCTCCACACTCTGTCATTGTGACAAAAGAGATTGGTTTCCTCTGGCTACCTGCCTCAGCTACTATTCTGATGCTGCCACCTGCCTGATGCCACACATCTGATGCCAAGTTCTCCTTCTTTCCCCCACTATCTTCAGCTGGTACTGGTATTGCCACCCACCTCCCCACTCTGTCACTGGGTCACTCTGTGGTCTCCTGATGCTGCTGCCAACTCCACACTATGTCACCTTGCCGCTCTGTGGTCTCCTGATGCCACCTCCACACTATATCATCTTGCCACTCTGTGGTCTCCTGATGCTGCTGCCACCTCCAGACTATGTCACCTTGCCGCTCTGTGGTCTCCTGATGCTGCTGACACCTTAACACTATGTCACCTTACTATTCTGTGGCCTCCTGATGCTGCTGCTGCCAACTCCACACTTTCATTGTGCCTCTCTGTGGTCTCCTCCTGATGCTGCTGCCACCTCCACACTGTCATTGTGCCACCCTGTGGCATCCTCCTGATGCTGCTGCCTCCACCTCCTCACGCTGTCATTATGCCACTCTGTGATTTCGTCATGCCGCTGCCACCTCCACATTGTCATTGTGCGACCCTGTGGCCTCCTCCTGGTGCTGCTGCTGCTGAAGTTCGGCAAACATTAAACGGAGTGATTAATTGTAAGTACTAAGATATAACTTTTAATAAGGAAGTCTTTATTCCAAAGGGCTATATTTTATTTTTGTAGATCATATTGAAACAAAACAAATCATAGATAAATCATGAAACTACTGTAAACCACTGTAAGTGGTTAGGAACAGAAAGTGCATAGTAACACTTTTACAAGATAAGTGATGATCCTACCACTCTGACGACAGGTCCTTGGTTGTGGCAAAGAGGAACTTTAGATATGTGTGGGTCACTACCCTCTATGGATACCACTTTGTCTTCACCGTTGGGGTGCTTCGGATGACTACTAGTCCTTAATGAGCCCTGTGAATAGATGAAGCCCTGACCTAATAATTGGCAGAGCAGCCTAACCACAGGGCACTCGTCCTTACAAGGGCAACCCCGTCCGGAACCTGTCCCTATGACACATTAGCCCTTAAATGTCTCTATTCTATCCCCAACATGCATGTTTCATATTCAAGCATAATCATCAGGAGGAAAAGAATCAGGATCTAAAGAGACAAATAGAGAAAATACATTTGCCAAAAGGGGTTCATAGTTGATTAGTCCCATATTAAGTAGATAGTGCTATTAAGTAACCTGTATTGATGGTAGGTACCGTTACGGCAGATGAAGGTAGGCAGACAGTAAGATATTCCCGCCTATTCCAATTTCAGGGCATGATAGCAGCCCAGGCTTTAGATGTCAGCCATGCTGCCTAAAAGCCTTCACACAATACGTGATGATGGCGTACCGCGATGTCCGGCGTAATCACGCGATAGTTGGCGGCACCGGAATCGCATGGAGCATGCGCACCTCATTTGGTCACATGATCGGAGCTAACGTGACGCGATTGACTCAGATGATGTCAGCACGTCAGGACGCGCCTGTCCGCGGCGCGATCCATTGTGGCATCGGTTGCCAGGAGACCAGGGTTGCGTCCCCAAGACACCGATACCATAACAAAGGAAGGGCATTTACGGCGGATAGATAATTGTGCTTCAGAAGGAAGGGGGGAAAGGATTTAAATATTGAAAGACCATTTGACATTTAAAGGAGAATAATAATATGGCAACAGAATAAATGTATATAAGAGGTAAACTGTTTTAATATATAAGAGAGGTAAATCCCCAATTGTGGTGATACATACAGGGGATATCTCCATTGTCATTATTTTCGCTATAGAGGAGAGCCAGTGTAACAGATACAGGAGTACTCTGGCATGAAAATACAAAAATAATGATGGAGACAAGCCCAACATTCTTTATGTATTTTTATTTAACATTTGTATATAGTCCTCTTAGAGAGAAGTTGCAGTGCTCATATTGTATGCCTTTATTTAGATGAAGCAGCTAAAGTTCAGCTGTTCATTTAAACCATTAGAGGAGACTGTCCTTAGGCGAAAGATCCATCTGTTTTTTTTTTTGTAGTAAGACTCGGTCCCAGTCTCCCCCACGGACTGCTGGTTTGACTAATTCAATACCCACTGTATTGATACACCGTGGGTTGCCTTGGTGACACTCATGCACATGTCTTGAAATTGTTGTGTCCCTTTTATTGGCTATATCATTGAGGTGTTCACCAACTCTTCATCGCAGCTCTCTTTTTGCCAATATATTCAATCTGACACTCACAGGTGATCTTATAGATCACTCCGTGGCTTCGGCATGTAATGAAGTCCCGTATTGGGAAAGAGTGTTGTAAATTATTGCTAAAGAACTGTTTAGAGGGCTTAATTGTGCCACATGCCACACATTCACTACATCTGAAACAGCCATTTGGCTTCCGGTCTAACCATGTACCAGAAGTTGCTGCCTCAGTGTAGTGGCTGTTCACTAGCACATCTCGTAAGCTCTGTCCTTTCCTGAAGGTGTTCTGGGGATAGTAATGTATTGTTTCACGGCTGTCTGGGTCCATTAATAAAATAGACCAATGTCTCTTTAAGACATCCCTTACTTGACCAGACATTCCATCAAAAGTGGTAATAAGGCGGATTTTTTAATCCCCCTGTTCTTTTTGTTTCGGGGTGAGGAGTTCCATGCGCGGGGTTTGTTTAGCCTTTTGATAGGTTCCCCGGAGAACCTTGTCTGGCATCTTCTCCTTAAGTCTTGTGCCTGTCTTACAAACTCAGTGTTGTCCGTGCAGTTCCGGCGTAGTCATAGGTATTGTCCCCCAGGAATTCCTCTCTTCAGAGGGGTGGGGTGGCTGCTGGACCAGTGTAACACTGAGTTTGTAGATGTTGGTTTCCTATAGATTGTTGTACCCAGCTCATCCCTCTGTCCCCTAAAGATTTTTACATTCAGGAATGATAGTGAATTCTGATATACTTTGTAAGTGAATCTCAGTCCTAGATTGTTTTGGTTCAAAGTTTCCACAATTTGTGTAATGGCTGGTTTTGTACTATTCCAGATAATGAATATGTCATCGATGTACCTGGCCCATAGTAGAATGGACCCGGTACTCGACAACATGCCCTCACTGAATACTGTGGTAGCTTCCCACCAGCCCAGGAGCAGATTAGTGTACGAAGGCTCACATGAGCAACCCATCGCTGTGTCCCTGAGCTGGTGGTAAATTTGCTTGTTGAAAAGGAAGGAATTATGTGTCAGGAGGTACTGGAGAAGTTTCAATACAAATTTGTTGTGCTCTGTGTATTGTTTCCCCCTCTTACTCAAAGTATTGGGCTGCCTTTAGGCCGGCCTTATGGGGGATTGAGGAATATAATGCCTCTACGTCAATACTGGCCAATAGTGTGTGATCATCTATCACAATCCCATCCAGTCTTTTGAGTAGATCCATCCTTTCCCTCGTGTAGGATGGAAGTGAGGTCACGAAGGGCATGAGGATCTGATCTATATAAATCCCAATGTTTTGGCAGATACTCCCGATCCCTGACACGATCGGTCTACCCTTAAGGGGTTTTAAGCCCTTATGGATCTTGGGTAGACTGTAGAATGTAGCCATAACCGGGAAGGTTGGGAGTAAAAAGTCAAATTCCTCCTGTGTTATAAGTTTTTTGATCTTTGCATCTATCAAGATGTTTTTTTTTTAAATTCTGATAGGTATGAAACGGTCAGATTAGAGGACAGAACTCCATAATTTGTTGCATCCTGCAGAATCAGACATCGCGCACGCCATCATCACGTATTGTGTGAAGGCGGGCTATTTAAAAGCATCACTTTTAGGCAGCAGGGCAGACATCTGAAGCCTGGGCTGCTATCATGCCCTAAAGTAGGAATAGGCGGGAATATCTTACTGTCTGCCTACCTTTATCTGCCCTAACAGTACCTACCATCAATACAGGTAACTTAATAGCACTATCTGCTTAATATGGGACTAATCAACTATGAACCCTTTTGGCAAATGTATTTTCTCTATTTGTCTCTTTAGATCCTGATTCTTTCCCTCCTGATGATTATGCTTGAATATGAAACATGCATGTTGGGGATAGAATAGGGACATTTAAGGGCTAGTGTGTCATAGGGACAGGTTCCGGACTGGGTCGCCCTTGTAAGGACGAGTGCCCTGTGGTTAGGCTGCTCTGCCAATTATTAGGTCAGAGCTTCATCTATTTACAGGGCTCATTAAGGGCTAGTAGTCAACCGAAGCACCCCAACGGTGAAGGCAAAGTGGTATTCACAGGGGGAAGTGACCTACACATATCTAAGGTTCCTCTTTGCCACAACCAAGGACCTGTCATCAGAGTGGTAGGATCATCACTTATCTTGTAAAAGTGTTACTATGCACTTTCTGCTCCTAACCAGTTATAATTTCATTATTTATCTATGATTTGTTTTGTTTCAATATTATCTACATTATTCCAAAGGGCTATATTTTAAAGACTTCTTTATTAAAAGTTATATCTTAGTACTTACAATTGATCACTCAGTTTAATGTTTGCCTAATAATACTGGTGATCTAAACCACAATATTAGATTTATATCTTCTTTTTGCTGCAATAATCTGCTGCTGAAGTTCACATCACAGCCAAGAAGGATTCATGTCTGCCAGCAGTGTCACAGGCCTCCCTCACAGACTCAGGCCAATGGCAACCATACATGGGAGTAGAAGTTGTCATCAAAGCCAAGAAGGAATCATGTCTGCCTGCAGGGCCACATGCTTCATTCAAACATTCCGGCCCACGGGACCCATAAAGAGGAGAGTTAAAATCACGCCAAGAAGGTATTGATTTCACCCAGCAATGCCACAGGCCTAATTCACAGATTCAGACCCATGGGACCCACAAAGAGGAAAGTTAAAGGATAACTGTCACATTTTTTTTTTTTTTTCAATATCTTAATAGAGACCATCTTCATGACATTAGTGGCCATCTTCATTTTTTTTTTCATTATCCCTGAACCCCTATAAAACTCTCATTTTGCCCCCCTCAGTGCCTATTTTTACCTTAGCCTAAAAACAGGTTGCTATGTGAGGTCCGTCTATCTCCTGGAGGACGGGAGACGCACAGTAACTTGTGCGTGCACGCTCCCGGAAGTGAGAGCTCTCTAAAATGCCGGTTTCAGGCTGCTATCTCCACTCTGGAGACTGCAGTCTGAAATCGCGTGTTCCCCAGTCTGCTGCCGTGCCCCCAGAGCCTTTTTATAAATAAATGCCCCCACTGCTCCCCACATGCGGCCATCATGTGCCCCCCACAAGCCTCCATATGTCCCCCGCTGCCCCCTCCGTTCCTCCTCCTGGTTGTTCCCCCCTGCTCTGCTCCGCTTCTTCTGCTGCCGGGTGTATTCAGCAGTGAGTGTTAGCTGTGACTTACAGCTAACACTCTGCTGCTACACCCCAGATCGGTGCTGACACCGATCTGGGGCGTTTAACCCCATAGATGCCGCAGTCAGCAGCCGCCCGCGGCATCCATGGGGTTAAGAGGGATGGAGCTCCCTCTCTCTTCTATCGCGCTGCTGCGATCGCAGCGGCGCGATGGTTGCCATGGCAACCGGACGCCTTACAAAGGCGTCCTGGTTGCCAAGTTATCTAAGGCTAATGAGACCCTGAGGGTCTGATCAGCCTTAGTGTAAATGTAGCACTGACTATACAGTGCATTGCAATAGATGACTATTGCAATGCACTGTACAGTGATCAGGCCCACTGGATCTTCAGGATCCAGATGGGTCTTGATATGTTAAAAAAAAAAAGTTAAAAAATAAATAAATAAAAATTTAAATAAGAATAAAATAAAAATGGTCTTTTTTCAAATCTGTTTGTCATAAAAAAATAAAAATATACATAATTGCTATCGCCACGTCCGTAAAAAACAGCTCTATAAAAATATCATATGACCTAACCCCTTAGGGGAACACCGTAAAAAATAAAAAATAAAAACCATGTAAAAAAAAGCCATTTTTTGTCACCTTATGACAAAAATTCTAACACAAAGCGATCAAAAAGGCGTACGCCGCCCAAAATAGTACCAAAAACCGTCACCTCATCCTGCAAAAAATGAGCCCCTACCAAAAACAATCGCCCTAAAAATTAAAAAACTATGGCTCTGAGACTAAAACATGATTTCTTTTGTTTTAAAAATGCTTTTTCGTGTTAAATGTAATTTTTTTTTTAAAAAGTAGACATATTAGGTATCGCCACGTCCGTAAGGACCTGCTCTATAAAAATACCACATGACCTAACCCCTCAAGTGAACACTGTAAAAAATTAATAATAAAAACTTTGTCAAAAAGCCATTTTTTTGTCACCTTACATCACAAAAAGTGTAATAGCAAGCGATCAAAAAGTCATATGACCCCAAAAATAGTACCAATCTAACCGTCACCTCATCCCGCAAAAATGATACCCAACCTAAGACAATCGCTTAAAAACTGAAAAAACTATGGCTCTCAGACTATGGAGACACTAAAACATGATTTTTTTTGTTTAAAAAATGATTGTGTAAAACCGAAATAATTAAAAAAAGGATACATATTGGGTATCCCCGCATCCGTGAGGGCCTGCTCTATAAAAATATCACATCATCTAACCCCTCAGCTGAACACAGTAAAAAAATAAAAATAAAAATAAAAACAGTGCCAAAAAAAGCTAATTTGCAAAATTTAACACCAAGCGATTAAAAAGGCGTATGCCCCCCCAACATAGTACCAATCAAACCGACACCTCATCCCGCATAATATGAGACCATAACTAAAACAATCAGTCAAAAAATAAAAAAGCTATAGCTCTCAGAATATGGAGACACTAAAACATAATTTTTTTGTTTAAAAAATACTATTATTGTGTAAAACTTAAATAAATAAGAAAAAGTATACATATTGGGTATTGCCACGTCCGTAACGATCTGTTTTGGCCCTTTTTTGGTTACCTTGCTTCACAAAAAATGTAATATAGAGCAATTAAAAATCATATTTACCCCAAAATAGTACCAATAAAACTGGCACCTTATCCCCTAGTTTCCAAAATGGGGTACATTTTTGTGAGTTTCTACTGTAAGGGTGCATCAGGGGGGCTTCAAATGGGACACGGCATCTAAAAACCAGTCCAGCAAAATCTGCCTTCCAAAAACCACATGGAGCTCCTTTCCTTCTGTGCCTTGCCGCCTGTCCTTACATCAGTTTACGACCACATGTGGGGTGTTCCTGTAAACCGTAGAATCAGGGCAATAAATATATAGTTTTGTTTGGCTGTTAACCCTCGATGTGTCCCCATGACACTAATTCTGCCGCCCATGTATGTCCCCGTATCACAGCAGTGATACAGCACAGATGTGGCCCCATGACAGTAATTCTGCCGCCCATGTATGTCCCCCTATCACCTCAGTGATACAGCACATATGTGTCCCCATGACAGTAAATCTGCCACCCATGTATGTCCCCCTATCACCTCAGTGATACAGCACAGATGTGGCCCCATGACAGTAATTCTGCCGCCCATGTATGTCCCCCTATCACCTCAGTGATACAGCACATATGTGTCCCCATGACACTAATTCTGCCGCCCATGTATGTCCCCTATCACAGCAGTGATACAGCACAGATGTGTCCCCATGACACTAATTCTGCCGCCCATGTATGTCCCCCTATCACAGCAGTGATACAGCACAGATGTGGCCCCATGACAGTAATTCTGCTGCCCGAGTATTTCCCCCTATCACAGCAGTGATACAGCACATGTGTCCCCATGACACTAATTCTGCAGCCCGTGTATGTCTCCCTATCACAGCAGTGATACAGCACATATGTGTCCCCATGACAGTAATTCTGCAGCCCGTGTATGTCTCCCTATCACAGCAGTGATACAGCACAGATGTGTCCCCATGACAGAATATATATAGTGTAAGGCAGTGCTATTATATTATAAAGACTAGTTTACCATTAGTTTTCTTTGTCCGCGCAACAGAGAATGTTCACACAGTTTTACCACTTGTGTATGTGATAGCAGGAGGAGGGCGTGTTTAAGTGTGGAGAGCACCTATTGGTTGAGGTGCAGAAACTAGTGCACGAGGAGCTCAATGCATTGTGGGTAGTGAGGGTAGGCGGGATTAGCCTCAGGGTGAGGGCAGCAGCAGCCATCTTAACTGAATAAGGAAATTGCAGTTTTGTGCAGACTGGTTGCTAAGGGCTGGATCTTATGAAATATGGGTCGAGTAAGTCTAATAGTTATTGATTCTGGAATATCATGTTATTGGTAACTAAATATATGAACATTGAAATTTGGGTCTAAATGTGACAGTTATCCTTTAAATCATGCCAAATCAGTATTGATTTCAACCAGAAGTGCCACAGGTCTCATTCACTAATTCAGGAGGACCATGGCACCCGTAAAGAGGAGAGCGGTCCCGTAACAGCAACACAGGCCTTAGGTCAACCTGCAATGGAACAGGCCATTATCATTTATGTAGACCCCTGACATCCAGACAGAGGAGAGGTCATTTGACAGTAAAAAGAGTTTAATGTCTCCCACCAAGACAGCAATCAATTAAACAATTATTGGCCCCTGACACCAACACAATAGGATGGTCATTTGACAGTAAAAAGAGTTTAATGTCTCCCACCAATGCAGCAAGTGATTAAACGAAATATAGGCCTCTGACAACCAGACAATGTAGAGGTCATTTGACAGTATAAAGAGGAAAATGTCAACCAACAAAGCAACAAATGATTAAACGACATATAAGCCCCTGACACCCACACAATGGGGCAGTTATTTGACAGTAAAAAGAGTTAAATGTCTCCCACCAAGACAGAAAGCAAGTAAACAAAATATACGCCCCTGACACCAACACAATGGGGCAGTCATTTGACAGTGAAAAGATTTAAATGTCTCCCACCAACACAGCAAGTAAGTAAAAGAAATATAGACCCCTGACACCCACGGCAATGGGGCAGTTATTTGACAGCAAAAAGAGTTAAATATCTCCCACCAAGACAGCAAGCAATTAAACTAAATATAGGCCCCTGACACCCAGACAGAGTAGAGGTCATTTAACATCAAAAAGAGGATAATGTCACCCACCAAAGCAACAGGCGATTATGTGAAATGTAGGCCCCTGGCATCCAGACAGGTCCCATAGCAGCAAAAGAGGCATCATGTTACCCACCATTGGAACAGGCCACTTTCAGTAATTTAAGCCCCAGCACCCAGACAGAGGAGAGAGGTCCCATAGCAGGAAAACAGGCATCATGTTATCCACCAATGGAACAGGCCACTTTCAGATATTTAGGCCCCAGGAGCCAGACAGAGGAGAGAGGTCCCATAGTAGCAAAACAGGCATCATGTTACCCACCAATGGAACAGGCCACTTTCAGTTATTTAGTCCCCTGACACCAAGACAGGTCATTTGACAGCAAAAAGAGGTTAATGTCACGCACCAAATCACCAGGCGATTAGCTGAAATGTAGGCCCCTGGCACCCAGACAGCGGAGAGGTTCATTCAACCTGGTGTTGCACCCAAAAATAATGGTACAATTAAAAAAATTAGGATTCAATAAAGAAGTGCCCTGGAGTGCAAGAACGTATGGTTGAGGGTGAGCCAGTTATAAATGTCTATTCTGCACAAGGGATGGACAGGCCCTGTGGGATCCATGCCTGGTTCATTTTTATAAACGTCAGCTTCTCCAATTTTGCTGTGGACTGGCGGCTGCGATTGTCTGTAATGACGCCCCATGCCATGCTAAATACACGTTCAGACAATACACTGGCCGCAGGGCACGCCAGCACCTCCAAGGCATAAAAGGCTACCTCTGGCCATGTGGACAATTTGGAGATCCAGAAGTTGAATGGGGCCGAACCATCAGTCAGTACGTGGAGGCGTGTGCACATGTACTGTTACACCATGTTGTTGAAATGCTAGTGGTGCAGTTAGCTGTGGCACTGTGAAAAAACTTTTCCACATGTCGACCATGCTAACCCTGCCATCAGAGGAGCTGGCCGTGACACAGTTGCATTGGCAACCTCTTGCTTCTCCTCTGCCTTCGCCTTGTGCTTCCACTTGTCCCCCCGTGTCAGTTGAGAATGCTCTCAGTAGCGCGTCTACCTGCGTGCGCTCGTACTCGCACATTTTTTTTATAACACTCCAGTGCGGAAATGAAGGTGGGCACATTGTCTTTGTAACAGGGATCCAGCAGGGTGGCCACCCAGTAGTCAGCTCACTTTAAAATGTGGGCAACTCTGCTGTCAATGCGCAGGCACTCCAGCATGTAGTCGCTCATGTGTGCCAGGCTGCCCAGAGGTAAGGACAAGCTGTCCTCTGTGGGCGGCGTATCGTCATCGTCCTCCGTTTCCCCCCAGCCACGCACCAGTGATGGGCCCGAGCTGCGTTGGGTGCCACCCCGCTGTGAACATGCTTGATCCTCATCCTCGTCCTTCTCGTCCTCCAGTAGTGGGCCCTGGCTGGCCAAATTTGTACCTGACCTCTGCTGTTGCAAAAGACCTCCCTCTGAGCCACTTCTAAAAGACTGGCCTGAAAGTGTTAGAAATGACCCCTCTTCCTCCTCCTGGGCCACAACCTCTTCCATCGTCGCCCTAACTGTTTTCTCATGGAGACATAGAAGTGGTATTGTAATGCTGATAACGGCGTCATCGCCACTGGCCATGTTGGGGGAGTACTCGAAACAGTGCAACAGGGCACACAGGTCTCGCATGGAGGCCCAGTCAATGGTGGTGAAGTGGTGCTGTTCCGCAGTGCGACTCACCCGTACGGCTGCAGCTGAAACTCCACTATGGCCTGCTGCTGCTCCCACGGTCTCTCCAGCATGTGCAAGGTGGAGTTCCACCTGGTGGGCACATCGCATATGAGGCGGTGAGCGGGAAGGCCGAAGTTACGCTGTAGCGCAGACAGGCGAGCAGCGGCAGGATGAGAACGCCGGAAGCGCGCACAGACGGCCCGCACTTTATGCAGCAGCATAGACATGTCAGGGTATTTGTGAATGAATTTCTGCACCACCAAGGGATGTGCGTCAAACGGCTAGTCCCAGAGCTGCAACAATATTTCGCCCATTATCGCACACCACCAGGTCGGGCTTGAGGCTCACCGGCAGCAACCACTCGTCGGTCTGTTGTTCTATACCCCGCCACAACTCCTGCGCGGTGTGGGGCCTGTCCCCCAAACACATGAGTTTCAGAACGGACTGCTGATGTTTACCCTGGGCTGTGCTGAAGTTGGTGGTGAATAGCGTTGAGAGCAAATATTCGAATAGCAAATTTTTATTGTGAATATCGGCAATTCGCTAATTCGCGAATATTTTGAATATACCACTATAAATTCGCTATTTCGAATATTCGTTTTTATTTTTTTTAGTTATATTTTTTTCTTTTCCACTTCCCAAAAGTAGTTCTTACCTGTCCGGAGGATTCCTGGCTTCCTGGCTGCTCCAGTCAGTGCCCGTTTCCGCTTCTGTCGACTTCCGTGCTCATGGAGCGTTCCCATCACCATGGGAACGTCTCCATATACTAAAATGTACTGTCAGATTTGAGAATTACGTTGAAATCGCAATACGATTCATTCATTCATTCTTAGCAGTGCATTGCTATCTTACATATTAGGCTAGAATTAACGAATATGGAATGTAGCAGCAGTGCTAAGTAGAAATCGCAATGCATTTACTCCAAGTTACATGAATCGCATTGCGATTTCAATTTGCACTGCTATAATATATTCCATATACGTTAACTTCGTTAATTCTAGCAAGCTGACCCATTATTAACCCAGCTAAGCTAAGTTGAAATCGCAATGCGATTAATATAACTTGAAGTAATCGCATTGCGATTTCTACTTAGCACTGCTATATTCCATATTCGTTAATTCTAGCCTAATATGTAAGATAGCAGTGCTAAGTTGTAATCGCAATGCGATTAATATAACTTAAATTAATCGCATTGCGATTTCAACAGACATGGTTTACTATGGTTGCTAAAACGAAGATGGAGAATACTTAGTTATCTTCGTTTTGAGGACTATGACAAATACATTTGTCATATTCGCTAATTCTACCAAGCCAACCATAGTATACCAGGTCTAAGTAGAAATCACAATGCAATTAATTCAAGTTATATTAATCGCATTGCGATTTCAACGTAATTCTGAAATCCGACAGTACATTTTATTGGTTTCATATCTAGAATTATAGCGAAGATGACGAATATGACATATGTATTCGTCATATTCCTCAAAACGAAGATAACGAAGTATTATCCATCTTCGTTTTAGCAACCTATTCATCAACTTTGCTAATTCTAGCCAATCAAATAGGAAGGTTGACTATAGAGACAGCTGTGTTTAATTCGCTATGCGATTATATTATTATTATTTTTTTTTAAAATAGAATAATTATAATAATTATCAAGTAATATAATTATTATATTAAAAAAAGCAAAGTAATATAAAACGAAGATGGAGAATACTTCGTTATCTTCGTTTTGAGGAATATGACGAATACATATGTCATATTCGTCATCTTCGCTATAATTCTAGATATGAAACCAATAGGAAAGTAGCCTAAGTTAAGATCACAATACGCAATTATTTAAATCGCATATTAATCACGATAACTAGAATAATGATGAATATTCGATTTTGACGAATATGAAACGAATATTCTTTCGAATATTCGCGAATTTCGTCGAAATCGAATATGGCACCTGCCGCTCATCACTAGTGGTGAAGGTCTGTGGCTGACCGTATGAGCAGGTGGAAGAAGAGGAGGACGAAGCCGAGTAGGAGGAGGAGGCTACAGGAGGCAAAGAATGATGTCCTGCGATCCTTGGCGGCGGAAGGACATGTGCCAAACAGCTCTCCGCCTGGGGCCCACTACATTTACCCAGTGTGCAGTTAGGGAGATATAGCGTCCCTGGACGCGCTTACTGGTCCACGTATCTGTGGTTAGGTGGACCTTGCCACAGATGGCATTGCACAGTGAACACTTGATTTTATCCGATACTTGGTTGTGCAGGGAAGGCAAGGCTCTCTTGGAGAAGTAGTAGCGGCTGGGAGCGACTTACTGTGGGACAACCACCTCCATCAGCTGTTTGAAGCCGTCCGTGTCCACCAGCCTGAATGACAGCATTTCAAAGGCCAGTTCTGGGCCAGGGATCGAGGGTGTCTAGGTGGGAATTTACGCTTTCTCTCTAAGGTTTATGAGATGGAGAGCTGAACGATGCCGTGTGACATGGTGGAGATGCTTGGTGACGGAGGTGGTGGTGTTGGTGGCACATTCTCTGTTTTCTGGGAAGCAGGTGCCAACGTTCCTCCAGAGGCGGAGGAAGAGGCCGAGGCAGCAGCAGAAGAGGGGGCAGGAGGGGCCTGAGCCCTTTCTTGGTTTTGAAGGTGCTTACTCCACTGCAGCCCATGTCTCGCATGTAGATGCCTGGTCATGCAGGTTGTGCTAAGGTTCAGTACGTTAATGCCTCGCTTCAGGCTCTAATGGCACAGCGTGCAAACCACTCAGGTCTTGTTGTCAACACATTGTTTAAAGAAGTGCCATGCCAGGGAACTCCTTGAAGCTGCCTTTTGGGTGCTTGGTCCCTGGTGGTAGTGGCCAGTAGCAGGCGAAATCTCTTGGTGGCGGCTGTTCTGCTTTTGCCCCCTGCTCCCTCTTTTGCTACGCTGTTGGCTCGGTCTCACCACTGCCTCTTCCTCTGAACTATGAAAGTCAGTGGCACGACCTTCATTCCATGTGGGGTCTAGGACCTCATCGTCCCCTGCATCATCTTCCACACAGTTTTCCTCCCTGACCTCCGGTCTGCACACTGCAAAAAGATGCAGCAATTGGCACCTGTGTTTCGTCATCATCAGCAGAGATGTGCGGACTCTGATGAGGTGGTATTCCCATGTCCAGTCAGTGCATTCTATGTCTTCCACAATTTGGGAAGGGCTAGGTGGTTGGGAAACCCTGCCAGCAGAGTCTTCAAACAACATAAGAGACTGCTGTATAACTTGAGGCTCAGACAGTTTCCCTGATATGCATGGGGGTGATGTGACAGACTGATGGGCTCGGTTTTCAGGCGCCACCTGTGCGCTTTCTGCAGAAGACTGGGTGGGAGATAATGTTGTGAACGTGCGAGATCCACTGTCTGCCACCCAATTGACTAACGCCTGTACTTGCTCAGGCCTTACCATATTTAGAATAGCATTGGGCCCCACCAAATTTTGCTGTAAATTCTGGCGGCTACTGGAACCTGAGGTAGTTGGTTCACTAGGACGTGTGGCTGTGGCACAACGGACACGTGCTCTCCCAGCACCAGAGGGTCCACTAACAACACTACGACCATGTCCGCGTCCGCGTCCCTTACTAGATGATTTCCTTATTGTTACCGTTCACTACAATAAGAAAAAAATTACTTGGCCCAATGTATTGAATTCAAATTCAGGCCTTTTTCTACATGCACTTAACACTATCTGGCTATCTATTTATGTACCGTATTACACTAATCCAGGCACAGCAGTAACAACAGATTTAGGGGAATATCAATTGTAGGCCTAATATTTAGGTCCTGGATGCAAGGTATCCTTTTACGGACAGATTTACACTTGGAGATGCACAGTAGTGTGTGAAAAAATATATAGGATTATTCTTTCTGCACTTGTATTTTAACACTTTGTATAATATACCCCTTAACGGAATGAAATACACTTGGAGATGCACCCTGAGTTTAATATACCCTTTTACGCAACAGCTGGAAAAACAGATTTTGGGTATTGCTACTTTGGCAATTGAATTTAAACCCAGAAAATAATATATCCTTTTACGAACAATATGAAACTTGTCCAGTCACAGCTGGAACACCAGCCAGTGCTGGGACACCAGATTTAGGGGATTGTTATTTTGGCAATTGAATTTAACACCAGAACAAAATATAAGTTTTGGCGGACACTATTATAGTTTGCCAGCCACAGCTGTGACACCAGATTTACGGTATTGCTATATTTGCAACTGAATTTCATCCCAGAACAAAATATATCCTTTGCCGGACACTATGAAACTTGGCTAGCCACAGCTGGAACACCAGATTTATGGTATTTCTATTTTTGCAACTAAATTTCACCGCAGAAAATAATATATCCTTTGACGGACACTATGAAACTTATCCAGTCACAGCTGGAACACCAGATTAACGGTATTTCTATTTTTGCAACTGAATTTAACCCCAGAAAGAAATATATCCTTTGCCAGTCACTATTGAACTTGGCCAGCCACTACTCGGACACCAGATTTAGGGGATTGCTATTTTGGCAATTTAATTTCACCCCAGAACAAAATATATCCTTTGCCGGACACTATTGAACTGGGCCAGCCACTGCTGGGACACCAGATTTAGGGGATTGTTATTTTGGGAATTGAATCTCATCCCAGAAAATTATCTAACCTTTGCCGGACAATAATAAACTTGGCCAGCCACAGCTGAAACCACTGATTTACGGTTTTGCTCTTTTGGCAATTGAATTTCACCCCAGAACAAAATCTATCCTTTGCCGGACACTATGAAATTTGGACAGCCACTGCTGGGACACCAGATTTAGGGGATTGCTTTTTTGGCAAATGAAGGTCACCCCAGAAAATTATCTATCCTTTGTCGGACACTATTAAACTTGGCCAGCCACAGCTGAAACCACTGATTTACGGTATTGCTATTTTGGCAATTGAATTTCACCCCAGAACAAAATCTATCCTTTGCCGGACACTGAAATTTGGAGAGCCACTGCTGGGACACCAGATTTAGGGGATTGCTATTTTGGCAAATTAATATTACCCCAGCAAATTATCTATCCTTTGTCGGACACTATTAAACTTAGCCAGCCACAGCTGAAACCAGTAATTTACGGTATTTCTATTTTGACAATTGAATTTCACCCCAGAACAAAATATATCCTTTTTCAGACACTATTAATCTTGGCTAGCCACAGCTGAAACCACTGATTTACGGTATTGCTATTTTGGCAATTGAATTTCTCTCCAGAACAAAATATATCCGTTGCCGGACACTATTAAACTTGGCCAGCCACTGCTGGGACACCAGATTTAGGGGATGGCTATTTTGGCTATTGAATTTCCCCCCAGAAAATAATATATCATTTGATGGACACTGTGAAACTTGACCAGCCACAGCTGAAACACCAGATTTACTGTATTTCTATTTTTGCAATTTTGCCAGACACTATTGAACTTGGCCAACCAGTGCTGGGGCACCAGATTTAGGGGATTGCTATTTTGGCAATTGAATTTCACCCCAGAACAAAATATATCCTTTGCCGGACACTATTAAACTTGGCCAGCCTCTGCTGGGACACCAGATTTAGGGGATTGCTGTTTTGGCAATTGAATTTCACCCCAGAAAATGATCAATCCTTTGCTGGACACTATTAAACTTGGCCAACCACAGCTGAAACCACTGATTTACGGTATTGCTATGTTGGCAATTGAATTTCACCCCAGAACAAAATATATCTTTTGCAGGACATTATTAAAATTGGCCAGCCACTGCTGGGATACCAGATTTAGGGGATTGCTATTTTGGCTATTGAATTTCACCCCAGAGCAAAATCTATCCTTTGCCGGACTCTATTAAATTTGGCCAGACACTGCTGGGACTCCAGATTTACGGTATTTCTATTTTTGCAACTGAATTTCACTCCAGAAAAAAATATATCCTTTGCCGGACACTAGTGAACTTGGCCAGCCACAGCTGAATCCACTGATTTACGGTATTGCTATTTTGGCAATTGAATTTCACCCAAGAACAAAATCTATCCTTTGCCGGACACTATTATACTTGGTCAGCCACTGCTGGGACACCAGATTTAGGGAATTGCTATTTTGGCAATTGAATTTAACCCCAGAAAAAAATATATCCTTTGCAGGACACTATTGAACTTTGCCAGCCACAGCTGAAACCACTGATTTACGGTATTGCTATTTTGGCAATTGAATTTCACCCAAGAACAAAATCTATCCTTTGCCGGACACTATTATACTTGGTCAGCCACTGCTGGGACACCAGATTTAGGGAATTGCTATTTTGGCAATTGAATTTCACCCCAGAGCAAAATATATCCTTTGCCGGACACTATTGAACTTGGCCAGCCACAGCTGAAACCACTGATTTACGGTATTGCTATTTTGGCAATTGAATTTCACCCCAGAACAAAATATATCCTTTGCCGGACACTATTGAACTTGGCCAGCCACAGCTGAAACCACTTATTTACGGTATTGCTATTTTGGCAATTGAATTTCACCCCAGAACAAAATCTATCCTTTGCCGGACACTATTAACTTTGGCCAGCCACTTATGGGACCACAGATTTAGGGGGTTGCTATTTTGGCAATTGAATTTCACCCCAGAAAAAAATATATACTTTGCCGGACACTATTAACCTTGGCCAGCCACAGCTGTGACACCAGATTTAGGGGATTGCTATTTTGGCTATTGAATTTCACCCCAGAACAAAATCTATCCTTTGCCGGACTCTATTAAACTTGGCCAGCCACTGCTGGGACTCCAGATTAACGGTATTTCTATTTTTGCAACTGAATTTCACTCCAGAAAAAAATATATCCTTTGCCGGACACTATTGAACTTGGCCAGCCACAGCTGAATCCACTGATTTACAGTATTTCTATTTTGTCAATTGAATTTCACCCCAGAACAAAATCTATCCTTTTCCGGACACTATTAAACTTGGCCAGCCACTGCTGGGACACCAGATTAAGGGAATTGCTATTTTGGCAATTGAATTTAACCCCAGAACAAAATCTATCCTTTGCCGGACACTATTATACTTGGTCAGCCACTGCTGGGACACCAGATTCAGGGAATTGCTATTTTGGCAATTTAATTTCACCCCAGAACAAAAATATATCCTTTGCCGGACACTATTGAACTTGGCCAGCCACAGCTGAAACCACTGATTTACGGTATTGCTATTTTGGCAATTTAATTTCACCCCAGAACAAAATCTATCCTTTGCCGGACACTATTAAACTTGGCCAGCCACTGCTTGGACACCAGATTTAGGGAATTGCTATTTTGGCAATTGAATTTAACCCCAGAAAAAAATATATCCTTTGCAGGACACTATTGAACTTTGCCAGCCACAGCTGAAACCACTGATTTACGGTATTGCTATTTTGGCAATTGAATTTCACCCAAGAACAAAATCTATCCTTTGCCGGACACTATTATACTTGGTCAGCCACTGCTGGGACACCAGATTTAGGGAATTGCTATTTTGGCAATTGAATTTCACCCCAGAACAAAATATATCCTTTGCCGGACACTATTGAACTTGGCCAGCCACAGCTGAAACCACTGATTTACGGTATTGCTATTTTGGCAATTGAATTTCACCCCAGAACAAAATATATCCTTTGCCGGACACTATTGAACTTGGCCAGCCACAGCTGAAACCACTTATTTACGGTATTGCTATTTTGGCAATTGAATTTAACCCCAGAACAAAATCTATCCTTTGCCGGACACTATTAAACTTGGCCACCCATTGCTGGGACACCAGATTTAGGGGATTGCTATTTTGGCAATTGAATTTCACCACAGAAAAAATCTATCCTTGCCAGAGGATTGCCAGACAGCAGACAGAATTACACTTTGCTATTCACAGCTGGAACACCAGATTTAGGGGATTGCTATTTTGGCAATTGAATTTAACCCCTCAATAAAATATAGAAATTTCTTTCCTGAGCTTCTAGGGGTGACAATATGCACAGCCAAGCCCCTGATGTAGGATATAGCAAAAAAAATAACTAGTATTGATGGATTGATGGACTTGGTTGCAGCTTGTGCTGGTGCACCACAAGACAAAAAATGGCCGCCGATCACCCCAGAAAAAAGTTACAGAAATCACTCTGTACAGCCTAAAAACCAGTGAGCAAATAACTAGCTAAAGTGGAATGATTCACAGCTGTAGATCAATCTCTTCATTAGGTGTTTTTGCTAAGTTTTCTCTGCCTAATCTCGCCCTCACAGCAGCTGTGTCCTATCCCTACACTAATCAGAGCAGAGCTTAAATAGAGGCTGGGGCACATGCTGCACTTGGCTAGTAGGCATGGGTGTGATGGCTTATTAGGGCAAGAAGTAAAACGGTAGCTGATTGGCTGCTGTGCAGCCCTTCAGGAAGCTGGAAGAAATCACCGAACAACGAACCCAAATTTTTTTTAAAATGTTCGGGTCCGGGTCCATGTCCCTAACACCCCAAATTTCGGTACGAACCCCAACTATACAGTTTGGGTTCGCTCATGCCTAATTATTAATAAAGATCAATTATTTTGTCTACCTTTTGGGCCTTTTTTTGGTGTTGTGCATAATGGGACTAGGTGTTTATGGTTTTTTTCCCACCTGTTTATAGGTACTACTGACATCATCATTTATGTGACCCTTCTTCTGATTTGTCAGAAGGAAGGAAAAATGAGACGTACAACGGATCCTGTCTATGTAACAGCTGTAAGCCTGCATGACATGGTCTCTATTTTGCATCAGAATTGGTTGTTATGATTTGGTAGCCAAAAGCAAGAGTGGGTACAAAACACAGAAGACATGGATATATTCCATTCATGTGTCATCTCTGTTTTGGATCAACTCCTTTGTTTGTTGGCTTTTGCAATACTGATTACTGACCAAATGCTGACCGAGTGAAGGTGGATGTTCCACAGACAGGATCCGGTTTTTGGGGGTTATTTTTTTGACAGATAAGAGGAAGGGCAAAATAATCAATCAACACAAACTTACTGCTAACACTCACTCCACTCTGCAGGGAGGCTCTACTTGTATAAGAGTTTGATAGAACAGGTTCTGTAGACATCTATGTGGAATCAGCTGACAACGGTGTAAAAGGAGTGCGCTTCTTCTTGATGCTAACATTGACCTGTAAGGCTGAGTTCACACTTGAGTTATTTCGTCAGTTTTGGCCCCGTAACTACTCAAATAAGTGAAGTGTGCAGTGATTCTAAGAGCGACACCTGTCATCTACATGTCATACTCTTTCACTACCACGGCAGACTCCCTATTCGTGTTACTGCAAGGTGCAGTGCTCTACACTACGATAAAGGCTCTCTGCAGCCAAGAAATAGCCATTTTTATATATATATATATATATATATAAAATTATATCTCTGTCTATATATGTCCAATGCAGATGTGATGTGCTGTCAATTCAAATCCAAGCAGAAATGTTTCCAAAATAAAGCTGAAATACACAGGGTGTCCCCAACAGTAAAAAAGTTTTATTTTATTGAAAAAAAATTGACCAAAATGTGCTTAAAATTTCACCAAAATAGGATTAAATAACACCTTTGTTGATTCACGTCAACCTTTTTAACTTGTGTAGCCAGTATTTTTTTGTTGGGAAACATGGCAACTCTAACAGAACCCCTGCTTAGAACCTCGATATTCACTGTAGCAATGCTAGCCTAAGTCAGTACTATGCAAAATAAATGTGGAGCCCCAGTTATGGGTCTACAACACAATAAAAGACAGATATCCCTCAAAGGAAGGAAAACCGAGCAAAGCGGTGTCTCCATTACAGAGATCACCAAATCCACCATTTTAAGTGGCCCCTATGTCAAGATCCCGCTTTTTTACAAGATTTAAGGATGTGACGGGGAAAACCTAAGCCAGTTATCCATCCACAGACAGCTGTTTCGGGGTGTTGCCCCTCATCAGTGCGGAGTAGGATTCTGGCTAACCGGGAGCAATGCCTTGGAGATAGAGATGAGCGAACACCTGGATGTTCGGGTTCGAGAAGTTCGGCCGAACTTCCCGAAAATGTCCGGGAATGGGGACCCGAAGTCAATGGGGACCCGAACTTTTAGGAACTAAAAAGGCTGTAAAATAGTCCAGGAAAGGGCTAGAGGGCTGCCAAAGGCAGCAAAATGTAGGTAAATCCACTGAAAACAAATGTGGATAGGGAAATGAATTAAAATAAAATAAAATAAATAAAAATAAACCAATATCAATTGGAGAGAGGTCCCACAGCAAGGAATCATGCGTCATATCACCCACCACTGGAGAAGGCCACTCTCATTTATTTCGGACCAGCACCCAGACAGAGGATACAGGTCCCACAGCAAGGAATCATGCGTCATATCAACCACCACCGGAGAAGGCCACTCTCATTTATTTTGGACCAGCACCCAGACAGAGGAGAGAGGTCCCACATCAAGGAATCATGCGTCATATCAACCACCACCGGAGAAGTCCACTCTCATTTATTTTGAACCAGCACCCAGACAGAGGAGAGAGGTCTCACATCAAGGAATCATGCGTCATATCAACCACCACCGGAGAAGGCCACTCTCATTTATTTTGGACCAGCACCCAGACAGAGGAGAGAGGTCCCACATCAAGGAATCATGCGTCATATCAACCACCACCGGAGAAGGCCACTCTAATTTATTTTGGACCAGCACCCAGACAGAGGATACAGGTCCCACATCAAGGAATCATGCGTCATATCAACCACCACCGGAGAAGGCCACTCTCATTTATTTTGGACCAGCACCCAGACAGAGGAGAGAGGTCCTACATCAAGGAATTATGCGTCATATCAACCACCACCGGAGAAGGCCGCTCTCATTTATTTTGGACCAGCACCCAGACAGAGGAGAGAGGTCCCACATCAAGGAATCATGCGTCATATCAACCACCACCGGAGAAGGCCACTCTCATTTATTTTGGACCAGCACCCAGACAGAGGAGAGGGTCCCACATCAAGGAATCATGCGTCATATCAACCACCACCGGAGAAGGCCACTCTCATTTATTTTGGACCAGCACCCAGACAGAGGATACAGGTCCCACATCAAGGAATCATGCGTCATATCAACCACCAACGGAGAAGGCCACTCTCATTTATTTTGGACCAGCACCCAGACAGAGGAGAGGTCCCACATCAAGGAATCATGCGTCATATCAACCACCAACGGAGAAGACCACTCTCATTTAGTTCAGACCAGCACCCAGACAGAGGAGAGAGGTCCCACATCAAGGAATCATGCGTCATATCAACCACCAACGGAGAAGGCCACTCTCATTTAGTTCAGACCAGCACCCAGACAGAGGAGAGAGGTCCCACATCAAGGAATCATGCGTCATATCAACCACCACCGGAGAAGGCCACTCTCATTTATTTTGGACCAGCACCCAGACAGAGGATACAGGTCCCACATCAAGGAATCATGCGTCATATCAACCACCACCGGAGAAGGCCACTCTCATTTATTTTGGACCAGCACCCAGACAGAGGAGAGAGGTCCCACATCAAGGAATCATGCGTCATATCAACCACCACCGGAGAAGGCCACTCTCATTTATTTTGCAGCAGCACCCAGACAGAGGAGAGAGGTCCCACATCAAGGAATCATGCGTCATATCAACCACCACCGGAGAAGGCCACTCTCATTTATTTTGCAGCAGCACCCAGACAGAGGAGAGAGGTCCCACATCAAGGAATCATGCGTCATATCAACCACCACCGGAGAAGGCCACTCTCATTTATTTTGGACCAGCACCCAGACAGAGGATACAGGTCACACAGCAAGGAATCATGCGTCATATTAACCACCAACGGAGAAGGCCACTCTCATTTATTTTGGACCAGCACCCAGACAGATGAGAGAGGTCCGACATCAAGGAATCATGCGTCATATCAACCACCAACGGAGAAGGCCACTCTCATTTAGTTCAGACCAGCACCCAGACAGAGGAGAGAGGTCCCACATCAAGGAATCATGCGTCATATCAACCACCACAGGAGGAGGCCACTCTCATTAATTTTGGACCAGCACCCAGACAGAGGAGAGAGGTCCCACATCAAGGAAATTATGCGTCATATCAACCACCACCGGAGAAGGCCACTTTCATTTATTTTGGACCAGCACCCAGACAGAGGAGAGAGGTCCCACATCAAGGAATCATGCGTCATATCAACCACCACCGGAGAAGGCCACTCTCATTTATTTTGGACCAGCACCCAGACAGAGGATACAGGTCCCACATCAAGGAATCATGCGTCATATCAACCACCAACGGAGAAGGCCACTCTCATTTATTTTGGACCAGCACCCAGACAGAGGATACAGGTCCCACAGCAAGGAATCATGCGTCATATCAACCACCAACGGAGAAGGCCACTCTCATTTATTTTGGACCAGCACCCAGACAGAGGAGAGAGGTCCCACATCAAGGAATCATGCGTCATATCAACCACCAACGGAGAAGACCACTCTCATTTAGTTCAGACCAGCACCCAGACAGAGGAGAGAGGTCCCACATCAAGGAATCATGCGTCATATCAACCACCAACGGAGAAGGCCACTCTCATTTAGTTCAGACCAGCACCCAGACAGAGGAGAGAGGTCCCACATCAAGGAATCATGCGTCATATCAACCACCACCGGAGAAGGCCACTCTCATTTATTTTGGACCAGCACCCAGACAGAGGAGAGAGGTCCCACATCAAGGAATCATGCTTCATATCAACCACCAATGGAGAAGGCCACTCTCAGTTATTTCGGAACAGCACCCAGACAGAGGAGAGGTTCATTCAACTTTGGGTTGCACCGCAAGATCAGGGTAAAGTTAAAAAAAATGAGGATTCAATAAAGAAGTGCCCCGGAGTACAAGAATACATGGTTGATGGGGAGGCAGTTATAAATGTTTATTCTGCACAAGGGAGGCACAGGTCCTGTGGGATCCATGCCTGGTTCATTTTTATGAACGTCAGCTTGTCCACGTTGGCTTTGGACAGGCGGCTGCGTTTGTCAGTAATGACGCCCCCTGCCGTGCTGAATACACGTTCAGACAATACGCTGGCCGCCGGGCAGGCCAGCACCTCCAAGGCATAAAATGCTAACTCTGGCCACTTGGACAATTTGGAGACCCAGAAGTTGAATGGGGCCGAACCATCAGTCAGTACGTGGAGGGGTGTGCAGACGTACTGTTCAGCCATGTTAGTGAAATGCTGCCTCCTGCTAACACGTTCCGTATCAGGTGGTTGTGCAGTTAGCTGTGGCGTGGAGACAAAACTTTTCCACATTTCTGCCATGCTAACCCTGCCCTCAGAAGAGCTGGCCGTGACACTGCTGCGTTGGCGACCTCTTGCTCCTCCTCTGCCTTCGCCTTGGGCTTCCACCTGTTCCCCTGTGACATTTGGGAATCCTCTCAGGAGCGCCTCTACCAGCGTGCGCTTGAACTCGCGCATCTTCCTATCACACTCTAGTGCAGGAAGTAAGGTGGGCACATTGTCTTTGTACCGGGGATCCAGCAGGGTGGCAACCCAGTAGTCCGCACACGTTAAAATGTGGGCAACTCTGCTGTCATTGCGCAGGCACTGCAGCATGTAATCGCTCATGTGTGCCAGGCTCCCCAGAGGTAAGGACAAGCTGTCCTCTGTGGGAGGCGTATCGTCATCGTCCTCCGTATCCCACCAGCCACGCACCAGTGATGGACCTGAGCTGTGTCGGGTGCCACCCCGCTGTGAACCTGCTTCATCCTCATCCTCCTACACCTCCTCCTCATCCTCCTCGTCCCCCAGTAGTGGGCCCTGGCTGGCCTCATTTGTACCTGGCCTCTGCTGTTGCAAAAAACCTCCCTCTGAGCCACTTCTAACAGACTGGCCTGAAAGTGCTAAAAATGACCCCTCATCCTCCTCCTCCTCCTCCTCCTGGGCCACCTCCTCTTCCATCATCGCCCTAAGCGTTTTCTCAAGGAGACATAGAAGTGGTATTGTAACGTTGATAACGGTGTCATCGCCACTGGCCATGTTGGTGGAGTACTCGAAACAGCGCAACAGGGCACACAGGTCTCGCATGGAGGCCCAATCATTGGTGGTAAAGTGGTGCTGTTTCGCAGTGCGACTGACGCGTGCGTGCTGCAGCTGAAACTCCACTATGGCCTGCTGCTGCTCGCACAGTCTCTCCAGCATGTGCAAGGTGGAGTTCCACCTGGTGGTCTCGTCGCATATGAGGCGGTGAGCGGGAAGGCCGAAGTTACGCTGTAGCGCAGACAGGCGAGCAGCGGCAGGATGTCAACGCCGAAAGCGCGCACAGACGGCCCTCACTTTATGCAGCAGCTCTGACATGTTGGGGTAGTTGTGAATGATCTTCTGCACCACCAAATTCAGCACATGCGCCAGGCAAGGGATGTGCGTCAAACCGGCTAGTCCCAGAGCTGCGACGAGATTTCGCCCATTATCGCACACCACCAGGCCGGGCTTGAGGCCCACCGGCAGCAACCACTGGTCGGTCTGTTGTTCAATACCCCACCACAACTCCTGTGTGGTGTGGGGCCTGTCCCCCAAACATATGAGTTTCAGAATGGCCTGCTGACGTTTACCCCGGGCTGTGCTGAAGTTGGTGGTGAAGGTGTGTGGCTGACTGGATGAGCTGGTGGAAGCAGAGGAGGAGGAAGCCGAGTAGGAGGAGGAGGCTACAGGAGGCAAAGAATGATGCCCTGTGATCCTTGGCGGCGGAAGGACGTGCGCCAAGGAACTCTCCGCCTGGGGCCCAGCCGCCACTACATTTACCCAGTGTGCAGTTAGGGAGATATAGCGTCCCTGGCCGTGCTTTCTGGTCCACATATCTGTGGTTAGGTGGACCTTGCCACAGATGGCGTTGCGCAGTGCACACTTGATTTTATCGGATACTTGGCTGTGCAGGGAAGGCACGGCTGCCTTGGAGAAGTAGTGGCGGCTGGGGACAACATACTGTGGGACAGCCATGGACATCAGCTGTTTGAAGCTGTCTGTGTTCACCAGCCTGAATGACAGCATTTCAAAGGCCAGTAGTTTAGAAATGCTGGCATTCAGGCCCAGGGCTCGAGGGTGGCTAGGTGGGAATTTACGCTTTCTCTCCAAGGTTTGTGAGATGGAGAGCTGAACGCTGCCGTGTGACATGGTGGAGATGCTTGGTGACGCAGGTGGTGGTGTCGGTGGCACATCCTCTGTTTGGTGGGCGGCAGGTGCCAACATTCCTCCCGAGGCGGAGGAAGAGGCCGAGGCAGCAGCAGAAGAGGGAGCAGGGGGAGCCAGAGTGAGTTCCTTGCTTTTAAGGTGTTTACTCCACTGCAGTTCATGCTTTGCATGTAGATGCCTGGTCATGCAGGTTGTGCTAAGGTTCAGAACGTTAATACCTCGCTTCAGGATCTGATGGCACAGCATGCAAACCACTCGGGTCTTGTCGTCAGCACATTGTTTAAAGAAGTGCCATGCCAGGGAACTCCTTGAAGCTGCCTTTGGGGTCCCTGGTGGCGGTGGCCAGTATCAGGTGAACTCTCTTGGCGGCGGCTGTTCTGCTTTTGCCCCCTGCTCCCTCTTTTGCTACGCTGTTGGCTCGGTCTCACCACTGCCTCTTCCTCTGAACTATGAAAGTCAGTGGCACGACCTTCATTCCATGTGGGGTCTAGGACCTCATCGTCCCCTGCATCGTCTTCCACACAGTCTTCCTCCCTGACCTCCTGTTCGGTCTGCACAATGCAGAAAGACGCAGCAGTTGTCACCTGTATTTCGTCATCATCAGAGACGTGCGGACTCCGATGAGGTGGTATTCCCATGTCCTCATCATCAGGAAACATCAGTGGTTGTGCATCAGTGCATTCTATGTCTTCCACCACTGGGGAAGGGCTAGGTGGATTTCCTTGGGAAACCATGCCAGCAGAGTCTTCAAACAGCATAAGAGACTGCTGCATAACTTGAGGCTCTGACAGTTTCCCTGATATGCATGGGGGTGATGTGACAGACTGATGGGCTTGGTTTTCAAAGTGCGCTTTCTGCAGAAGACTGGGTGGGAGATAATGTTGTGAACATGCTGGATCCACTGTCGGCCACCCAATTGACTAGCGCCTGTACCTGCTCAGGCCTTAACATCCTTAGAACTGCATTGGGCCCCACCAAATATCGCTGTAAATTCTGGCGGGTACTGGAAACTGAGGTAGTTGGTTCACTAGGACGTATGGCTGTGACAGAATGGCCACGTCCTCTCCCAGCACCAGAGGGTACACTAACACCACCACGACCGCGTCCGCGTCCCTTACTAAATGTTTTCCTCATTGTTACCGGTCACCAAGCACCATAACAAGGAATAAAATATTTGGCCCAATGTATTGATTTCAAATTACGGCCTTTTTTTACAGGCACCTACCACTATCTGCCTATTTGTTTATGTAGCGTATTACACTAATCCAGGCACAGCAGTAACCACTGATTTAGGGGAATATCTCTTTTAGGGCAACTATTTAGGCCCTGGAACAAAATATATGTTTTGACGGACACTATTACAATTTGCCAGCAACAGCTGAGAACCACTGAGTCAGGGTATTGCTATTTTGGCAGATTGAATTTCACCCCAGAACAAAATATATGTTTTGGCGGACACTATGAAACGTGGCCTGCAACTGCTAGGACACCAGATTCTGGGTATTGCTATTTTGGCAAGTGAATTACACCCCAGAACAAAATATATGTTTTGGCAGACACTATTCTATTTTGCCAGCCACAGCTGAAACCACTGATTTATGGTATTGCTATTTTGGCAAGTGAATTACACCCCAGAACAAAATATATGTTTTGGCGGACACTATGAATACGTGGCCTGCAACTGCTGGGACACCAGATTCTGGGTATTGCTATTTTGGCAAGTGAATTACACCCCAGAACAAAATATATGTGTTGGCAGACACTATTCTATTTTGCCAGCCACAGCTGAAACCTCTGATTTATGGTATTGCTATTTTGGCAATTGAATTTCACCCCAGAACAAAATATATGTTTTGGCGGACACTATGAATCCTGGCATGCAACAGCTGGGACACCAGATTCAGGGTATTGCTATTTTGGCAAGTGAATTACACCCCAGAACAAAATAAATGTTTTGGCAGACACTATTTTATTTTGCCAGCCACAGCTAAATCCACTGATTTATGGTATTGCTATTTTGGCAATTGAATTTTACCCCAGAAAATAATCTATCCTTTGCCAGACAGCAGACAGTATTATACTTGTCTAGACAAAGCTGGAACACCAGATTTAGGGGATTGGTATTTGGGCAATTGTATTTAACCCCTTAATAAAATATAGAAATTTCTTTCCTGAGTTTCTAGGGGTGACAATTAGCACAGCCAAGCCCCTGATGTAGGATATAGCAAAAAAAAAAACTAGTATTGATGGATTGATGGACTTGGTGGCAGCTTCTTCTGGCGCACCACAAGTCACAAAATGGCCTCCGATCAACCCAGAAAATAAGTGACAGAAAAACGCTCTGTGCAGCCTAAAAACCAGCGAGCAAGTAACCAGCAGAAGTTCAATGATTCTCATTTGTAAATCGATCCGTTCATTAGGTGCTGTTGCTGACTTTAACCTGCCTAATCTCGCCCTGACAGAAGCTGCGTCCTTTCCCTACACTAATCAGAGCAGTGTGACGTGCGGCGCTACGTGACTCCAGCTTAAATAGAGGCTGGGTCACATGCTGCACTTGGCCAATCACAGCCATGCCATTAGTAGGCATGGCTGTGATGGGCTCTTAGGGCAAGAAGTAAAACGCTAGCTGATTGGCTGCTGATCGACGAAAACCGAACCCGAACTTTTTTGAAAATGTCCGGGTTCAGGTCCGGGTCCCGGACACCCCAAAATTTGGTACGAACCCGAACGATGCTCGAACTGTTCGCTCAACACTACTCGGAGACTACTCAAACACAACAATAGCTGATCTCAGGGAGACCAGCTATAAAAAACACTGCAGAGCCTCACTTAAGAGTCTCAACACAGCAATCCGAAGTGCAAAGCTCCCTGGGAAACAGGAATATGCAAAATAAATGTGGAGCCCCAGTTATGGGTCTACAACACAATGAAAGCTAGTACTATAAACGCCAGGACTCACTTTGGAAAAAATTATATATTTTTTTTCATCGCGATATTCTGACCCTTATAACTTTTTTATGGTTATGTCTACGGAGATGTGTGGGGGCCCCTTTCTTTGCTGAACGGTATGTCATTTTTGACAATACCATTTTGGGGTGTGTATGACTTGACCACTTTTTATTGAATTTTCTTAAGAGATAAAGTGATAAATCGGCTTTTTTATTTTTTTATGTTACGCCATTTACAATATAGGCTAACTTTTTAAATATCTTAATAGAACGGGCATTTTCGCATGCGGCAATTCCCATGTTATTTTTTTAGTTTATTTTTATTTTGATTTTTTTTCATATTTTCAAAACTTTTTTTTTTTTTACTTTTTGTTAGGTCCCCAAGTGGACCACAAGTTGCAATCATCAGATTGTAACATATACAGAATAATGGCAATTGCTCCATTATCCTGTATAGAAATCACTATATCACAGTTCAGTGCGACCCTCTAGTGGCTAATAATAGTGGCTATTAGTGTTAAGTGCGAATATTCGAATAGTGAATTTTAATCGTGAATATCGCAACTTTGAGAATTTGTGAATATCTCGAATATAGAGATATATATTCCTAATTTCGAATATTCGTCATTTTTTTCCATCTGAACACATGATTCTTGCTTGTGGGCCAATGAGAAGGCAGCAATGTCAAGTTCACAACGATACTTAGTGCACCAATCAGTAATATGTAGTCAGACCTGCTAAAATGTGAAGTTGCACGTAGTGCGAACATCGCGATCGCGAAAATTCGCAATCACAAAGATATTGGAGCACTCTATCTGCATATAAAGCTATTGAAATGTTCTGCCGTGCCAGCCATTTTCTCCAGTCTCAGGATAAACTCAGGAAACTTTGAGCAGCTTGAAAAATGTAGCTAAAGTGACCCACGCCTGCATTTTGCGTTAAAATTCGCATAATGCGATTTTTACATTGCCGATTTTTCGCAATCAAGAGAATAATCTCGAATACGAATATTCACAAATATATGACGCGTATTCTACCACATATTCGCAAAATATCACAAATTTGAATATTGCCCCTGCCACACATCACTAGTGGCTATACTAATAATGAACCTGGAAGCCTAGTACAGGTTGCGGCTCATTAAAAGAACAGGGTGCTTCCCTAATCTCCACTAGGGGAAAGCGCGCCTGAACACGAAGCCTGCCCTTCCAGGTTTTTAACTCTCTCAGATGCTGTGGTGACATTTGAACATGACATCTGAGTGGTTAAATGTCCACGTCAGCATTAATGCAGATTGCGGACATTGGCTTCAAGTATCTGCTATATGAAACAGCAGGCACCCACTTGCTATGGCAACGGCTCCACTCCAGAGCGGGCACTATCTTTAAAGACCCAACATGCGTCGTAAATTTATCGCAGATGTTGGAAAGGGGTTAATTGTCACTCGACCAAATGTTTATATGATAGAGATTTCTTTCTGCATGGACACTGGAGCTCGTGCAGGTACTTTGGGAGAGTTGGATTTTGTATGGCTGCAAGTGGCCATTTGAGGGAAGTTCTAGTGGTAGTGCAGTCCTGGAGTAAATGTTGTATGATGGCCCGCTCCATTGCTGTAGGGAGGGGAATTCATTCTTGTGAGGGAGAGGGCATGTGGCGTATTCTGGGGCCATGAGGCTGCAAGTTTGTGTGTTGGGCTTTATGATGTGTAAATCTGTGAGGGAGGGCTGGAATTGACAGACTGTAACTCTGTTTTATTATATTATTACAAGATTTGGGCCCACAATTTTGCTTTTGCCCAGGGCCACATTTTGTCTAAAACTGGCCCTGCCCAGGACCCTCCAGAACCTAAATACGAGTGTTTTTATTTATTTATTATAACTTTCCCTGAGACAAAGTCTTTTAAGACAAAGAAAGTAACTATGTGCAGCCTCAGGACCCTTCGCTTTCCCAAGTAATATATTCAGATAAATGGCAGATGGAAACGCTGCTGCCAATTCTTTCAGCTCAGGATATTTGTCAGCGATGCCTGGCTATATAGTGATTGTTGCTATCACTTCAAAAAGCACAGCAATTAAGAGACTGCTTATTTATCTTAACAATGGCTTTGGTAGATATCCCTGCTAATCAATTAATTGCTGGTGGCTGGAACCCAAGTGCGTAATGAATGTATCGGCATACATCATTTAAACTTTAATCTGGTGTTTGGTCAAAGGATTGTATCGTGGCTTCCAAACAATGATATAAACAATATGATTTGTACTGTGGCACTGGAAGGTCTCCAGACTCACGCTATCTTTTTATCAGTACTTTCATTTTGTAATTAAAAAATATCCTGCTTTTAATGTATTAGATTTTTGTTATAATTGCCCAATAATCTATGTCTAAAAAACAATTATGTATTAATTCTACATTAGGTGAAATGTCAGAAGAAAAATTCCATGTCAATTCCATTATTTCAAAACTCTGAATTTCAGTTAACACCCTAATAAACGCCTTAGTTGATTGATATAGATACGCAGTCTGTTATGTGATCTGATATAATATAAATTGTCTGATATTAGATAAATCAGTTATATGCAGGGATGAGCGAAACCGAACTGGATAGTTCGGGTTCGTACCAAATTTTGGGGTGTTCGGGACATGGACCCGGACCAAAAAATGTTTAAAAAGGTTCGGGTTCGGGTCTGTTGTTCGGCGATTTCTTCCCGCTTTCTGAAGGGCTGCACAGCAGCCAATCAGCTGGCGTTTTACTTCCTGCCCTAAGAAGCCATCACAGCCATGCCTACTAATGGCATGGCTGTGATTGGCCAAGTGCAGCATGTGACCCAGCCTCTATTTAAGCTGGAGTCATAAAGCGCCGCACATCACTCTGCTCTGATTAGTGTAGGGAGAGGACGCAGCTTCTGTGAGGGCGAGATTAGGCAGGGAAGAGTCAGCAAAAACACCTATTGAAGTGATCGATCTACAGCTGTGAATCATTCAACTTCTGCTAGTTAATTGCTCACTGGTTTTTAGGCTGCACAGAGCGTTTTTCTGTCACTTTGATCGGCGGCCATTTTGTGTCTTGTGGTGCACCAGCACAAAATGCCACCAAGTCCATCAATCCATCAATACTAGTTTTTTTTTTTTTTGCTATATCCAACATCAGGGGCTTGGCTGTGTTTATTGTCACCCCTAGAAACTCAGGATAGAAATTTCTATATTTTATTAAGGGGTTAAATTCAATTGCCAAAATAGCAATCCCCTAAATCTGGTGTTCC
Organism: Bufotes viridis; assembly: GCA_033119425.1. NCBI lineage: Eukaryota > Metazoa > Chordata > Amphibia > Anura > Bufonidae > Bufotes > Bufotes viridis. The sequence continues at coordinate 61,052,727 of CM065597.1, read as the reverse complement.
AGCAATGGCTAGCCAAGTTTAATACTGTCAGCTGTCTGGCAAAGGATAGATTTTTTTATGTGGTGAAATTCAATTGCCAAAATAGCAATCCCCTAAAACTGGTGTCCCAGCAGTGAATGGCCAAGTTTAATAATGTCCGGCAAAGGATATATTTTGTTTTGGGGGGAAATTCAATTGCCAAAATAGCAATACCGAAAATCTGGTGTTCCAGCTGTGACTGGACAAGTTTCATAGCGTCCGGCAAAGGATTTATTATTTTCTGGGGTGAAATTCAGTTGCCAAGATAGAAATACAGTAAATCAGGTGTTCCAGCTGTGACTGGACAATTTTAATAGTGTCCATCATAGGATATATTATTTGATGCGGTGAAATTCAGTTTCAAAAATAGAAATACCGTAAATCTGGTGTTCCAGCTGTGACTGAACAAGTTTTATAGTGTCCAGCAAAGGATATATTTTTTACTGGGGTGAAATTCAATTGCCAAAATAGCAATACTGTAAATCTGGTGTCCCAGCAGTTGCTGGCAAAGTTTAATAGTGTCCTGCAAAGGACAGATTTTGTTCTGGGGTGAAATTCAATTGCCCAAATAGCAATACCATAAATCAGTGGTTTCAGCTGTGGCTGGCCAAGTTTAATAGTGTCCGGCAAAGGATATATTTTTTTCTGGGGTGAAATTCAATTGCCAAAATAGCAATACCGTAAATCTGGTGTTCCAGCTGTGACTGGACAAGTTTCATAGTCTCCGTCATAGCATATAATATTTTCTGCGGTTAAATTCAGTTGCAAAAATAGAAATACCGTAAATATGGTGTCCCAGCTGTGACTGGACATTTTCCCTAGGGTCCGTCAAAGGATATATTATTTTCTGGGGTGAAATACACTTGCAAAAATAGAAATACAGTAAATCTGGTGTTCTAGCTGTGGCTGGACAAGTTTAATAGTGTCCGGCAAAGGATATATTTTTTTCTGGGGTGAAATTCAATTACCAAAATAGCAATACCATAAATCAGTGGTTTCAGCTGTGGCTGGCCAAGTTTAACAGTGTCCGTCACAGGATATATTATTTTCTGGGGTGAAATTGAATTGCCAAAATGGCAAAACCCTGAATCTGGTGTTCCAGCTGTTGCAGGCCTAGTGTAAAACTGTCCGTAAAAGGGTATATTTTTTTCTTTGGTGAAATGTAATTGCCAAAATAACAATACCCTGAATCTGGTGTTCCAGCTGTGACTGGACAAGTTTCATAGTGTCTGTCATAAGATATATTATTTTCTGGGGTAAAATTCAGTTGCAAGAATAGAAATACAGTAAATCTGGTGTTCCAGCTGTGACTGGACAAGTTTCAAAGTGTCTGTCATAAGATAAATTATTTTCTGCGGTGAAATTCAGTTGCAAGAATAGAAATACAGTAAATCTGGTGTTCCAGCTGTGACTGGACAAGTTTAATAGCGTCCGGCAAAGGATTTATTATTTTCTGGGGTGAAATTCAGTTGCCAAAATAGAAATACAGTAAATCTGGTGTTCCAGCTGTGACTAAACAAGTTTAATAGTGTCCGTCATAGGATATATCATTTTCTGCGGTGAAATTCAGTTTCAAAAATAGAAATACCGTAAATGTGGTGTTCTAGCTCTGACTGAAAAAGTTTAATAGTGTCCACCAAAGGATTTTTTTTTTTTACTGGGGTGAAATTCAATTGCCAAAATAGCAATACTGCAAATCTGGTGTCCCAGCAGTGGCTGGCAAAGTTTAATAGTGTCCGGCAAAGGATAGATTTTGTTCTGGGGTGAAATTCAATTGCCCAAATAGCAATACCATGAATCAGTGGTTTCAGCTGTGGCTGGCCAAGTTTATTATTGTCCGGCAAATTATATATTTTTTTCTGGGGTGAAATTCAATTGCCAAAATAGTAATACTGTAAATCTGGTGTTCCAGCTGTGACTGGACAAGTTTCAAAGTGTCCGTCATTGGATATAATATTTTCTGCGGTTAAATTCAGTTGCAAAAATAGAAATACCGTAAATCTGGTGTTCCAGCTGTGACTGGACAATTTCCCTAGGGTCCGTCAAAGGATATATTATTTTCTGGGGTGAAATACAGTTGCAAAAATAGAACTACATTAAATCTGGTGTTCCAGCTGTGGTTGGACAAGTTTAATAGTGTCCGGCAAAGGATACATTTTTTTTCTGGGGTGAAATTCAATTGCCAAAATAGCAATACCATAAATCAGTGGTTTCAGCTGTGGTTGGCCAAGTTTAATAATGTCCGTCACAGGATATATTATTTTCTGGGGTTAAATTTAATTGCCAAAATAGCAATACCCTGAATCTGGTGTTCCAGCTGTGACTGGACAATTTCCCTGGTGTCTGTCAAAGGATATATTATTTTCTAGAGTTAAAGTCAGTAGTAAAAATAGAAATACAGAAAATCTGGTGTTCCAGCTGTTGCAGGCCTAGTTAAATCTGTCCGTAAAAGGGTATATTTTTTTGAAATCTAATTGCCAAAATAACAATACACTGAATCTGGTGTTCCAGCTGTGACTGGACAATTTCCCTAGTGTCCGTCAAAGGATATATTATTTTCTGGGGTGAAATACAGTTGCAAAAATAGAAATACGGTTAATCTGGTGTTCCAGCTGTGACTTGACAAGTTTATAGTGGCCGGCAAAGGATATATTTTGTTCTGGGGTGAAATTCAATTGCCAAAATAGCAATACCGTAAATCTGGTTTTCCAGCTGTGACTGGATAAGTTTATTAGTGTCTGCCAAAACATATATTTTGTTCTGGGGTGTAATTCACTTGCCAATATAGCAATACCCTGAATCTGGTGTTCCAGCTGTTGCAGGCCAAGTGTTAATCTGTCCATAAAAGGGTATATTACACTCAGAGTGCATCTCCAATTATATTTCTTTCCATAAAAGGGTATATTACAAAAAGTGTTACATTACAATTGCTAAAAGCATAATCCTGTAATTCTGCATGCACTATTGCGCATCTCATAGTGTATTTCTGTCCTTAAAAGGGTATATTACACTCAAGGTGTATATACCAGTGCTGAGAGGGTTATCCTCAATAACTTCACACGCTACCGTGTATCTCCCATTGTATCTCTGTCCGTTAAAGGGGATATTACACAAAGTGTTAAAATACAACTGCTGAAGGCATAATCCTACATATTTTTTCACAAGCTACTGTGCATCTCCAAGTGTAAATCTGTCCATAAAAGGAAACTTTTCATCCAGGGCCTAAATACTAGGCCTACAATTGATATTCCCCTAAATCAGTGGTTACTGCTGTGGCTGGATTAGTGTAATGCGGTACATAAATAAAAAGGCAGATAGTGTTAGGTGCCTGTAAAAAAAAGCCTGAATTTGAAATCAATACATTGGGCCAAATATTTTTTTGTCTTATTGTGGTGCTTGGTGAACGGTAACAATGAGGAAAACATCTAGTAAGGGACGCGGACGCGGTCGTTGTGGTGTGAGTGGACCCTCTAGTGCTGAGAGAGGACGTGGCCATTCTGCCACAGCCACACATCCTAGTGAACCAACTACCTCAGGTTCCAGTACCCGCCAGAATTTACAGCGATATTTGGTGGGGCCCAATGCCGTTCTAAGGATGGTAAGGCCTGAGCAGGTACAGACGCTAGTCAATTGGGTGGCCGACAGTGGATCCAGCACGTTCACAACATAATCTCCCACCCAGTCTTCTGCAGAAAGCGCACAGGTGGCGCCTGAAAACCAAGCCAATCAGTCTGTCACATCACCCCCATGCATATCCGGGAAACTGTCTGAGCCTCAAGTTATGCAGCAGTCTCTTATGCTATTTGAAGACACTGCTGGCAGGGTTTCCCAAGGGAATCCACCTAGCCCTTCCCCAGTGGTGGAAGACATAGAATGCACTGATGCACAACCACTGATGTTTCCTGATGATGAGGACATGGGAATACCACCTCATCGGAGTCCGCACGTCTCTAATGATGACGAAACACAGGTGCCAACTGCTGCGTCTTTCTGCAGTGTGCAGACCGAAAAGGAGGTCAGGGAGGAAGACTGTGTGGAAGATGCAGGGAACGATGAGGTCCTAGACCCCACATGGAATGAGGGTCGTGCCACTGACTTTCTTAGTTCAGAGGAAGAGACAGTGGTGAGACCAAACCAACAGCGTAGCAAAAGAGGGAGCAGGGTGCAAAAGCAGAACAGCCGCCACCAAGAGAGTTCGCCTGCTACAGGCCACCGCCAGTACCGAGCACCTCAAAGGAAGCTTTAAGGAGTTCCCTGGCATGGCACTTCTTTAAACAATGTGCTGACGACAAGACCCGAGTGGTTTGCACGCTGTGCCATCAGAGACTAAAGCGAGGCATTAACGTTCTAAACCTTAGCACAACCTGCATGACCAGGCATCTACATGCAAAGCATGAACTGCAGTGGAGTAAACACCTAAAAAGCAAGGAACTCACTCAGGCTCCCCCTGCTCCCTCTTCTGCTGCTGCCTCGGACTCTTCCTCCACCTCGGGAGAAATGTTGACACCTGCCGCCCACCAAACAGAGGATGTGCCACTGACAACACCACCTGCGTCACCAAGCATCTCCACCATGTCACACGGCAGTGTTCAGCTCTACATCTGAAAAACCTTGGAGAGAAAGCGTAAATTCCCACCTAGCCACCCTCGAGCCCTGGGCCCTATATACCAGCATTTCCAATCTCCTGGCCTTTGAAATATTGTCATTCAGGCTGGTGGACACAGACAGCATCAAACAGCTGATGGCCATGGCTGTCCCACAGTATGTTGTTCCCAGCCACCACTACTTCTCCAAGACAGCCGTGCCTTCCCTGCACAACCAAGTATCTGATAAAATCAAGTGTGCACTGCGCAACTCCATCTGTGGCAAGGTCCACCTAACCACAGATACGTGGACCGGCAAGCACGGCCAGGGACGCTATATCTCCCTAACTGCACACTGGGTAAATGTAGTGGCGGCTGGGCCCCAGGCGGAGAGTTCCTTGGCGCACGTCCTTCCGCCGCCAAGGATCGCAAGGCATCATTCTTTGCCTCCTGTAGCCTCCTACTCGGCTTCCTCCTCCTCTGCTTCCACCAGCTCATCCAGTCAGCCACATACCTTCATCACAAACTTTAGCACAGCCTGGGATAAACTTCAGCAGGCCATTCTGAAAATCATATGTTTGGGGGACAGGCCCCACACCGCGCAGGAGTTGTGGCGGGGTATTGAACAACAGACCGACGAGTGGTTTCTGCCGGTGGGCCTCAAGCCCGGCCTGGTGATGTGCGATAATGGGCGAAATCTCGTCGCAGCTCTGGGACTAGCCGGTTTGAAGCACATCCCTTGCCTGATGTATGAAGTGCGGGCCGTCTGTGCGCGCTTCCGGCGTTCACATCCTACCGCTGCTCACCTTTCTGCGCTACAGCATAACTTCGGCCATCCCGCTCACTGCCTCATATGCGACGTGCCCACCAGGTGGAACTCCACCTTGCACATGCTGGAGAGACTATGCGAGCAGCAGCAGGCCATAGTGGAGTTTCAGCTGCAGCACGCACGCGTCAGTCGCACTGCGGAACAGCACCACTTCACCACCAATGATTGGGCCTCCATGTGAGACCTGTGTGCCCTGTTGCGCTGTTTCGAGTACTCCACCTACATGGCCAGTGGTGATGACACCGCTATCAGCGTTACAATATCACTTCTATGTCTCCTTGAAAAAACACTTAGGGCGATCATGGAAGAGTAGGTGGCCCAGGATGAGGAGGAGGATGAGGGGTCATTTTTAGCACTTTCAGGCCAGTCTATTAGAAGTGCCTCAGAGGGAGTTTTTTTGCAACAGCAGAGGCCAGGTACAAATGTGGTCAGCCAGGGCCCACTACTGGAGGACGAGGAGGATGAGAAGGAGGTGGAGGAGGATGAGGAATAAGCAGGTTCACAGCGGGGTGGCACCCGAAACAGCTCAGGCTATCACTGGTGCATGGCTGGGGGGATACAGGGGACGATGACGATACGCCTCCCACAGAGGACAGCTTTTAACGTGTGCGGACTACTGGGTTGCCACCTTGCTGGATCCCCAAAACAAATACAATGTGCCCACCTTACTTCAAGCACTGGAGTGTCATAGGAAGAAGCGCAAGTACAAGCGCACGCTGGTAGACGCGCTCCTGAGAGCATTCACAAATGTCACAGGGGAACAGGTGGAAGCCCAAGGCGAATGCAGAGGAGGAGCAAGAGGTCGCCAACGCAGCTGTGTCACGGCCAGCTGCTCTGTGGGCAGAGTTAGCATGGCAGAAATGTGGAAAAGTTTTGTCTCCACGCCAAAGCTAACTGCACCACCACCTGATACGGAACGTGCTAGCAGGAGGCAGCATTTCACTAATATGGTTGAACAGTACGTCTGCACACCCCTCCACGTACTGACTGATGGTTTGGCCCCATTCAACTTCTGGGTCTCCAAATTGTCCATATGGCCAGAGTTAGCATTTTATGCCTTGGAGGTGCTGGCCTGCCCGGCGGCCAGCGTTTTGTCTGAACGCGTATTCAGCACGGCAGGGAGCGTCATTACTGACAAATGCAGCCGCCTGTCCACAGCCAACGTGGACAAGCTGACGTTCATAAAAATGAACCAGGCATGGATCCCACAGGACCTGTCCCTCCATTGTGCAGAATAGACATTTATAACTGCCTCCCCCTCAACCATGTATTCTTGTACTCTGGGGCACTTCTTTATTTAATCCTCATTTTTTTAACTTTACCATGATTTTGCTGTGCAACCCAAAGTTGAATGAACCTCTCCTCAATCTGGGCGCCGGGGCCTAAATAACTGAAAGTGGCCTGTTACAATGGTGGGTGACATGAAGCCTGAACCTCTGCCATGCGACCTCTCTCCTCTGTCTGGGTGCTGGGGCCTTAATAACTGAAAGTGGCCTTCTCCAGTGGTGGGTGATATGACGCATGATTCCTTGCTGTGGGACCTCTCTCCTATGTCTGGGTGCTGGGGCCTAAATAACTGAAAGTGGCCTTCTCCAGTGATGGGTGATATGACGCATGATTCCTTGCTGTGGGACCTCTCTCCTCTGTCTGGGTGCTGGGGCCTAAATATCTGAAAGTGGCCTTCTCCAGTGGTGGGTGATATGACGCATGATTCCTTGCTGTGGGAACTCTCTCCTCTGTCTGGGTGCTGGGGCCTAAATAACTGAAAGTGACCTTCTCCAGTGGTGGGTAATATGACGCCTTATTTCTTGCTGTGGGACCTCTCTCCTCTGTCTGGGTGCTGGGGCCTAAATAACTGAAAGTGTCCTTCTCCAGTGGTGGGTGATATGACGCATGATTCCTTGCTGCAGGACCTTTCTCCTCTGTCTGAGTGCTGGGGCCTAAATAACTGAAAGTGTCCTTCTCCAGTGGTGGGTGATATGACGCATTATTCCTTGCTGTGGGACCTCTCTCCTCTGTCTGGGTGCTGGGGCCTAAAAAACTGAAAGTGGCCCTCTCCAGTGGTGGGTGATATGACGCATGATTCCTTGCTGTGGGACCTCTCTTCTCTGTCTGGGTGCTGGGGCCTAAATAAATCAAAGTGACCTTCTCCAGTGGTGGGTGACTTAAAACCTGATTCTCTGCTATCGGACCTCTCTCCAATTGATATTGGTTAATTTTTATTTATTTTATTTTATGTTATTTATTTTAATTTATTTCCCTATCCACATTTGTTTGCAGTGCATTTACCTACATTTTGCTGCCTTTTGCAGCCCTCTAGCCCTTTCCTGGACTATTTTACAGCCTTTTTAGTGCCCAAAAGTTCGGGTCCCCATTGACTTCAATGGGGTTCGGGTTCGGGATGAAGTTCGGGTCGAGTTCGGATCCCGAACCCGAACATTTTCAGGTAGTTCGGCCGAACTTCTCGAACCCGAACATCCAGGTGTTCGCTCAACTCTTGTCCACCAATTTCGGGATACAATCAAGAACAGCAAAGTAAGCTTTTGCCGATTCTTTGAAAGACCTGCAAGAACACCGCCTACTCCTGTGACATCACAGTCATGTGCATGCTGCTGATCACGTGAGACGCCGCGCTAGACCGAGTAACCAGCACGGGACGCCGCGCGTGGTTCAGTCTGAACACAAGCACGGCTCTAGGACTGCGGTAAAGTACATGCCCTATGGGCGCTTCCTACATACGATACTATAAAAAATGATAAGAGACATATAGTGGACTATTGATTCCATTACGCTATATCAGATATTAGTGAACTGCACATTCATTGCGTTGCTCTGATTGAACCCAGGATACAAGGACTCTATTTACTGAACATTAACATATTCTGGTTATCCATTTTTCACCATTGATGCCTTGAATTAGTTTGTACAACGGTTACAAGCAATATGATGTACTAGTGTTTTTTTTTGTTTTTTTTGTCATTTAGGTTAATGTACTTTTATTAATAAGTACGTATATGTTTGCAATCTGGTACATCTGACCCCTATATTATTGTGTGCCCCCCACTCCTTCTACTTTTACTAGCAACCTTTCATTGGCTTGGGTGTTGCCAGGGGTGAGCACTTTACCATAGTGAATTATCAAGTGAGCCACTGAACACATCCTATATTTTAATTTACAAAATGATGCCAACATATAGTAGACATATGGGGAATGATGACTGATAACTATTTTATAAGGCAATATCAAAAGTGGAGAAATTCAAATTTAGAAAATTGTGAATTTTTTCAAATTTTTGGTAAATTTGGGATTTTTTTTTATAAATAAAGGTATATCGACTCAAATTTTCCACTGTCATTAAGTACAAAGTGTCACGAGAAATCAATTTCAGAATGGTTTGTATAGGTAAAAGCTTTCCAAAGTTATTACCACATAAAGTGACACATGTCAGATTTGCAAAAAATGGCCTGGCAGGAAGGTGAAACCTTGTTAAACACACACATTGTTATGAGATAAAGAAAATAAATAATTAAAAAAGTGGCTTGGGGAACGTGATGGTTGGCAAGTGGCATTTGTGGCATGATGCAGGGTGCAGCAGCAGCAGTACTGAATGTAATGGTAGTTAGCAAGGTGATGTGTATTCATCGCAATCAGCCTGAGCTGTGAGAAAATGTCGGGAGTGATTTAGTAATGACTTCTGTATGCTGTATATTGAGATTGAACAACAAAAAATATTATATTTCAACAGTGTGAAAACTGTATATTAGTGATTGCCGAACATCAGCCGGGATCAAATGTTCGCGAACCGCAAAATTCGAACTGCGCCCATTGACTTTAATAGCATGCAAACCTGAAAAACCTTCAGGTCATATTTGCAGCCACCAAATACAAACTATGAGTGCACAAATAGTCCCACAACATGGACAGCGACATACCAGAGGGGGGCCATTTTTATGTGTCTTAAAAGGAAACTCTCAAAAATGTGCCCTGCTAGAGCCTAGAAATTTTTTATTTCCTATCGGTTTGATATATACAAATGTGCAGCACTCCACGTTTTTGTATCCTAAAGAGTCCAGTAAAAAAATGCAAACGTTAACGTAAATTTTCTTTCTACCATGGAACTGTATGGTGAACGGACGCCACGGTATGACATCAGTCTAAGGCATCTGTTAATGCATACATTTTTTGTATGCATTAGGCTGCATTCACACGACCGTATATATTTGCGGATCCGCAAAAAACGGATCCGCATGTCCGCAAAATACTGAAGAGTGTCTTCCATATGTCATCTGCAAAAAACGGATGAGGAAAAAAAAAAAGGGGGAGAGAATAAAATATTATAATAAAAATACGGAAACGGATCCGAAACTGGCGGATGACATACGTAAACCATTCCGTATGTCATCTGCAATTTGCGGATCCATTCACTTCTATGGGGCTGCGGAAGGATTTCTGCGGACAATGATAGGACATGCTTCATATTTTTGCAGAGTATGAATGCAGAACCACGGATGCGGACAACATTCAGCATATTTTATTCACCCATGGGAATGAATGGGTCCGCATTTATTCTGGAAAATGCGGATCGGATGCGGATCTTTTATAAAGAGGCAGCAGATTTTCTTTACACTAAGGAATCTTTCACAAAAAAAGAGTCTGTGCGGGTAATCCGCTGCGTGAAAGATTGCCAAGCCCCGATCCAGACAGCAGAGACATGGACCATTAACATGATTGATAATGCTACATGCCGCTCTGTGATGTTTTTACTACAAAATCACAGTGAAAGCAAGTTGTCACTGTGATTTTGTAGTAAAAAGATCACAGCAAGGCACAGAGCATTATCAATCATGTCACTGCTCCGTGTCTCTGCTGTCCGGAACGGGGCTTGGCACTCTTTCACTGAGCAGATTACCCGCACAGGATCCGCTCGTGTTAAAGAGACCTAAGCTCAATGCATGGCTACATCCAGTCCTAATAAAATCTGGTCCTACCTCATCCAGGGTGTCGCTGGCATCGGTGTGATGTCCACTGGATCCTGAATAGGGTTCCTGTGGGGAGGGATGGTTACTGCTCCTGTGAAATCACCAGCATGGGGCACTGTGCTGGCCTGTAAGACTGAGCCATGCCAATGTATAGCAGGGACATTTCCCCTAAGTGCTACCACACAGTACTAATGCCCACAATGTGGCCCCTCACAGTACTAATGCCCACGTTGTTGTCCCTTCAAAATAGTTATGTCCTCTGTGTGGCCCCTCACAGCAGTTATGCCCCCTGTTGTGCCCCTCACTGTAGTTATGCCCAGATATGTGCCCCTCACTGTAGTTATACCAGATATGTGCCCCCTCACAGTAGTTATGGCCAGATATGTGCCCCCTCACAGTAGTTATGGCCAAATATGTGCCCCCCTCAAAGTAGATATATCCAGATGTGCCCCCTCACTGTAATAATGCCCAGAAATGTGCCCCCTCACAGTTGATATGCCAGATATATGCCCCCTTATAGTAGTTATAGCCAGATATGTGCCCCCTCATAGTAGATATGCCAAATATATGCCCCTTTACAGTACTTATAGCCAGATATGTTCCCCCTCACATTGGTTATGGCCAGATATGTACCCCCTCACAGTGGTTGACCAGATATGTGCCCCCTCACAGTGGTTATTCCCAATTAGGTGCCCCCTTACAGTAGCTTTGCCAGATCATATGACCCCTCATGGTAGTTATGCCTAGATATGTGCCCCCTCATAGTTATGCCCACATATATGCCCCCTCAAAGTAGTTATGGCAGATTAGGAGCCCCCTCACTCCTGTTATGGCCCCCCTTTTGCCTCCAGTCTGCATGAAAAACACAACACATACTTACTTTCTTTCCTGATGACTAGCTCCCACCATCACATCGCGCTGCTGGCTGAGCTGGTCTGGAGGCCGATTCCCGGACTTTCAGTACTACTCCCATAGCCAGCAGCGCTATGTGCAGCCAGCAGGTGGAGCGCTGGAGCTCAGAAGAAAAGTGAAGCAGGTAGCCGGTGTCCCTGCTTCACTCTGGAGACAAACAGCCCGGCAGTGACAAAAACTGCCGGGTGGGTGAGTGCGCTCCCCCCCTCTGTGCGCACACTGGGCGCATGATGTACATGTTTGAAAAGCGCTCTGACGGGGCCCGGCATTGTCACTGTACTTCATGCTGGGCCTGGCATTGTCACTGTACTCCCCCCGCCAGGCCCGGTCGAGGTCGCACCCTCTGTGAACGCAATCGTTACGTCCCTGGTCACAGGATAAAAATGTAACTGTTCGCCAGTACAGGCCCCAAAAATTTGCCAATAAGCATTCACCTGACAGTAAAGAACTTTGGATTCTGTGGCTGGAGGAACATTAGGCGGTCACAGGATAAAAATGTAACTGTAGGCCACTACAGGCCCCAAAATGGGAGGCATTCACCTGACAGAAAAGGCCTTTTTGCCGCTGTATATACATAAGGCAAGGACCATTCTTTGTTGTGGGTGGTGGCGGATATGTGTGGGCTGGCATGAAGAAATTTAATTACACGTGGTCATCACAGTTGTTAAATTCCTCCGAGATCCATGCCTAATTTATTTTTAGAAACATGAGGTAGTTCACACTGTCGTGAGCTAGGTTAGTGCGCTTATTGGTCACGATTCCCCCTGCTGCGCTGAACACCCTTTCGGACAGGACACTCGACGAGGGACAATCGATGGGTTGGCTGCAAGAATGATCTCATATCCGAAGTGACCAACACATCTTCGAACCGATCTCTTTTTGCAGGCATGGTAGGATTGGTACCCGCACCTTTTTCGCTGTGTGTGGAAATTCCTCTGCCAGTGACCGCAACAGCAGAATGCAGCATCTCTCACAGCAAGGCCTGGAAATGCTGCATTCTGACAGCCCTCTGTGATGCTGGTAACATGTCCGCCACTTTGTGTTTGTACTGGGGGTCTAAGTATGTTGCCACCCAGTACAGGTCCTTGACCTTTATGCTTTTTATGCCGGCGTCCCTTTTCAAACACTGAAACATGAAGGCCCCCATTTGCACTAAATTGGAAGCAGTCGAGCGCCCTGGCTAATGATCATTGCCCAGGAGAAGGTCGATCTCGGTCTCCTCCCCCCAGCCACGGACAACACCAGGGATCCCCGAAAAGTTTAAAGCCTGCTCTTCTTGTTCCTCCTCTTCCCCCAGCTGCCATCCTCCTCTGACTCCTCTTCAGACTCCTGCTGACTTGTCTCAGATGGAGTAGCCCCCCACTGGGAATTCATTTGGCATTGCGACTCCATCATCTCCCAGCTCCTGCTCCTCGATGTCTTGATCAATGACACGACACAATGCACGCTCCAGAAAGAAGGCGTAAGGTACGATGTCACTGATGGCGCCCTGGCTGCGACTGACCAGTTTAGTGATCTCATCAAATGGCTGCAGAAGTCTGCATGCATCGTGCATGAGCAGCCACTGGTGTGGTGAAGAGAAACCAAACTCCCCAGAACCTGTCCTGCCGCAGAGTTCGTACAGGTATTTGTTAATGGCACATTTCTGCTGGAGAAGCCTATCAAGCACATACAAGGTGGAGTTCCAGCGCTACGGGCAGTAACAAATCAGACGTCTGACAGGCAAGTGGTGTCGCCACTTGATGTCAGCAAGGTGGGCCATGGCCGTGTAAGATCTTCTAAAATGGCCAGAGATTTCTCTGGCCTGCCGCAAGACGTCCTGGACCCCAGGGTATTTGGCAACGAATCACTGCACGGCTAAGTTCCGGACGTGTGCCATGCATGGCACATGTGTCACTTTGCCCTGTTTCAGAGCTCTTAGCAGATTGACACCATTGTCACACACCACTTTACCAACTGTCAAATTTAGCAGGGTTAGCCACTGATCGGCCTGTACCTGCAGAGCTGAAAGCAGTGCAGGACCGGTTGGGGCTCTTGGCTTCCAGACACAATAGCCGCAGCACAGCATGGCAACGTCTCACCTGTGACATCAAATAGGTTCTGGGGAGCTTGGGGGTGCGGCGGAAGAGGTGGTAGCAGTGGAAAAGGAGGAGTCAGCCGAGGAGGAGACGGAGGATGGAGTAGGAGGAGGAGAAGAAGAGGCAGACCTGCATTCAATCTATGGCGGGAACACCAAATCCACACGGGTGCCACGGCTTACATGCTTGACGGCCATCAGAAGGTTTACCCATTGGGCAGTAAAAGTTATGTACCTTCCCTGCCCGTGTTTGGTAGACCACGTGTCGGTGGTCAGATGTATCTTGGCACCGACACTGTGTGCCAGAGATATATTAACTTGCTGCTGAACATGGCCATATAGCTCAGGGATGCCCTTCTGGAAGAAATATTTCCTTCTGGGGGCCTTCCTTTGATGTGTGCCAATGTCATTATGGGGAGTGAGGGAAACTCCCCACTGTACAATGTCTGGAATGAAGAGAAATGCAACTAGACCTGCAACCAAGGACAAGGACACCTCCTATCACATCCCTAATCCTCTCCCTGACTCCCTGGCTATCCGGCGTCATCTTTTTTATGCTCTAACATTTGGGCCACGCAAGAATGCCTTTTGCCAGATGAATGCGACGACGGCACGGTGGAAGGTGGACTGGAGGACAAATGGGAGGAGAGAGTAGAAGGAGAAGAGGCAGGACGTGGAGCGCCGGGAGTGTGGCTTTATGGGTTCTGACGGTGTTGCTCCCACTGGGCTCGGTGATGGGAGGCCAGGTGCCTTCTTACGGCGGTCGTCCCTAGGTGAGTGTTGGGCTTACCGCGACTTATGCATTGAGAGCACAGGCTGCAGATGGCAACACCATTGTCAGCAGCTGACACGTTAAAAAATGCCCACACTGCGGAGCCATGTGCCAGCGTCCTGGGAGCACAAGAAGTGACCGTGCATGGTGGATGGCTCGCTCCAGTTACATTTGCAGTCTGCCTTTTTCCTCCTGTGTACTGCGAGTTCTGCCTGCTTCCCCTCCCTCTCTGCTGCTACGTCTCTCCCTCTGAACATCTGAACACCCCTCCTCTTCCTCTCTTGTGGGCACCCACGTGACGTCCATTGACACGTCATCATCGTCACTGTCAGGGGTAGAGTAACGGGTATCAAGATAGAGTGGAGGTGCACCCCCTGAGCTGCAACCCGGTACTCTGTTGCTGCCTACTTGCACCACTCGCCCTAGGTGAAGGAGCGCAATTGGGTGACGATCCCTACTAAGTGCAAGCAGAGAGAAAGAGACAGCAGGGAAGAGGACAGCCACAGGGAAGTTACAATAAGAGGAAAAGAGGTAGAACAAAAACGGAAGGCGAGGCGGGTCAACTAGCCGAGGTCAGTCCAGGAAATCAAGTCAGAACAAGGAAGAGGCAAAGACAAATCCGTAAACAAACCGAGGTCAAAATCCGAGAGGTAGCGTTAAGGTACAGAGAGCAGGCAGAAGAGATATCAAGAGGCGGATCGAGGTTCAATTCCGGAGGTAGCTAAATCACAATAAGTACACAGTCTATAGGATGAAAATCACAGGCAACCTGTAGCCAGCAGGCCGCCTGTATTTATAGTGGCCAGCGTCACATGACCGACAGACGACAAGTCGAGCAGCAAATGATCAGCTCGGCACTCAAGGCAGACCTAGGAGCAGGGAGCCTCCCAGCTAGCAAAGCCGCCCTGGGAATGAGGCCAAACACAGGTCCTCACTCCTGAAGCTAAGCAGCAGGTCTGTGGCTGATAGGAGACTAAGTGCACCTTTGGCTCCCTATTACAGTACTCTCCCTTTTACGAGGGACCACCGGACCCAAGCCATGTGAACGAGGTTTCTCAGGGTATTCTCAGTGGAATTTAATAATTGACCTGGAAGCATGCGTCCTAGACATATGTATCTAGGACCTCTCCTTAGGTCCAAAACCTTTCCAGTGGACCAGGTATTGAAAGGAATTTCTAATCTTTCTGACATCTATTATTTTAGAAATAATGAATTCCTCCTGACCCTCAACCTCCACAGGTGGAGGCATTTTTTTATCCAGAACCACTAGTGACACATATTTCTCAAGTAACGACTTATGGAACACATCATGTATATGAAGGGAGTCAGGTAGTTTAAGGATACTGGGTTAATAAGCTCAATAATATTGTATGGTCCAATAAAACGCGCCAAGAATTCCTTAGAACATTGTTTCAATGCAAGATTTTTAGTCGACAACCACACCTTATCGCCTAGTACAAAATTTACCCCCTTGGAACGTCTCTTATTGGCATGTTTACACTGGGTTTCCTGGGCCTTTTCCAGGTTCGATTGAACCTGTGCCCAGATTGTGCACAGTCTAGAGGTAAAAGAAACTGCCTGCAGGTTGAGTGAGGATACAGAGGGATTAGAAGTAAAGCGAAGATGTAAACCACTGTTACAAAAAAAAGGAGACACCCCCGTGAAAGAATTAACCTGATTGTTGATGACAAATTCTGCCAACGGGAAGTATCTCACCCTCAGGAGTTGATTATGTGATACATAGCACCTTAGAAAAAGCTCCACTGCCTGATTTAACCGTTCCGTCTGCCCATTGGTCTGTGGATGGAAAGCAGACGAAAAGGACAAAGAGATATCGCATCTTCTACAAAAAGCCCTCCAAAAGCTAGAAACAAACTGAACGCCTCTATCAGAGACGATATTCTCAGGAACACCATGCAGACGTAGCACATGTTCAATGAACAAGGAAGCTAAGGTCTTTGCATCAGGGAGCTTACTTAAAGGAACAAAGTGCACCATCTTGCTAAAACGGTCAACCACTACCCACACCACTGACTTCCCTTCAGAGAGGGGCAGATCAGAAATAAAATCCATGGAGATGTGATACCATGGCTTACAGTGAATGGGTAGTGGTTGTAGTTCACCAGCGGGATGTGTTCTTGGGGTCTTAGACCGGGCACAAACATTGCAAGCTAAAACATAAGACCGTACATCTTTAGACAAAGTGGGCCACCGGAAAGACCTCAGCAGCAATCCCTTAGTAGCAGCAATACATGGATGACCACAGAGCACGGAGTCATGACACCCAATAATTGAACACGAAAGCATTCAGGAAAAAACAACTTGCGGCCGGTGTTTGTGTAGGAGCAAGTTGCTGAGCTTGTTGAATCTCAGAGGAAAGATCCGCAGAAACTGCTGCCACAAAGATGTTTGTCGGCAAGATGGGTTCCGGGGGGATATCAGGATGTTGGACGACATTAAAAATCCGGGATAAGGCATCTGCCTTAACATTTTTACTTCCTGGTCTGAAAGTAACAGAAACGTTAAAACAATAAAAAAAAAAAAAAACAGGGCCCATCTGGCTTGTCTAGGATTGAGGCGTTTGGCTGCCTCAAGAAACACTAAGTTCTTATAATCACTGATTTTGAAGACATGAGTTCTAAAGAAAAGAGTGTATTCCAAGCAAACATAAAGTTCATACACACTGTAGAAGAAAACATTAAGCAAAATCAACAAGGTCATCTTGAAATGCCCTTACCATTTAGGAAGCAACCTTGTCTGCCAAATACCAGAGATCTTGCCCTAGCAAGGTTGAAATGTTTAAAAAAAAAAGATGGGAAGAGATCCCAAATTCAAAAAGGATTATTTGAAATTCATGGAAGGCATCCACGAAGAAGGACATGCAGAGAAAGTCAATAGTGGACCTAAAGAAGGAGAAGTATTGTACATCCCACATCAAGGAGTTTACCACTCAAGAAAACCAGATAAGATTAGAGTAGTATTTGATTGATCAGCAAAATACGATGGTGTTGCATTGAATGATCATCTATTAAAAGGACCAGATCTTACGAACACTCTGCTTAGAGTACTCTGTAGATTTAGAAAGTATCCCGTAGCAGTCATGTGTGACGTTGAAAAGATGTTCCACCAGTTTCATGTGAAGAATGAAGATATAGACTTCCTGAGGTTCCTATGGTGGGAGGACAGAGATACAGATAAAGAGCCAGCAGAATACAGAATAAAAGTACACTTGTTCGGAGCAGTATCGTCTCCAGATTGCGGCAATTATGGTATGAAGTAGCTGGCCAATCAGAATGAAAGGGATTGCCCATCAGCAGCAAATTTTCTTAATAAAAACATTTATGTAGATGACGGTTTTATGGGTCTAGAGTCCACAGAATCTGCAATTAAACTAGTGAAAGAAAGCCAAGAGTTATGCGCAAGAGGAAACCTGCACCTTCACAAATTCATCTCAAACAACAGGGAAGTACTGGAATCTATCAGTGACTCTGAAGCGCATCAACAATGAAGGATATGTAGATCTCAATTATGATCATTTATCTTCCAGTTTAGAATGTACTTGGATTGGGATGGAATGAAGAGAACGACAAGTTCTTCTTTGAAGTATCTACGGAAGAGAAAGTTGCAACTAGACGTACCATTCTTTCCACAGTGGCTTTTATATTTGATCCATTGGGATTCTTGGCCCCAGTAATTCTCAGAGCAAGAGAAATACTGCAAGAATTATGCAGACAGAAGTTAGGATGGGATGTACTCATACCTGAAAATATGAGGCCAAGGTGGGAGAGCTGGATAAGAGACTTGCAAAACTTGAGAGAAGTTCTGATACCCAGATGTTTTGTACCTCATGATTTTGGAAAGTACAGGAAAATAGAATTTCATCACTTTTCAGATGCCAGTAGTTATGGTTATGGTCAGTGATCCTACATCAGAGTGATAAGAGAAGGAAAAATACACTGTGCCCTGGTTATGGGAACGGCCAGAGTTGCTCCTACCAGTATTCAAACAATACCAAGACTTGAACTGACAGAAGCCGTAGTTTCAGCATCAGTAAGCAGGTTTCTGAAAGAAGAATTGGAATTGAATATAGATGAAGAATATTTTTGGACAGACTCACAAGTTGTCCTAAGATACATAAACAACCAAGCTCGAAGATTTTATATCTTTGTCGCCAACAAAGTTCAGAAAATTCTGGAAATAAGAAAACCAGAACATTGGCATCACATTGATACAAAGCATAACCTAGCAGATCATGCTTCAAGAGGTCTGAATGTAACTTAATTGAAGAATTCAAATTGGTTCACAGGTCCAGAGTTCCTTTGGGAAAAGGAAATCATGCCCAGTAAAGGTTACACAGAATTGTCTATGTGTGATCCAGAAGTAAAGGTTTACAAACATTGAGCACTGCAGCCAAGTGTCAAGATGACATACTTGAAAGATTAGCCAGATGTTCAAAATGGAATACAATCATAAATGTAGTAGCTCAAATTCAGCTTTTTGCAAAGGGAATCAGAAAGAAGAAATCAATGAATGTAGAGGAAAGAATGAAAGCTGAAGAAACAGTCATAAGACTCATTTAACAGAGATTTTACTGTGAAGATATGAAGAGACTTAGTCAAGAACCTAAAAGGCTTCCAAACAACCACCCATTGTACAAGCTTTATCTTGTTCTGCAGGATGGTATACTGAAGGTGGGAGGGAGATTGGAAAATGTATCATTAGCTAGCAAAGTTCAGAATTCAGCAATTCTACCCAAAAATTCTACCTTCACAAGATTGAGTATTGATCACTACCACAACAAATCCTTATCAGGGAAGAAGCTTTACCCAAAGCTGTTTGACAGAAGGTGGTTACTGGATAGTGAAGGGAAGCAAAGCTATAGCAAAGTATATAGGTAAATGCG
This sequence comes from Bufotes viridis, assembly GCA_033119425.1. NCBI lineage: Eukaryota > Metazoa > Chordata > Amphibia > Anura > Bufonidae > Bufotes > Bufotes viridis. The sequence goes on along the minus strand of CM065597.1, from coordinate 61,033,653 downwards.
TAGTCTGTAGAAAGGCATGTAGACCTACCGAAGAACAAAGAATGGCAAATTTACCGGCAGATCGTGTAAACCCCTCACCTTCATTTCTTTATAGCAGATGGGGCTGTTTTGGCCCATTCATCACCATACAGAACCGTAAGGAGTACAAGAGATATGGACTAATATTTACATGTCTAATTTCCAGAGCGATTCACCTGGAAATGTTAGAAGATATGTCAACTGACGCATTCATCAGTGCCTTAAGATGTTTCATATCAATTAGAGGTACTGTCGGAGAGCTTAGATCTGACGAAGGATCTAATTTTGTCACAACAAAGATTGAATTGAAGAAAGCTCTAAAGGGGATCGATAAAGAAAAAGTAACTGAGTATTTGTTAGAGAAACAGTGTGATTTTCACATGAATGCTCCAAATGCAAGCCATACAGGAGGAGTTTGGGAAAAACAAATCAGAATTGTAAGAAATGTGTTAAGTTCAGTGTTGAAGGAAGAATGGATGATGCTTCACTTAGGACCCTATTCTATGAAGTTATGTCTATTGTTAATATTCTGTACAGGATTCAAAAGATGTATATATAGGTGCTCGCCTGATATTTTATCATGTATGTTGCTCAAAGACCTATTCTTACTCACACAGTCAGAAGCAAAATAAAGTGGAAGATTAATAATATAGATCGGCACTATTCTTACTCACACAGTCAGAAGCAAAATAAAGTGGAAGATTAATAATATAGATCGGCACTAGTGTTGAGCGAACAGTTCGAGCATAGTTCGGGTTCGCACCGAATTTTGGGGTGTTCGGGACACGGACCCGAACCCGAACATATTCAAAAAAGTTCGGGTTTGGGTCCGTTGTTCGGCGATTACTTCCCGCTTTCTGAAGGGCTGCACAGCAGCCAATCAGCTAGCGTTTTACTTCTTGCCCTAAGAGCCCATCACAGCCATGCTTACTAATGGCATGGCTGTGATTGGCCAAGTGCAGCATGTGACCCAGCCTCTATTTAAGCTGGAGTCACCTAGCGCCGCACGTCACACTGCTCTGATTAGTGTAGGGAGAGGACGCAGCTTCTGTGAGTCCGAGATTAGGCAGGGAAAAGTCAGCAACAGCACCTAATGAACTGATCGATCTACAGCTGTGAATGATTGAACTTCTGTTAGTTACTTGCTCATTGGTTTTTAGGCTGCACAGAGCGTTTTTCTGTCACTTATTTTCTCGGTGATCGGCGGCCATTTTGTGACTTGTGGTGCACCAGAACAAGCTGCCACCAAGTCCATCAATCCATCAATACTAGTTTTTTTTTTTTTTTGCTATATCCTACATCATGGGCTTGGCTGTGCTAATTGTCACCCCTAGAAACTCAGGATAGCAATTTCTATATTTTATTAAGGGGTTAAATACAATTGCCCAAATACCAATCCCCTAAATCTGGTGTTCCAGCTTTGGCTAGCCAAGTATAATACTGTCTGCTGTCTGGCAAAGGATAGATTATTTTCAGTGGGGAAATTCAATAGCCAAAATAGCAATACCATAAATCAGTGGTTTCAGCTGTGGCTGGCCAAGTTTCATAGTGTCCTGCAAAGGATAAATTTTGTTCTGGGGTGAAATTCAATTGCTAAAATAGCAATACCATAAATCAGTGGTTTCAGATGTGGCTGGCCAAGTTTCATAGTGTCCGCAAAAACATATATTTTGATCTGGGGTGAAATTCAATTGCCACAATAACAATACCATAAATGATTGGTTTCAGCTGTGGCTGGCCAAGTTTCATAGTGGCATGCAAATTATATATTTTGTTCTGGGTTGAAATTCAATTGCCAAAATAACAATACCATAAATCAGTGGTTTCAGCTGTGACTGGCCAAGTTTCATAATGTCCGCAAAAACATATATTTTTTTGTGGGGTGAAATTCAATTGCGAAAATAGCAATACCAAAAATCAGTGGTTTCAACTTGGCTGGCCAAGTTTCATAGTGTCCGTAAAAACATATATTTTGTTCTGGGTTGAAATTCAATTACCAAAATAGCAATACCATAAATCAGTGGTTTCAGCTGTGGCTGGCCAAGTTTCATAGTGTCCGCAAAAACATATATTTTGTTCTGGGGTGAAATTCAATTGCCAAAATAGCAATACCATAAATCTGGTGTCACAGTTGTGGATGGCAAAGTACAATAGTGTCTGCCAAAACATATATTTTGTTCTGGGGTGAAATTCAATTGCCAAAATAGCAATACCATAAATCAGTGGTTTCAGCTTTGGCTGGCAAAATATAATAGTGTTCGCCAAAACATATATTTTGTTCTGGGGTGAAATTCAATTGCCAAAATAGCAATACCCTGAATCTGGTGTTCCAGCTGTTGCAGGCCAAGATTCATAGTGTCCGCAAAAACATATATTTTGTTCTGGGGTGAAATTCAATTGCCAAAATAGCAATACCATAAATCTGGTGTCACAGCTGTGGATGGCAAAGTATAATAGTGTCTGCCAAAACATATATTTTTTTATTCTGGGGTGAAATTCAATTGCCAAAATAGCAATACCATAAATCAGTGGTTTCAACTCTGGCTGGCCAAGTTTCACAGTGTCCTACAAAGGATATATTTTGTTCTGGGGTGAAATTCAATTGCCAAAATAGCAATACCCTGAATCTGGTGTTCCAGCTGTAGCAGGCCTAGTTTAAATCTGTCCGTAACAGGGTATATTTTGTTCTGGGGTGAAATTCAATTGCCAAAATAGCAATACCATAAATCAGTGGTTTCAGCTGTGGCTGGCCAAGTTTCATAGTGTCCGTAAAAACATATATTTTGTTCTGGGGTGAAATTCAATTGCCAAAATAGCAATTCCATAAATCAGTGGTTTCAGCTGTGGATGCCAAAGTATAATAGTGTCTGCCAAAACATATATTTTTTTCTGGGGTGAAATTCAACTGCCAAAAAAGCAATACCATAAATCAGTGGTTTCAGCTCTGGCTGGCCAAGTTTCATAGTGTCTTGCAAAGGATATATTTTGTTCTGGTGTGAAATTAAATTGCCAAAATAGCAATACCCAGAATCTGGTGTTCTAGCTGTTGCAGGCCTAGTTTAAATCTGTCCGTAACAGGGTATATTTTGTTCTGGGTTGAAATTCAATTGCCAAAATAGCAATACCATGAATCTGGTGTTCCAGCTGTTGCAGGCCTAGTTTAAATCTGTCCGTAACAGGGTATATTTTGTTCTGGGGTGAAATTCAATTGCCAAAATAGCAATACCATAAATCAGTGGTTTCAGCTGTGGCTGGCCAAGATTGATAGTGTCCTCAAAAACATATATTTTGTTCTGGGGTGAAATTCAATTGCCAAAATAGCAATACCATAAATGACTGGTTTCAGCTGTGGCTGGCCAAGTTTCATAGTGTCTGTAAAAACATATATTTTGTTCTGGGGTGAAATTCAATTGCCATAATAGAAATACCATAAATCAGTGGTTTCAGCTGTGCCTGGCCAAGTTTCATAGTGTCCTGCAAAGGATATATTATGTTCTGGGGTGAAATTCAATTGCCAAAATAGCAATACCATAAATCAGTGGTTTCAGCTGTGGCTGGCCAAGTTTCATAGTGTCCGCAAAAACATATATTTTGTTCTGGGGTGAAATTAAATTGCCAAAATAGCAATTCCATAAATCAGTGATTTCAGCTCTGGCTGGCCAAGTTTCATAGTGTCCTGCAAAGGATATATTTTGTTCTGGGGTGAAATTCAATTGCCAAAATAGCAATACCCTGAATCTGGTGTTCCAGCTGTTGCAGACCTAGTATAAATCTGTCTGTAACAGGGTATATTTTGTTCTGGGATGAAATTCAATTGCCGAAATAGCAATACCCTGAATCTGGTGTTCCAGCTGTTGCAGGCCTAGTTTAAATCTGTCAGTAACAGGGTATATTTTGTTCTGGGGTGAAATTCAATTGCCAAAATAGCATTACCATAAACCAGTGATTTCAGCTGTGGCTGGCCAAGTTTCATAGTGTCTGTAAAAACATATATTTTGTTCTGGGGTGAAATTCAATTGCCAAAATAGCAATTCCATAAATCAGTGGTTTCAGCTGTGGCTGGCCAAGTTTCATAGTGTCCTGCAAAGGATATATTTTGTTCTGGGGTGAAATTCAATTGCCAAGATAGCAGTACCCTGAATCTGGTGTTCCAGCTGTTGCAGGCCTAGTTTAAATCTGTCTGTAACAGGGTATATTTTGTTCTGGGGTGAACTTCAATTGCCAAAATAGCAATACCATAAATCAGTGGTTTCAGCTGTGGCTGGCCAAGTTTCATAGTGTCCGTAAAAACATATATTTTGTTCTGGGGTGAAATTCATTTGCCAAAATAGCATTACCAAAAATTTAGTGGTTTCAGCTGTGGCTGGCCAAGTTTCATAGTGTCCGCAAAAATATATATTTTGTTCTGGGGTGAAATTCAATTGCCAAAATAGCAATACCTTGGATAAAGATGAAAATGAAAGAAAAATGAAAGAGTGGCCCAAAGTTTGAATGGAAAAAAAAGTCTACAATAAATATTTTTGAACTTATAACTAGAGTTGAGCGAACACCTGGATGTTCGAGTTCGAGAAGTTCGACCGAACATCCCAAAAATGTTTGGGTTCGGGATCCGAACTCGACCCGAACTTGATCCCGAACCCCATTGAAGTCAATGGGGACCCGAACTTTTGGGCACTAAAAAGGCTGTAAAATAGTCCAGGAAAGGGCTAGAAGGGGTGCAAAAGGCAGCAAAATGTAGGTAAATACCCTGCTAACAAATGTGGATAGGGAAATTAATAAAAATAAAATAAATAAAAATTAAGCAATATCAATTGGAGAGAGGTCCGATATCAGAGGACCAGGCTTCAAGTCACCCACCAATTGAGAAGGCTACTTTCATTTACTTAGGCCCCAGCACCCAGACAGAGGACAGAGGTCGCAAGGAAGAGAATCAGGCGTCATGTCACACACCAAAGGAGAAGGCCACTTTCAGATATTTAGCCCACGGCACGCATACAGAGGACAGAGGTCGCATAGCAGAGAATCAGGATTCATGTCACCCACCACTGGAACAGGCCACTTTTCAGATAATGAGGCCCCTGGAACCTAGACGGAGGAGAGATTCATTCAACTTTTGGTTGCACCGCAATATAATGGTAAAATAAACAAAAGAGGATTCAATAAAGAAGTGCCCCAGAGTACAAGAATATATGGTTGAGGGGGAGGCAGTTATAAATTTCTATTCTGCACAAGGGATGGACAGGTCCCGTGGGATCCATGCCTGGTTCATTTTTATGAACGTCAGCTTGTCCACGTTGGCTGTGGACAGGCGGCTGCATTTCTCAGTAATGACGCTCCCTGCCGTGCTGAATACACGTTCAGACAAAACGCTGGCCGCCGGGCAGGCCAGCACCTCCAAGGCATAAAATGCTAACTCTGGCCATATGGACAATTTGGAGACCCAGAAGTTGAATGGGGCCAAACCATCAGTCAGTACGTGGAGGGGTGTGCAGACGTACTGTTCAACCATATTAGTGAAATGCTGCCTCCTGCTAGCACGTTCCGTATCAGGTGGTGGTGCAGTTAGCTTTGGCGTGGAGACAAAACTTTTCCACATTTCTGCCATGCTAACTCTGCCCACAGAGCAGCTGGATTTGACAGTAATGACGCCCCCTGCCGTGCTTAATATACGTTCAGACAAAAAGCTGGCCCCCGGGCAGGCCAGGACCTCTAAGGCATAAATGGCTAGCTCTGGCCACGTGGACAATTTGGAGACCCAGAAGATGAATGGGGCCGAACCATCAGTCAGTACGTGGAGGGGTGTGAACACGTACTGTTCAACCATGTGTGGTAAGGTGCAGGGTGCCGTCGTGGATGGCAGGTATGTGTCACCGAGGTTCATAGCCTCGGTGAGGTAAGAGCCGTTGTTGTTGATGTCAGCAGCAGCTAGTGCTACTGACATAGTTTTAAATAGCATGGCTGCAAAGCCGATCCGGGCCGGCTCTTACCGGGAGCAGCTAAAGTGTAGGGTGGGTGGCTGCTCCCCACGACCCAGTCCTGGTTTTGGGCTGGGTTTAAAAACTCAGCCAGCACCAGCAGCTGTGGCCTGTGATTGTCCTGGAGCTGCTAACAGACCTGTGGAGTTCTCTGACCTGGAGGAAAGAGCTCAGCAAGGTGGTGTTTTTCCCTGCAACTTGAAGGTGGAATCTCCTGCGGCTGGGCCGACTGCTAGGTGTGAAGCCTCACCTAAACCTCCCAGGTGACTGAACCCTGTGTTGGCCTGTTTTGTTTGGCCACATTATTTCTGTTATGTGTGAATTATCACCAAGAGACTGTTTTTCATTTATGTTGTGCAAGTGTGAATAAAACACTGTTTATTGCACATTCTGGACTCCTTGTTTTGCCTCGGTACTGCACCCGCACCGCTATCTACCAGAGCGACTCCCCACACATGTTAATGAAATGCTGCCTCCTGCTAACAAGTTACACTGTAGCGCAGACAGGCAAGCAGCGGCAGGATGTGAACGCTGGAAGTGCGCACAGAAGGCCGCTCTTTATGCAGCAGCTCTGACATGTCAGGGTAGTTGTGAATGAACTTCTTCACCACCATGTTGAGCACATGTGCCAGGCAAGGGATGTGCTTCAAACCGGCTAGTCCCAGAGCTACGACGAGATTTTGCCCATTATCGCACACCACCAGGCCGGGCTTGAGGCCCACCGGCAGAAACCACTCGTCGGTCTGTTGTTCAATACCCCGCCACAACTCCTGCGCGGTGTGGGGTCTGTCCCCCAAACATATGAGTTTCAGAACGGCCTGCTGACGTTTACCCCGGGCTGTGCTGAAGTTGGTGGTGAAGGTGTGTGGCTGACTGGATGAGCAGGTGGAAGCAGAGGAGGAGGAAGCCGAGTAGGAGGAGAAGGCTACAGGAGGCGAAGAATGATGCCCTGCGATCCTTGGCGGCAGAAGGACTTGCGCCAAAGAACTCTCCGCCTGGGGCCCAGCCGCCACTACATTTACCCAGTGTGCAATTAGGGAGATATAGCGTCCCTGGCCATGCTTACTGGTCCACATATCTGTGGTTAGGTGGACCTTGCCACAGATGGCGTTGCGCAGTGCACACTTGATTTTATCGGATACTTGGTTGTGCAGGGAAGGCACGGCTGTCTTGGGGAAGTAGTGGTGGCTGGAAACAACATACTGTGGGACAGCCATGGCCATCAGCTGTTTGAAGCTGACTGTGTCCACCAGCCTGAATGACAGCATTTCAAAGGCGAACTCTCTTGGCGGCGGCTGTTCTGCTTTTGCCCCCTGCTCCCTCTTTTAATACGCTGTTGGCTCGGTCTAACCACTGCCTCTTCCTCTGAACTATGAAAGTCAGTGGCACGACCTTCTTTCCATGTGGGGTCTAGGACCTCATCGTCCCCTGCATCGTCTTCCACACAGTCTTCCTCCCTGACCTCCAGTTCGGTCTGCACACTGCAAAAAGATGCAGCAGTTGGCACCTATGTTTCGTCATCATCAGAGACGTGTGGACTCCGATGAGGTGGTATTCCCATGTCCTCATCATCAGGAAACATAAGTGGTTGTGCATCAGTGCATTCTATGTCTTCCACCACTTGGGAAGGGCTAGGTGGATTCCCTTGGGAAACCCTGCCAGCAGAGTCTTCAAACAGCATAAGAGACTGCTGAATAACTTGAGGCTCAGACAGTTTCCCTGACATGCACCAGATTCAGGGTATTGCTATTTTGGCAATTGAATTTCACCCCAGAACAAAATATATGTTTTGGCGGACACTATTATACTTTGCCAGCCACTTCTGTGACATCAGATTTATGGTATTGCTATTTTGGCAATTGAATTTCACCCCAGAACAAAATATATGTTTTAGTGGACACTATTATACTTTGCCAGCCACTGCTGGGACACCAGATTTATGGGATTGCTATTTTAGCAATTGAATTTCACCTCAGAACAAAATATATGTTTTGGCGGACACCATTATACTTTGCTATCCACTGCTGGAACACCAGATTCAGGATATTGCTATTTTGGCAATTGAATTTCACCCCAGAACAAAATATACCCTGTTACGGACAGATTTAAACTAGGCCTGCAACTGCTGGAACACCAGATTTAGGGTATTGCTATTTTGGCAATTTAATTTCACACCAGAGCAAAATATATGTTTTGGCGGACACTATTATACTTTGCCAGCCACTGCTGTGACACAAAATTTTATGGAATTGCTATTTTGGCAATTGAATTTCACCCCAGAACAAAATATATGTTTTGCCGGACACTATTATACTTTGCCAGCCACTGCTGTGACACCAGATTCAGGGTATTGCTATTTTGGCAATTGAATTTCACCCCAGAACAAAATATATGTTTTGCTGGACACTATTATACTTTGCCAGCCACTGCTGGGACACCAGATTCAGGGTATTGCTCTTTTGGCAATTGAATTTCACCCCAGAACAAAATATGTGTTTTGGCGGACACTAATATACTTTGCCAGCCCCTGCTGTGACACCAGATTTATGGTATTGCTATTTTGGCAATTGAATTTCACCGCAGAACAAAATATACCCTGTTACGGACAGATTTAAACTAGGCCTGCAACTGCTGGAACACCAGATTCATGGTATTGCTTTTTTGGCAATTGAATTTCCCCCCAGAACAAAATATATGTTTTGGCGGACACTATTACTCTGGGTTCACACCTGAGCGTTTTACAGCGCGTTCCTACGCGCTGTAAAACGCTCAACAGGCGAAAACCCATGTTTCATTATGCGCATGGTTCTCACCTGAGCATTTTACAGCGCGTACGAACGCGCTGTAAAATGCCCTACGCCGAAAGAAGTACAGGAGCTTCTTTGGGGCTTATTGTCGCGCGTATTGTGATTGATGCCACAGTGGTCAATCACGCGAACACGTTTCCTATTTCCACAAACGTGCTGTATTACGCGCGACAAAGACGAGCGTAAAACACGCGTATTAAGTACGCTCAAGTGTGAACCCAGCGTTATACATTGCCAGCCACTGCTGTGACACCAGATTTATGGTATTGCTATTTTGCCAATTGAATTTCACCCCAGAACAAAATATATGTTTTGGCGGACACTATTATACTTTGCCAGCCTCAGCTAGGACACCAGATTCAGGGTATTGCTATTTTGGCAATTGAATTTCACCCCAGAACAAAATATATGTTTTGGTGGACACTATTTTACGTTGCCAGCCACTGCTGGGACACCAGATTCAGGGTATTGCTATTTTGGCAATTGAATTTCACCCCAGAACAAAATATATGTTTTGGTGGACACTATTATACTTTGCCAGCCACTGCTGGGACACCAGATTTAGGGGATTGCTATTTTGGCAATTGAATTTAACCGCTTAATAAAATATAGAAATTGCTATCCTGAGTTTCTAGGGGTGCACAGCCAAGCCCCTGATGTAGGATATAGCAAAAAAAAAAAAACTAGTATTGATGGATTGATGGACTTGGTGGCAGCTTGTTCTGGTGCACCACAAGTCACAAAATGGCCACCGATCACCCCAGAAAAAAGTCACAGAAAAACGCTCTGTTCAACCTAAAAACCAGTGAGCAATTAACTAGCAGAAGTTGAATAATTCACAGCTGTAGATCGATCACTTCATTTGGTCTTTGCTGACTTTTCCCTGCCTAATCTCGCCCTCACAGAAGCTGCTTCCTCTCCCTACACTATCAGAGCAGTGTGACGTGCGGCGTCACGTGACTCCAGCTTAAATAGAGGCTGGGTCACATGCTACACTTGGCCAATTACAGCCATGCCATTAGTAGGCATGGCTGTGATGGCTTCTTAGGGCAAGAAGTAAAATGCTAGCTGATTGGCTGCTGTGCAGCCCTTTAGAAAGTGGGAAGAAATCGCCGAACAACGGACCCGAACCCAAACTTTTTAAAAATGTTCGGGTCCGTGTCCCGAACACCCCAAAATTCGGTACGAACCCGAACTATGCTCGAACTGTTCGCTCAACACTATGGACAATGTCTCCAGATACGATTATTTCAAGCAAACTGCAGGACACGCCATACGCGTTTCGGTGTATACGCCCCTTCTTCAGTGGTAGTGCCTGCTGGTTTGGTGATACGCCTTTGATAGTGTGGGTCATTAGTAAAATGACAGTCTTCAAAAAGTGGACTGGATTCTGGTCATTTAAATCGTATGGAAAGAATAATAAAAACTGCAGTTAAATCGCTATAAAATCGCATCGTACAGAATAATTTACAAATGCTATACAATCGCAACAAAATCACATGTACACTTGTGATAGGGAGATGTTTGTGATAGAGAGATACATTTGATGAGATACATTTGATGAATTTACATTGGATGAATTTACATTTAATGAATTTACCTTTGATGAATTCGCGCAGGGGGAGGGGGAGCTGTGTAGGGAGTAGGCATCCAAGTGCTGATATAACAGCCTGACATTGGATTCCCCATCACGACGCAACTCCCCCTCCAATTTACAGGAAACCAAATAGTTCAATTTCTGCATTATGTCTCTTTGGAATGAGGGTGTCAAAATCGAATATTCTTCGCAATTCCTGTCTTGATATTTTCAGAATGTGGTTACCCCCTCTCCATGATCGTCTAACTTTTTCCAAAGCTACAAAGGACAAGGTAGAAGGATCACTATTGTGATAGATTTTGAAGTGTTTTGAAAGGGGATGAAGTTCATATCCCTTTGGAATGAGATGGCCAATATTCTTCACGGATGCATCACTGAACACCTGCTCACAGATTTAAGCACGGATACGGACGTGTGAATGAGGCTTTAGGTGTTCCACAAGAAGTAAAGGAAAATGGAGGTGAAATTTCAAAATTTAATTTTTTTTGCAGATTTTTCATGTTAATTAATTTTTTCTTGCAACTCTTGCAGTTAACAGCAAAATAAACCTCAATAGTCATTATGCTTATTCTGCAGTTTACAGAAATACCCCATATGTGGTAGTAATCTGCCGTAGGGGCACATGGCAGTGGTCAGGAGGAAAGGAACGCCATATGATTTTTGGAGGCAGATTTTGCTAGAATGATTTTTTGGCACCATTTTGTATTTGAAGAGACCCTGACGTTGCCCTACAGTGGGACCCCTCAAAAAGTGACCCCATTTTGGAAACTACACCCCTCAAAGAATTTATTAAGGTGTGTACGGAGCACTTTGACTCCATAAGCGTTTTTCGAAATTTAGAAACACTTGGCTGTGAAAATGAAAAGTTTAATTTCTTCCAATAAAATGTTCCATTAGCCCCAATTTTTTCATTTTCACAAGCGGTACCAGGAGAAAAAGCACCACATAATTTGCTACCCATTTTCTCTTGACTACGGCAACGCCCCATATGTGGTTGTAAACTGCTGTAGGGGCTTTTGTATAAGGCTTTTGCAGCGCAGATTTAGATGGATTGGTGTACGGGCGTAATTGGATTTAATTTTTTGAGTGATTGTCTTATGTGGGGGTTCATTTTTTGTCAGACGAGGTGACGTTTCCATTGGTACCATTTTGTGGTATATATGACTTTTTGATCACTCAATATTTTGCATTTTGTAAGGCGAGGTGACAAAAAATGACTTGTTCTAGCACAATTTTTATTTATTTATTTTTACAGCGTTCATCTGACAGGGTAGATCATGTGATATTTTTATAGGGAAGATCGTTACGGACACTGTGATAAGTTTTACACAGTAGAAGCATTTTTGACAAGAAGAATATCTTGAGAGCCATAATGCGCTCTTTTATTGAACTACTTACAGACTTCCAACTTGATAAAATCGCATCTACAGTCATGCACACCCGACCCGGGTTTCACCATTTTGCCAGACAAAGCCGACGAAGAGAATATTGAGAAAGAATTGTGGCATACTGCACTATGTTATGAATTTCTTTGAAAGGATTATAAGGGCAAGAACCATCAGCATAGAGTTGGACCCAAAGCACTGCATGTGGAGACGGGTGCTTGGAGAGGAATCCACAGTGTGTGCAGGAGGTTGCTATAAAACAGAAGCTGTGTGTGTGCTGTAGAGGAAGCGCGGACCCATAACCTTTGTATTGTGATTGCATTTGGGAGACAGGACCTACTCCCACTTGTGGGACTGCTGCTAAAAATTTTTGTTGGTGTAACGACCTAGAAAAACAATCAAGTTGTGCACTATTTTTGTGGGGTTTTTTTACAGCGTTCGCCAGACGGGGTGTATCATGGGATACTTTTATAGAGCCGGATGATACGGATGGCTTTTTTTTTACTTGAAACTTTTAATTTTTTATTATGTAAAACAATTTTTTTGTACTTTTTTTTTGTCCCACTATGGGACTTCAACTTTTGGGGGCCTGGTTACCTGTCCAATGCATTACAATTCTGTACACTTACAGCCTGCTTGTCTGTGAGACCCAGGGGGCTGGGTCTCAAGGCTTCCATGGAAGGCAGCGCGGTAAGTATACAAGGCATCAGGCTGCCTTCCCAGCCATCAGGACCTCGTCACCGGGAGCTCCCTTCACACACCCCGCACATGCCGTGGTCACAGCACTTCAAAGGAGCAATGGAAGCACTGGAAGCAATGGAAGCACCAGGAACTCAGCCGAGATCCAACCACAATCTATCCAAAGGTCCAAACAGAAGCTATAAACCAAGCAACATTAGGGGAGAAGCAACTATGAATAGAGAAGGTTAAATGACCCTAATAGCCACTCCTGGGTAAAGAAGGTGTGGCAAGCACCAGAAACAACACTGACATAATTTGAAAACTGACAAAATGTCAGATCAAACCACGTTTTGCCAGTCTCACCAATGTCCTGCCACCTGTCGCAGGAACGTCTGACACCAGAGCTTGGAACAAATAAATGAAAAGAGATAACAAGTTTTCCTAAAAATTATGGAGGTTGGAGGGGGTTATATACCAACTTTCAGGGCATTCGGAGCAACTTTTTCAAAAATTCTACGAACTGGACCTGAAACGAATCTCAACTGGTTTGCTCATCTCTAATGCAATGCCTTTCAATATATCTATGTAATACCCAACTATGGGGTGTGGTGCCACATTAAATGACCAATCAATCTCAATAGTGTGGTGGGCACCAGATGCAATAAAACCCAAACCACGGACCTTAAAGTCAAAAGTCGTAGGCTTGCGTGCCTTACATCTACTGACTTTGTCCAAGCACGACCCATAAAGGGGTTGTCTCATGACAGACAATGGGGGCATATTGCTAGGATATGCGCCCATTGTCTGATAGGTGCATATATCAAGAATGGAGCCCTGCAAGGTGGTGGCTGGAGGACTCCAGTCTGGCCACCACCAAGCCGCCTCTGCAAAGAAGTGAATGGGAGTGTACTGCACATGACCACCCCCCGCCTCCATTCATTTTCTATGGGGCTGACGAAAATAGCTGAGCTCTATGCGATATGCCCCCATTGTCTATCATTAGACAACCACTTTAAATGATCCTCCACCTTCTGCAATAATCGCATGCAGTTTCCCTCAGTGGTTGGTTCTTTGCAAAGTGTTTTTTTGGACTACTTTGCAGCTGCACACACAAGACAGGCGTTCACGTGGGGTGACCTATGACATTACCACGTCAGAGCTCTGGACTGGCTCGGGGACATCATCACTGACGAGATTTTGCGCAGTGTCTTCAATCAAGATAGCTGCGATGACCTCTCCGCAAGCAAATGGATAAGGTAAGTATGTTTATTTATTTATTTTTTACCGGATTAACCCCTGAAAGGCCTTAATTTTAATCTCAGATGCCGCAATCAGTGATGAACATGGCAATTGAGGGGTTCAATGATGGGGGAGTGGTGAGATCACCATTCCTAGTCTTTGTGCCTACTACCTACAAAGGAATGCACGTTGTGATTCAGAGAAACAGGCAAATCAAATTTTTTATAACTTCCCTTATCACTACTGGTGATATTCAAGCTACTGACAGATACAGTTAATACAATAAATGTTACTATAATACATAATGCTATTTGAGGTTATGGAGGTTTTCAGTTTGTGGAAACGATTAGAAAAGCATATACAATACCATTAAAAATATTCCGACCATAGGACATTTCTTTACCAAGCATAACCTTTAAGAATGAACTGAGATGAGTTACTTTAATGAAGTATAAGCTATGCCACAAGGTTACTTCCGTTATAAATAAACTTTTCATATGTTTCAAGGTTGCATATTGTATTTGTACCTTTGAGACACTAAAATATTTATGGCATTACTAATAAAGTTCTCATGTGGACAAAAACTGCCATTTGCTATTCAGACCAGTGACAAGTATTTAAAGATTAGGTGGTCATCAAAGGGATAAAGCTAAAGCTACTTTAGAGCGAAGGGACTTGCTGGGTCTTGCATACAAATTACTATCATTTAATTTATATACTTTATTCATTTTTCCTATTTGCTAGAAAGATTTGTATTCTTTTATTTCTCTTTAAATAAGACGACTGTAGTCATTAAGGCTGACCTTCTGTACCTATTGTGAGATTCATGAATCCATACAAAGCCTCTAAAAGAGATTTGAATAACAATGGAGCTTGTGTATCCCTGCATGCAGATGACAGCTTTGCAGCCAGTCAAGGTGGACAAGGAGTACAATTAAGGTTATGTACAGTGAAACTGATTGTCAAAGTCCCTTTTGTAGTTACCAAAATTAAGTCTTAAAATATCCTTCAACTTTCTGAGAGATCTACAATACACTGATTTTGTCAATGCCCAATAAAACCATTAACAGACTTTGCAACATTGCACTGAACAGACTTTAAAAAAAAGAGTCTCCTGGAGACAGTTAATGCTATTAATAATTGGAAATAATCTTCCATAAAGTTATAGGTTATGCTTGTTATTAGAGATGAGCAAATCGATTGCAAACTAATCCGATTCAACTCGGATTTGAGAAATATTCAAGGTGGGTCCAAATCTTACGTTTTGGTGATTAAGGAGAATTTAGGGAAAAGTGAGCAAAAGAGATAAAGAGGCTCAAGGAGAAATTAATACAAAACCTTTAAAAATGTGAGAAACAAAAGAGAAAAAATATCCTAGGAGACCTCAGAGTGTCATACGCCAATTTTTGGGCCAATTGGAGTACCTTCCAT
Source organism: Bufotes viridis (assembly GCA_033119425.1). Taxonomy (NCBI): domain Eukaryota; kingdom Metazoa; phylum Chordata; class Amphibia; order Anura; family Bufonidae; genus Bufotes; species Bufotes viridis. The sequence goes on along the minus strand of CM065597.1, from coordinate 61,018,520 downwards.
TTAGGTTGAATAGATTTAGACATGGATCGAATGGGCCAATTAATTCAGCCAAATCAAATTTTTTATGATTTGCAGTTTATTATAATTTCTTTAAAATGTAGAGGGGTATTCCCATCTAATAATGTTATGGAATATCACAAGGTTATGTCATAATATTGATACATAACAGAAGAATATAGTGGCTCACCTTCTCTTTTTAGCCTGTGGTAGAGGTGCTCTGTTTTTTTGTGACTCATCCTGTCACAATAGCTACAAAAACAATTATGTAGAAAAAAGAGAAAAACAGGCACTCACCATCTCTGTCATAAGTTTAAAATGTACTAGTACCTTTATTATAAATACAATTAAAACACATAAACAAAAAATGTACCCAGTACACTGTTATATTACTCTCGTTCTGCGTTTATTGTTACCACTGGTTGGGAAATACATGTTGGTAATCCCCCACCGTGTACCATAAATCCATATATCTTATATGCACTGAAACGCTATTGCATTTCTAATGCGGTTCTCATGCGATTCATAAGTAATTGTGCAAAGAAAGTGATACCTAAACTATAAACAGTAAACATATATGTTCAATAAGTGAAGTGCTTAAAATATATATCTCTAAATAAGTACGTCTCTTAGGTAGTATCAAATTGAAATTGACATATATAACTTTATTTTTGCTGAATACAAAGTGTCTCAATACATAAAGACATAAAACATAGTGGCTGAGTACAAATGCTTAAAACTTAAAGGATAACTGTCACATTTAGACCCTAATTTCAGTTTTCATATATGTAGTTACTAATATGATAATATTCCTGAATCAATAACTATTAGACTTACTTACCCCTTATTTAATAAGATTCAGCCCTTAGCAACCAGTCTGCAAAAAACTGTAATTTCACTATTCTGTTAAAATGGCCGCCCTCAGCCCTGAGGCTAATCCATAGGACGCCTGAAGTGAAGTTAGTGAAGACCAGCTCTGTATAGGGGGGTCTTGCAGTTAAATTTCCAGGTCTGGCTGAAGCCTGTAGTCTTCCTACAAGCTCTCCTCTTATCAGATAAGGCTTTCATTTATACACTGAGCAGCAGACATATCTCCCTGGGCTCTACATTCTCCTGCACTGCTAAGGGAGTGTCTGCCAAGCACAGGCATGTGGAGAAGTTCACACACACAGCCCAGCACTGTTATCTACTGTCAGGAAGAACCTAGCTTTTTATACATTCCCTTACAATGTTGACTCACTATCAGTTCCCAGTGCACGCAGCGTGCTCCGTCTTCATCTGTTAGACGGAAGGAGCATAGCAACCTGATTTTAATCTCAGGTAAAAATAGCCAATACTGGGAACTTTTAGGTGGCTTTTAGGGGTTATTTATTAAACAATCAGAAATTAAAACAGGGCCAACAAGGTGATATTAATCACCAAAATCCAATAGTAAAAAAAAAAAAATTGACAGTTATACTTTAAAATACTAGATACATAGAAATATTCAAGGCAATTGCAGGTGCGTCTAAAATAGCAAGGATATCCTCTTATATTTGTTCCGGCTGAAACAAGTCAATACATCCCTATATTGACTGAATGTATATGGAATATCCTGTTGTGTTTCATCCAAATATATCAAATCAATACGGCCTTAAATTTGCTGAATACAGGCTGAATACATGTAGTCTTTATATCAGAGAGCACAAAATTGATGCATTCCACAGACTGATAGCATAGATTATGTTGCACAGTGGGTATATTAGTGTATTAGTTCTTACGTCTCTTCTCATGGGAGACTGCTTCTTATGTTTAATCCAACTGGGGTAAATACTTGATCTAACTGTAACCGATCAATATGACCTCAGATTTTCTGAATATATGTTGGATATATATGTGTGAGTATAGTCTCTATATTTCAAGGCAAAAGGTTCATGTATTCTCCAGAATATTATAAATAGATTGTACAGCACAGCGAGTGTATTAGTAAGTTAGTTATTGAGTCTCTACTCACAGTAAACTATTTTGTGTATAGGCTGACAGCGGGGGCATCCCTCCCGTTATACAGCCACTCACTCATCCTTGTTGCTCTGTGCGGCACTTCCTTTTCCGTGTTTGTTGATTTGTATTGCGGGTCCCGCTATGGAGATGGCGTCCCACATGAAGACAGCCATCTTCAAGTGGAGAAAATATGGCACAACAGTGACATTACCAAGAACTGGACGTCCCTCCAAAATTGATGAAAAGACGAGAAGAAAACTGGTCTGGGAGGCTACCAAGAGGCCTACAGCAACATTAAAGGAGCTGCAGAAATATCTGGCAAGTACTGACTGTGTACTGGCTATGTATTACATGTGACAGAAATCTCCCGTATTCTTCATATGTCTGGGCTATGGGGTAGAGTGGCAAGATGAAAGCCTTTTCTTACAAAGAAAAACATCCAAGCCAGGCTACATTTTGCAAAAACACATCCGAAGTCTCCCAAAAGCATTTGGAAAAAGGTGTTATGGTCTCATGAAACCAAAGTTGAACGTTTTGGCCATAATTCCAAAAGATATGTTTGGCGCAAAAACAACACTTCACATCACCAAAAGAACACCCATACCCACAGTGAAGCATGGTGGTGGTAGCAATATGCTTTGGGGCTGTTTTTCTTCAGCTGGAACTGGGGCCTTAGTTGAGATAGAGGGAATTATGAACAGTTCCAAATACCAGTCAATATTGGCACAAAACCTTCAGGCTTCTGCTAGAAAGCTGAACACGAAGAGGAACTTCATCTTTCAGCATGACAACGACACAAAGCATACATCCAAATCAACAAAGGAATCGCCTCACCAGTAGAAGATTAAAGTTTTGGAATGGCCCAGCCAAAGCCCAGACCTGAATCCGATTGAAAATCTGTGGGGTGGTCTGAAGAGGGCTGTGCACAGGAGATGCCCTCGCAATCTGTGTTTTTGCAAAGAAGAGTGGGCAAATCTTGCCAAGTCAAAAAGTGCCATACTGATTCATACCCAAAAAGACTGAGTGCTGTAATAAAATCAAAAGGTGCTTCAACAAAGTATTAGTTTAAGGGTGTGCACACTTATGCAACCATATTGCCCTCAGCCCTCTGCTCTGCCCTCAGCCTACTGTCTAGCCCTGTCAATCTAAAGGAAAGGGGGGAGTGTGCAGAGCACATGGGTTGTTGCAAAGCAGTGCTCAAAGGATTCGGCCCCACCTCCTGGTGCTCGAAATTCTCATTTGCATATGAATAAAAATACTGATATCTCAGCAGCGGTTTATTGTACAGACAAAAGAAAGGTAACGTTTTAATCAGCATGATGAGCTCTACCAGGCAGTATGTCTGGTTTAATAGGCTTGATCTTGGTGACAGGGCTACTTTAAGGTGTATAATTGATAAGAGAATGGTTGAACTTGATGTATCTGTCACCTTTGTCTTTTTTCAACCTATGTAACCTTTTAATTAGTACAATTAGTAGAATGAAGGAACACAGTACTCTACCAGATGCATATGATGTTGCTGTAATTCTACCGTCTTTTTTTTTTTTACATTAAAATAACAGTTGTAGGAAATTGTCCTTGAACTGCCTCCATAGATTACTATAATAGCAGACTTGGGACAAGGTGATGCCTAGTTTTCCCCAAGCACACATATACCATCCATATGTTCACAATGTTAGAGCGAAGAAAACTTTACTATCTTTACAAATTGTATCAACCTTTTAACAAAATGTACTGTAAATACAAAAACCAGATGATTTAAGGTAGTGACAGAACATATAAAAGAACCAAAACTGAGCTAAGAACTTGAGAATATGTGCAAGTTAAAAGAAATTAAATACCTGACTAGGAACATTAATCCCCAAGGCTGGACACTTTTAGCATCCTTTCATATTTTACTTTGGATAGCCTGTGAATATTATCATTTCAGATGCTACATTCTGTAAAGACATTCTGAGACTAGATGTACTGTATGTTATGTTTAAACGGAGTCTGTCACCTACTTTTAGTGTTTTAGACCACTTCACTCATATCACAATTTAGCACAGTTGTGTCTATATTGTGTCTTTCACATGTCCACAAATGGAAAAAAACACTTAACGATATGCAAATTTGGGCCTGCAAGTGCCCAAGGGCAGCGTTATGGCCGCATGTGCCCAGGCCCCTCTGTGATGTGCCCAGATAACTGCTCCGCTTGGATTCCCTTGGACGGTCCTCCTCTCCTTATTCATCCTCCTCCTCTGGTTTAGATTTCATGCGAACGCCGGTCACTGCCGGGCCCACGCATGCGCTCTATTAATATCAGTGCCTCCTCTCATAGTGGGCAAAGCAGTGCGAATGCGCAGGTCTGACCGTGACCGGTTCACGCATGAGATCTAAACCAGAGGAGGAGGATGAATAAGATAAGTAGGGCAGGCCCAAAGGAATCCAAGTGGAGCGATTATCTGGACACATCAGAGAGAGGCCTGGGCACTTGCCGCCATAAGGGCACTTTTAGGCCCTAATTTTCATATTCTGCCTGTTTGTTTGTTGCCTTGTGTAGCCAAATACAATTCATCTGATCAAATTTTCACTAGCACTATATTAATACATGCAATTTCACAGAGGATGCCAATGCCAACTGACTATTAGCTACAGCAAATCTTAAAGTACATAATAAAAACATGCATTTCTTGGACCCAGTAGTGCATCCCATAAGGCTAAATTCAATTTTTTTTAAGCTTTGTTCATGAACTAATTAAATTACTTTGAAATAAGAGATATTTTTCATTTTAGGTAAGACAGAGTGTTTTGTGGAGCTTCAAATGACCTTAAATTATGCTGTAAATAATATATAAAGGTCATAGAGACTGAAGACTGGCTTGAAGTAACTATATAAATGGAAATCCTCCAGTATTAGCACCATGCAGTTGAGACATACCATGCCCGAATCTTTGTGAAGGGCATAGTGGAATTCCCTAGGACCAAAATGGTCTGACATTAAGGGTAGTTTCACATCTCCATTAAGGTAATCTGGTAATCTGTTATGGCAGAGGAACAGACAACTAGCGTTACTGTATCCGGAATAGCCAGACACCACCAAGTGCTGCCAGATCATCATTCACTATAATGAATCGGATGGCTTTCCAGCCTAAATGCCATATTCCTGCCAGAAAAATACCTCTTGTATGTGTAGGAGACGGAATACCGCATACAACAATATTTGTACGGCAAAAAGCTAGCATTTAAGCATTTTTATGGTAAATGAGGATTCGGCAGTCTGTAACAGTGTCTGGCTATGTTGGATACAGTAACTACGCTAGTCTGTTCCATTTCATTTTTACTTTTCATTTCACAATTCCTTTTTCATTGCTGTCCTTGCAACCACACAAGACTTTCCAGTCATGCATTCAACCTTAATTAACCGCTCATTCCAAGGACTGTCTGCTTTTGATTTAATCATGTTGCATTATTAATACAATGCTGTATTATGTATCTGTGATTTGAATCACTTGTTAGGTGAATTATTAGTAATTTATTTGCTAATGAAATGCATGGCAGGTCAGCTTTGTGAATGGATGTCACCAGGGTAACAATTGCCAACATGTTCTAGTAATTTCTAGGGAACACTGCTGCTGTGCCAAGTGGATGGAAGTCTATTGTGCCCAGTACTTTTTGTGAGAACCATGCAGCACAAGAGTCACTTAACACAGATGCTGAATTTGAATATAAAGTATAATTATACATTTTAAATAGGCTGTTCAGGAATTATTAGAAAGTCGATTTTTACTACGCTCTAATGACAGTAGAGGAGGAATTTTTGTATATGGGTAGAATTAATAAATCAAGGACATTTTACGAATGATCAAATAGTATTTTTCATCATGTAGTTTCACAGTCGTTCAACAACGAAGGTCCAGTTGGTTGTTTTTTCTCATAACATATTTTTAGGATGGTTGAGGTATAAGTTATCTTTATATGTGTTAAAGGGGCTCAACCAAAATTCTCTAATTTCAGCTAACCTGTGGAAGGGAGTTTCAGCAGTAATTACCCCTCTGTTGCACCGCTAATTCAGAAATCTCAGCTGCGATCACCTGAACACCTGACTGGCTGCGGTCTCTTCCCTAAAATCCTGACTGGATGTGCTCCTGTTTCTTCCTGTTCTGTTGCATAGTGTACACAAGATCTGCTGTTATGGAGATGCTCTTTCTGTCATCTAGCCTTTACAATTTTGCTCTTGTTAACGTTGTACAGATCCTTATGCTTGCCCATTTTTTCTGGTTTCAACAACTCAGCATCAAGAATTTACTTTTCACTTGCCTGATATATTCAACTCTTGACAGGTCCCATTGTAATGAAAAATCAATGTTCTTTACTTCGCTTGTCAGTGGTTAAATGTTACGGTTGTTACGTATATATAGAGTGCACTTTATTCTCACCCACGATTGCCACTTTAAGGGGCTTATTAATAATTGCCACCGCAGTCAGACTGGAGTTCCTTGGGCCAGGGTTTGAAACCAGAGTTTTTCTTTTATTTCTGGACAACTTACCCCAAAATCACAGACAGACATTATTTTTACGGACAAATTAGAAAGCCATAATGAATCATAAAGATTATAAGTAAGACATGTCTATAGCTCCAAATTCAGATAAGAACTCATAACCAGCATTTACTTTGAGCTATAAAATGATGATAACTATCACCAAAATAATCTAGTCAAGTACCACCAGCCTCAAAAAAAGTCACGGACACATCTATTTTTTTCACGAACATAGGAAAAAAGTCACCTATTTTCACGGTTTGACAGTTGACAACTCTGGGCCTACAGGAAGAAATTATTCTCTGGGCCCAAATCCCACATCATCAATAAAGTCTATCAGGTTTTAATTCAAAGAAATAGACCCTAGTGGCAAGTTATTGGCACCAAAGGTAGCTCCAAATGTTCAGACCCTCGGTACACTGGAGGATCCTTTGGTACTCTGGTGGGCCATTTGGATACTGGATGCCACTATACCCAGGGAAATAACCATTCGGGATACAGAAGTTACAGCAGTTACTAGGATCTAGCAGTAATGGCTCCTATGCCACATCAGTGACCAGTAATAATATAAATGCATATAGTTGCCAACAGTCCTGATTTTGCTGGAACAATCCAGCAAACTGAGCTGGGAAAGGAGTGGGGCTTACGCATCTTTGCCCTAAAGTGAGTGGTTTGTGGGCATTTTAGGCTGTTTTGAGGTGTTCCTGTCTGATCAGTATGGTGGGGCTTTAATTTGGCAAATTTTAAAATTATAAAATGTTGATAAGTATGCATGTGATGGTTGAGGATCACTTTTATAGATTGTACACTGGGACTCAAGAGCTTCAAACGCCTTTTCTGAATGCATCCAATAGTACTAAAGCTATGCCATGAATAGGAAATGAATAGGAAATTAGCAAATCTGTTGCATTCTGTTCAGGGATGAGATACTGCTGTACCACATGGCATGGCAGTATTAATATAGATTCCCCTATGTTTAAAAACTGTAGCTACAACTCCTGTAAAGATCTGGAGTGACATTACAGTACACATTAACTTAATGAAAACTATAAAACATATTCCATATACGCTAATTGTTATAATATCCCACATGACTGGGAAAAGCTTACATACTATGGTACTACCATTCCACGCAACAAAGCATCTAAATTCCGCTAAAAATATCGACTTTATCAAAGGGGTTCGCTGGGCATTTCCTCTAATTAGCTTATGGTGCTAAACTGTTGAGGGAAGATGTTTTACATAGTACTTACCCTCCTTCACTTCCCTGATTCACTGGTGAGCTGCAGACTCCTACACCCAGGTCCCCACCGGATGTGGCCACTGATTTTCCAGTTCAGCGCAATGACTATAAGATCTCATGCACATGACCGCACAAAATGCAGATCGAATACTGTGTGTTGTCCCCATTCGTATGTCCGCATGTCCGTCCCACAAAAAAAAAATTGAATGTCCTATTCCCTATTCTTGTCTATTTTACAGACAAGAACAGACATTTTGTCAAAGGAGCCCAAGGAAACTGCGGGATCCACATGACTGGTATTTGGCAGATCTATTGTTTGTGGGCCACAAAATACATATGGTCATGTGCATGAGGCCTAATCCAGCTGAATAGGAAAAGACAGCACCTGGCAGAAGAGCCGGCAGCGCACATCTGTGGAGCGGAGGCTGTGGCTACGGGGGAGCGAGGGAGGCTAAGTACTATTTTTAAAAATAGAAATAAGGGGAGGATATGATAATAACATCTGGAGTAGTGCAAACCACAAATGCTTTATCTCATAGACCTAATACTACAACTACTACTGTAACCACTAAACATTACCATTAGAGATTCGTCCGGTTCGCCGAATTTTCAGAAAAAATTTGCTTCGATCCGAATATATTGGCGGCGAATCGCGTTTAAAAAATGGCTTTTTCCGGGCTGCATAGAGCCTTTATATGGGTGTAGAACACTGTGCCTTGCAATAACACGCATAGGGAGTGGTAGAAGTGGTAGTGAAATAATACTGTCAGTTAGTATGACATGCAGATGACAAGCGTCGCTATTAGAATCACACTGCACACTTTACTTATTTGAGAAGTCATGGGGCCAAAACTGACCAAATATCTCAAGTATTAACTCAGCCTTACAGGTCGATGTTAGTGTAAAGAAGAAGCACACTCCTTTTACACCCTCAGATGATTCCACATAGATGTCTACAGAACCTGGTATATTAAACGCATATACAAGTAGAGCCCACCCCACAGAGTGGAGTGGGCCGCGGCGGGCGAACATATGCGATGTTCGGTCCGCCCCCTATACATCATCATTGAGCAAACTTTGACCCTGTACCTCACAGTCAGCAAACACATTCCAGGTTATCAGCAGCATACCCTCCCTCCCAGACCCTCCCATTTCCTGGACAGCATCCATTTTAGATTCATTTGGAAGCTGCAGTCTTAGTGAGAGGAGGGACAGTGTAGCTGCTGCTGATTTAATAAGGAAATTGATAGCTAGGCTAGTGTATTCAGTGTGCACTCCAGTGTTGAAAGACTCATCTGATCTCTGCTGTAAGGACAGCATCCTGACAGCACCCCAAAAAGCCCTTTTTAGGGCTGCTACATTAGTCTGCTTTTATTTATTTTTTCTCCATATATATATTGCAGTTGCCTGGCCTGCCCGTGTGTGAGGAGCTGCAGGCCCACAGACTGTAGTGTGCCCACTGCCAGTGCCAACTACTCATACCGTGTGGCACAGGACTTTGCATCAAAAAAAGGCATTTAATTCTTACCCTTTAATCTAAGGTTAGTTGCCTGCCACTGTGAGTCAGGCCGACTTCCACTGACTGTAGTGTGCCCACTGCCAGGGCCCACCACCAGGGGTGTAGCTATAGGGGGTGCAGAGGTAGCAGTCGCTACCGGGCCCAGGAGCCTGAGGGGCCCAAAGACACTTGTGCCACATAAGAAGATCCAGGTATTATAAAAAGTGTATGCTGGGAGGATCTGTTATAGATTTTGCACTGGGGTCCAGAATGTTCAAGTTACACCTCTGGCTGGAGGGAAGGGGTTATGTCAAGAATTTGGCATGAGGGGGTGCCGGTACAATTTTTGAATCATTCAGCAGGCTATCTGCTCCACTTTAGTGTTGAGCGAACAGTTCGAGCATCGTTCGGGTTCGTACCGAATTTTGGGGTGTTTGGGACACGGACCCGAACCTGGACATTTTCAAAAAAGTTCGGGTTCAGATTCATTGTTCGTCAATTACTTCCCGCTTTCTGAAGGGCTGCACAGCAGCCAATCAGCTAGCGTTTTACTTCTTGCCCTAAGAGCCCATCACAGCCATGCCTACTAATGGCATGGCTGTGATTGGCCAAGTGCAGCATGTGACCCAGCCTTTATTTAAGCTGGAGTCACGTAGCGCCGCACGTCACACTGCTCTGATTAGTGTAGGGAGAGGACGCAGCTTCTGTCAGGGCGAGAATAGGCAGGGTAAAGTCAGCAACAGCACCTAATGAACGGATCGATCTACAGCTGTGAATGATTGAACTTCTGCTAGTTACTTGCTCACTGGTTTTTAGGCTGCACAGAGCGTTTTTCTGTCACTTATTTTCTGGGCTGATCAGCGGCCATTTTGTGACTTGTGGTGCACCAGAACAAGCTGCCACCAAGTCCATCAATCCATCAATACTAGTTTTTTTTTTTTGCTATATCCTACATCAGGGGCTTGGCTGTGCTAATTGTCACCCCTAGAAACTCAGGATAGCAATTTCTATATTTTATTAAGGGGTTAAATACAATTGCCCAAATACCAATCCCCTAAATCTGGTGTTCCAGCTTTGTCTAGACAAGTATAATACTGTCTGCTGTCTGACAAAGGATAGATTATTTTCTGTGGAGAAATTCAATTGCCAAAATAGCAATACCATAAATCTTTGGTTTCAGCTGTGGCTGGCAAAATATAATAGTGTCCGCCAAAACATATATTTTGTTCTGGGGTGAAATTCAGTTGCCAAAATAGCAATACCATAAATCTTTGGTTTCAGCTGTGGCTGGCAAAATATAATAGTGTCCGCCAAAACATATATTTTGTTCTGGGGTGAAATTCAATTGCCAAAATAGCAATACCCTGAATCTGGTGTCCCAGCTGTTGCAGGCCAGGTTTCATAGTGTCCACCAAAACATATATTTTGTTCTAGGGTGAAATTCAATTGCCAAACTAGCAATACCATAAATCAGTGGTTTCAGATATGGCTGGCAAAATATAATAGTGTCCGCCAAAACATATATTTTGTTCTGGGGTGAAATTCAATTGCCAAAATAGCAATACCATAAATGTTTCGTTTCAGCTGTGGCTGGCAAAATATAATAGTGGCCGCCCAAAACATATATTTTGTTCTGGGGTGAAATTCAATTGCCAAAATAGCAAAACCATAAATCAGTGGTTTCAGCTTTGGCTGGCAAAATATAATATTGTCCGCCACAACATATATTTTGTTCTGGGGTGAAATTCAATTGCCAAAATAGCAATACCATAAATCAGTGGTTTCAGATGTGGCTGGCAAAATATAATAGTGGCCGCCAAAACATATAATTTGTTCTGGGGTGAAATTCAATTGGCAAAATAGCAATACCAAAAATCAGTGGTTTCAGCTGTTGCTGGCAAAATATAATAGTGTCCGACAAAACATATATTTTGTTCTGGGGTGAAATTCAATTGCCAAAATAGTAATACCATAAATCAGTGGTTTCAGCTGTGGCTGGCAAAATATAATAGTGTCCGCCCAAAACATATATTTTGTTCTGGGGTGAAATTCAATTGCCAAAATAGCAATACCATAAATCTTTGCTTTCAGCTGTGGCTGGCAAAATATAATAGTGTCCGCCAAAACATATATTTTGTTCTGGGGTGAAATTCAATTGCCAAAATAGCAATACTCTGAATCTGGTGTCCCAGCTGTTGCAGGCCAGGTTTCACAGTGTCCGCCAAAACATATATTTTGTTCTGGGGTGAAATTCAATTGCCAAAATAGCAATACCATAAATCAGTGGTTTCAGCTGTGTCTGGCAAAATATAATAGTGTCCGACAAAACATATATTTTGTTCTGGGGTGAAATTCAATTGCCAAAATAGCAATACCATAAATCAGTGGTTTCAGCTGTGGCTGGCAAAATATAATAGTGTCCACCAAAACATATATTTTGTTCTGGGGTGAAATTCAATTGCCAAAATAGAAATACCATAAATCAGTGGTTTCAGCTGTGGCTGGCAAAATATAATAGTGTCCGCCAAAACATATATTTTGTTCTGGAGTGAAATTCAATTGCCAAAATAGCAATACCATAAATCTTTGCTTTCAGCTGTGGCTGGCAAAATAGAATAGTGTCCGCCAAAACATATATTTTGTTCTGGGGTGAAATTCAATTGCCAAAATAGCAATACCCTGAATCTGGTGTCCCAGCTGTTGCAGGCCAGGTTTCACAGTGTCCGCCAAAACATATATTTTGTTCTGGGGTGAAATTCAATTGCCAAAATAGCAATACCATAAATCAGTGGTTTCAGCTGTGGCTGGCAAAATATAATAGTGTCCGCCAAAACATATATTTTGTTCTGGGGTGAAATTCAATTGCCAAAATAGCAATACCATAAATCTTTGCTTTCAGCTGTGGCTGGCAAAATATAATAGTGTCCGCCAAAACATATATTTTGTTCTGGGGTGAAATTAAATTGCCAAAATAGCAATACCCTGAATCTGGTGTCCCAGCTGTTGCAGGCCAGGTTTCACAGTGTCCGCCAAAACATATATTTTGTTCTGGGGTGAAATTCAATTGCCAAAATAGCAATACCATAAATCAGTGGTTTCAGCTGTGGCTGGCAAAATATAATAGTGTCCGCCAAAACATATATTTTGTTCTGGGGTGAAATTCAATTGCCAAAATAGCAATACCATAAATCATTGCTTTCAGCTGTGGCTGGCAAAATATAATAGTGTCCGCCAAAACATATATTTTGTTCTGGGGTTAAATTCAATTGCCAAAATAGCAATACCATAAATCAGTGGTTTCAGCTGTGGCTGGCAAAATATAATAGTGTCCGCCAAAACATATATTTTGTTCTGGGGTGAAATTCAATTGCCAAAATAGCAATACCATAAATCAGTGGTTTCAGCTGTGGCTGGCAAAATATAATAGTGTCCGCCAAAACATATATTTTGTTCTGGGGTGAAATTCAATTGCCAAAATAGCAATACCATAAATCATTGGTTTCAGCTGTGGCTGGCAAAATATAATAGTGTCCGCCAAAACATATATTTTGTTCTGGGGTGTAAATTCAATTGCCAAAATAGCAATACCATAAATCAGTGGTTTCAGCTGTTGCTGGCAAAATATAATAGTGTCCGCCAAAACATATATTTTGTTCTGGGGTGAAATTCAATTGCCAAAATAGCAATACCATAAATCAGTGGTTTCAGCTGTGGCTGGCAAAATATAATAGTGTCCGCCAAAACATATATTTTGTTCTGGGGTGAAATTCAATTGCCAAAATAGCAATACCATAAATCTTTGGTTCCAGCTGTGGCTGGCAAAATATAATAGTGTCCGCCAAAACATATATTTTGTTCTGGGGTGTAATTCACTTGCCAAAATAGCAATACCCTGAATCTGGTGTCCCAGCTGTTGCAGGCCAGGTTTTATAGTGTCTGCCAAAACATATATTTTGTTCTGGGGTGAAATTCACTTGCCAAAATAGCAATACCATAAATCAGTGGTTTCAGATGTGGCTGGCAAAATATAATAGTGTCCGCCAAAACATATACTTTGTTCTGGGGTGAAATTCAATTGCCAAAATAGCAATACCATAAATCAGTGGTTTCAGCTGTTGCTGGCAAAATATAATAGTGTCCGCCAAAACATATATTTTGTTCTGGGGTGAAATTCAATTGCCAAAATAGCAATACCATAAATCAGTGGTTTCAGCTGTGGCTGGCAAAATATAATAGTGTCCGATCCAAAACATATATTTTGTTCTGGGGTGAAATTCAATTACCTAAATAGCAAAACCATAAATCAGTGGTTTCAGCTTTGGCTGGCAAAATATAATATTGTCCGCCACAACATATATTTTGTTCTGGGGTGAAATTCAATTGTCAAAATAGCAATACAATAAATCAGTGGTTTCAGCTGAGGCTGGCAAAATATAATAGTATACGCCAAAACATATATTTTGTTCTGGGGTGTAATTCACTTGCCAAAATAGCAATACCCTGAATCTGGTGTCCCAGCTGTTGCAGGCCAGGTTTCATAGTGTCCGCCAAAACATATATTTTGTTCTAGGGTGAAATTCAATTGCCAAAATAGCAATACCATAAATCATAAGTTTCAGCTGTGGCTGGCAAAATATAATAGTGTCTGCCAAAACATATATTTTGTTCTGGGGTGTAATTCACAAGCCAAAATAGCAATACCATAAATCAGTGGTTTCAGCTGTGGCTGGCAAATATAATAGTGTCCGCCAAAACATATATTTTGTTCTGGGGTGAAATTCAATTGCCAAAATAGTACACTCTGAATCTGGTGTCCCAGCTGTTGCAGGCCAGGTTTCACAGTGTCCGCCAAAACATATATTTTGTCTGGGTGAAATCCACTGCCAAAATAGCAATACCATAAATCAGTGGTTTCAGCTGTGGCTGGCAAAATATAATAGTGTCCGCACAAAACATATATTTTGTTCTGGGGTGAAATTCAATTACAAATAGCAATACCATAAATCATTGCTTTCAGCTGTGGCTGGCAAAATATAATAGTGTCCGCCAAAACATATATTTTGTTCTGGGTTAAATTCCACTGCCAAAATAGCAATACCATAAATCAGTGGTTTCAGCTGTGGCTGGCAAAATATAATAGTGTCCGCCAAAACATATATTTTGTTCTGGGGTGAAATTCAATCACAAAATAGCAATACCATAAATCAGTGGTTTCAGCTGTGGCTGGCAAAATATAATAGTGTCCGCCAAAACATATATTTTGTTCTGGGGTGAAATTCAATTGCCAAAATAGCAATACCATAAACCTTTGGTTCCAGCTGTGGCTGGCAAAATATAATAGTGTCCGCTAAAACATATATTTTGTTCTGGGGTGTAATTCACTTGCCAAAATAGCAATACTCCTGAATCTGGTGTCCCAGCTGTTGCAGGCCAGGTTTTATAGTGTCTGCCAAAACATATATTTGTTCTGGGGTGAAATTCAATTGCCAAAATAGAAATAACTAGTAAATCAGTGGTTTCAGATGTGGCTGGCAAAATATAATAGTGTCCGCCAAAACATATACTTTGTTCTGGGGTGAAATTCAATTGTCAAAATAGCAATACCAAAATCAGTGGTTTCAGCTGTTGCTGGCAAAATATAATAGTGTCCGCCAAAACATATATTTTGATCTGGGGTTAAATTCAATTGCCAAAATAGCAATACCATAAATCAGTGGTTTCAGCTGTGGCTGGCAAAATATAATAGTGTCCGCCCAAAACATATATTTTGTTCTGGGGTGAAATTCACCACTAAAATAGCAAAACCATAAATCAGTGGTTTCAGCTTTGGCTGGCAAAATATAATATTGTCCGCCACAACATATATTTTGTTCTGGGGTGAAATTCAATTGCCAAAATAGCAATACAATAAATCAGTGGTTTCAGCTGAGGCTGGCAAAATATAATAGTATACGCCAAAACATATATTTTATTCTGGGGTGTAATTCACTTGCCAAAATAGCAATACCCTGAATCTGGTGTCCCAGCTGTTGCAGGCCAGGTTTCATAGTGTCCGCCAAAACATATATTTTGTTCTAGGGTGAAATTCAATTGCCAAAATAGCAATACCATAAATCAGTAGTTTCAGCTGTGGCTGGCAAAATATAATAGTGTCTGCCAAAACATATATTTTGTTCTGGGGTGTAATTCACAAGCCAAAATAGCAATACCCTGAATTAGTGTTGAGCGCGAATATTCGAATAGCGAATTTAAATCGCGAATATCGGCACTTCGCTAATTCGCGAATATTTCGAATATAATGCTATATATTCGCAAATTCGAATATTCGCTTTTTTTTTTTTTTTTTAAGTTGTTCCTCCCACTTCCCAAAAGCATTTATTCTTACATGTCCGAGGACTCCTTGCTCCCTCCCGCTCCAGTCAGTGCCCGTCTGCCGAGTGCCAATCTTCTTCAGCGCATGGAGCGCCCCCATCACCATGGGAACGCCTCCATGCTAGAATGTACTGTCGGATTTGAGAATCACGGTTATCTAGACCATGGTAAAGTTGGATGCGCAATGCGAGTAAACTTACTAAAATCACTGCATTGCGCCAGTCCAACTTAATTTTGTGTATAGTCAAAATCCTAATGGTAGGGCGAGGGTACTTGGTTATGAGAATTAACGAATATACAGAATATAGCGCTATATTCGTATTCGTTATATTCGCTAAATCTAGCAAGCAGCAACTAAGTTGGATGCGCAATGCGAGTAATTTAAGTAAGTTTACTCGCATTGCGCATCCAACTTAGAGCGTGGAATAGGCTTTAGGCATAGGCATTACTATTGCCAATCGAAAGTTGTCTAGTTGGATGCGCAATGCGAGTAAACTTACTTAAATTACTCGCATTGCGCATCCAACTTAGAGCGTGAATAGGCTTTAGGCATAGGCGGCAACTACTATTGCCAATCGGAAAGTTGTCTAGTTGATGCGCATGCAGTAAACTTACTTAAATTACTCGCATTGCGCATCCAACTTATTTCTGTGTATAGGCAACGTTCCTATTGGTTGTTTGTTAGACTTAACGAATATAGAGAATATCGCGCTATATTCGTATTCGCCATATTCGCTTATTCTAGCAAGCCAACCATTGTTAGGACGCTGCTCTATACACAGAACTAAGTTGGATGCGCAATGCGAGTAATTTGAGTAAGTTTACTCGCATTGCGCATCTAACTTACAGCGGGGTATATTGTCAATAATCCTTCATTCCATCAAGACAACCAATAGGAAGTTGCCTAAGTTGCATTCGCAATATGCACATGGTGTTTCTATCGCGAGAATCGCATTGAAATATTCGTGTGAGCCTATACGGGCGTGGCTTTGTCTTGCGAGTTTGTTGACAGGAGGAAGGTTGAATCGCAGTGCAATACTCGTGTGTGACGCGCATGAAAATGGTCTCAAGCAATTTTAAAGAAGTCGAGGAAGATCTCCTGATTACTGTAAGTAATTCCACATTACAGCACTGTATTACATATCACAGGCTTGTTATTCCAATGTATTTATACAAATTCTCATTTTTTCTTGCTTCAGGGCATATTAACCCTGTCAAAGCCAGAGTTTTTTTTTGTTAGCCTCTTATTTCGCTCACTGCCTTCAAAGAGCCATCACTTTTTTATTTGCCTGTTCACATAGCCATATGAGGGCTTGTTTTTTGCGGACAAGTTGTACTTTCTAACTCCGCCATTTAATATTGCATAAGATGTATTGGGAAGCCAAACAAAATGCAAAATGTCCAAAATTGCAAAATAAAAGCAATGCCACGCCATTTTTACGGGTTTGTAACCCCTAAGGACACATGACACAACGGCACATCATGTATAGTTCGATCACGCTACGCGGCGGGCAGTGATCAGAACTGGGTGCCTGCTGAAATCAATCAGCAGGCACCTTGGGACAATGTGCCGGGTCAATTCAGACCTGCGGTTTGCGGCTTTGCGGTAATTACGGCGGAGCGGTGGCTATCGGGTCACCGTGCTGCTGTAATGGGGACCCGATAGCAGGGAAGGCTCAGCGCCCGGCATATCTACATAGACAGTGGTCTACTTTTGCTACCAACACGCCCATTTTCCAAACAGTCCTCAGAGCGGTATCAGTCTGATGAAGGCCAGACAGGCCGAAACGTCACACGCATGTATATGATTTACCGCACTTCTGATTAAAAGAAACTTATCTTCAACGCATAAACTGGAGTTTATTTCCTTCTTGATACTAAGGGTGGGAACCCGACTCTCCAGTAGCGCACTCTCCAAAGAGTGCCACAACCGCCAGATGACGACAGCTATGTCACTGGGCGGAAGGGGCTAATGATAGGTGCACTAGGTACTGTTAAGACATCACACCACTATGTCTGGTAGCATGTATGTATGGACACATTGACAGCTGAGAAACATCTCTCATATGCACAATGCACATCCATTTTCCTGCCTCACAGTGCATACCTCTACACGTATACTCCACACCGTATACCCCACAGTGTATATCCCTCCACACACACACATAGTCTTTGGATTCTAATATGCTCTGGTTGGTCAGAGAAGCAATGTTTGACCGCCATTATTTGCTGGTTCATTTAGCGTTACCCAGGGTGCACCATGTGAGGC